>JAEQBH010004879.1:0-467036 GCA_016808115.1 Tetrastigma voinierianum | reverse complement strand
TAGTCAATAACAATTACACCACTTTTAGTGGATAAACAATTATTATACATTTTTAGTGAATTACAAATTAGTTCGTTATCGGGTCTTAGGTTAGCATACCCAAGTCTCGCCTGTGCTGCACGCTTCGCCAAGGCGGCAAGGTATGGTACGTTTTTCATTTTGTTTTATCCTTATTTGAACCCCCAATAATCATTTATTAGGGTCCTTAAACTATCCGTACGACACGGTGACTTTCTGAACAAAATCAAATTTGCTCTTAGTGAACAAAGGTCTAAGCCACGATATAGCATCAAGTATTACATATGGTAGCAAAGCTACGTCAGAGATATACCGTAGGGGTGCTATTTGGCACCTTGGCCAATGCGGTGAGGGCATTCCCCGGCTCGCCGCTGAGGGCACCCCACACTCGCAACGTAGGCTACACCGCTGAATAATCTTACGTCACACAGAGCTCCAGAGAGCCTGCCTGGGGCTTTTTTCTTTACATTTTCTCCAAAATCACTCAAAATCTCAAAACAAATCATGGGAATCACTCCCAATAACATTCTAAAGTCATCCTAAACCAACCATGAGCAAAACCCATGGATGGATTAGGGTTTTTCTAACCTAAACATTATTCAAAGAAATCTAGGGTTTGGTTTTTACCTCAAATCCCTATGCACTTGAAGCCTTAGCTTTCTTCTTCCTTCCTCCTTGCAAGATCTTGCACTAAAGAGCAAGCCGCACACAAATCTCTTGATCTTCACACACAAAACCTTAGCTTTTCCTCTCAAGCTTCCACACGCTTTTGCTCAAATGAGCATTCTAAGATCAATATGGTCTAATATCACTCATTCTCCTAAGGCCATGTTCGCACATCAAAACCCATTTTTGGATTTGTTGCCTCAATTTACCTTATAGCACATATATCACTTATTTGCACTTAAACACAAACATTTCAATCGACACTTAGGTCCTCATTTTACAAAATTCCAAATTTTCCTTCTTCATTCGGGTTTATTTCCTCGGTCTAATCAATCCTCTCATTTTAAAGATATAATATTTAATCAAGCATAGTTAGATATTCATTTCACTTTTCACAATTTAACAATTTATTCGCTTTCCCTCGAAAAACACAAGTTTGGTTCAATTATAAATTTAATATATAAAAAATTATTATAATAATTTGTAGGTTTGGGCGCTACACTACCCAAGAACCATTTTTTCATTCTTTCCATTCAAAATAAAATCAAGAAGCTTTAGGTACCCAAATCTCTTTGGGTCCTTGGTGGTTAGTGACCTTTGACTTCTCAACCCAAGTCTTCTTTGACTTAGAGGTTGATGCCTTTTTAGATCCATTCCTAAGAGGACTAGTACTACTAACATGTCCTCCCCTACCACAAAAGTTGTAAATTGTTAAGGACCTTCATTTGTGCATTCTTTGACAAAATAAATTTTGAAATATTTTTCATTCTTTGAAGACTTGTATCCTAGCCCCTTTTTTTTTTTTTTTTTTTAATCAAAAACACATTTTTAGCTAGTTAGGACCATGTCAAAGGCCTTTTGTCCACAAGAGAATTTAGAGAGGGAAGAGATCAACCATTCATTTTTTGGAGGGTCTTCGCTTACCTTTCTCAAGAGAAATTTTGAAGCTTCAACTTTTGCAGCAAAATTTTCTATTTCATCAAGTTCCTTTTGAAAGCTCAAAAACCTTTTCTTAAGTGAGGTATTCTTTCATCGCTTGTTATGTCTTTGAGCAATTCCTCATATTCAAGCATAAATTCATCATCATCAAAGTTAGAATTTACATCATCTTGATCCTCAAAAGCCATGAAGCACATCTTGGCAACTTCTTTCTCATTTTCATCATCGAATGAATCTTCACTTTGACTCCATGTTGCTATCATAGCTCTTCTATTTTCTCTCTTAGCTTTGTAGAGAGAACAATCATATTTTACATGACCCGACTTCTTGCACTTGTAGAAAATTACTTCTTGAGCTCCTTCTCTCTTTTCTTTTTCTTCTCTTAAAGGACCTCCTTTCTTGTAGTTACTCCTATTTTAAGTCCTTCCACTAAATTTATCCTTAATCATTAGCTTTTGTACTCTCTTTGTGATGAGGGCGATGTCTTCTTCCATGTAATTTGTCTTTGTCTCATCAATGACTTCCTCTTCTTGAGCTTTGAGGGTAATGCTCTTCCTCTTGCATTTCCTTTTCTTGCTTTGCTATCTTCATTTCATAGGTCATTAAGGATCCAATAAGCTCCTCAAGAGGTAGCTCACTTAGATTCTTTGCTTCCTCAATATCCTTCATTTTGAAGTTCCATTTGGGAGGCAGGCATCTTACAACTTTAGACACATTTTCTTGTTCACTTACCTTTCTTCCCAAGCCTTCAAGTCCATTGACATCATTTGTGAAGCTAGTAAACATCTCAACAATAGATTCGTTAGGTTTCATTTTAAACATTTCATAATCATTAACAAGAATTCTAACTTTAGAATCCTTTACTTGGTTAGTTCCTTCATGGGTAATTTCAAGAATCCTCCAAACTTCTTTAGCCATTTTGCATTTGCTAATTTTATTGTATTCATTCCTATCCATAACACATACAAGAATGTAAATAGCCCTTAAATTTATTTGAAACTTTTGATTTTCAAAGTTATCATATTCCTTAAGGGGTTATTGAGTTTTAATTCCATCAACGGTTTTGTTAGAAAGGTGTATCCAAGCAAAATTGTTTCCCAAACTTCCATGTTAAGAGATTGCAAATACCAAGTCATTTTGTTTTCCAAAATTGACAATCGGACACAGCAAAGAAAGGGGGTTTGTTGATGAGAAAACTTTCGACTTGGAAAAGACTTATGCTACTGTTAGTCATTTTTCTCTTAAATGGTTAAGTCTTTGAAAAACAAGAGGAGAGGCCTAGCTATGATACCAATTGAAAGTTAGATATAACTTAGGGGGGGGGGGGGGGTTGGTGTTTGAATTGGTTTTCTAAAAAACTTTTAGCAAATCAATAAGAAATCGGCAAGTTTGACTACAAGAGCATTCAATAAAGAGATTTAATGCTCCATATTTATGGCACACCTTTGCAATTGTCCACTTCTCCTCAACCTTCAATCGATGAGGGTTTCACTAGTTTTAAGCTCCAACCCAAGCTTCTTCCTTTTACACGTGGATTTTGGCTCTAATGGGCACTTCACAAATCCTTCATGTTATACACACTTGAAGCTTCACTCTTAAGCTTCATGTTATACTCTCTCTATCTCACAAGATTGTTCTATTACAACTCAAGCTACGATGAACTCAAAGGTGCACTCTAGAATATGAAAGTGAATTGAATGCACTAAGAAAATTGAATGAGAATTGATTAGCAAGAGAAAACATTAGTTGAGAGCTTTAATGCAATCTGTCTCTTTTCAATAAATGATCCCCAAAACAAAATATATAGAGGGGAAACTTGACAGCCTATTTCGCTATTAGTCGATTGATCAGTTGCACCATTCGATCAACTATTTCATTAAATGCACTAGCCATTGTGCATTTAATGCACTACAGGTTACCATTTTATAACCGATTGAGCAACTGATTGATCATTTACTATGTCGGTTAATTTCAAGAAGCTACTACAACCAACCGATTAAGAAACACAACTCAAACGGTTCCCAACAGATCGATCGTTTGGTCTACTAGTTCATAAAATGAAAAACAACCCTTTCTGGACCTAAACGGTCGATCAACCAGTCAACCACTTTTGGACCAATTGGTCGACTGGTTAAACTGGTGGACCAACTAGTTGACCGAGACAACACAACCGGTTTCTCACAAAAATTGTCGTTTTGGATCCATTTTAACTCTTTTTCGCTCCAAATTAGTTCCTAAATTTAAATTACTCTTTTAAGAATATTTTAAACTCTAAATAAATAAAGTTCGATGATTACAATTGAATTTTTAATTATTTAATAAATTTAAAGTCAAACTGAGTTAAAAACACAATGTATGTAAAGAATGTCGAAAAGGCCCCGAAAAAGGTCACTTAAGATTCTTTTCATTCCAAATCAATTTCAAACCTTAGATAACACTTTTAAACAGATTTTAAACTGAAACACCTAAGGTTTGATGCTCATACTCGAGTTTTCAAAAAGATATCCAATTTAGACACAAAAACCGAGTTATGAAGAATATGCATGTAACAAATGATATACCCTAAAGTGCACAAATGCATTCATCTTACATAGATTCCTAAGCTTAAAAAATCTTCACTTTATGCTTGAGGTTGGAGTCTTGGTTACTTGTCATATTGGATTTGAAATCTAGGTTCTTTAATGATAGTAAACTTGAATTCTAAGAGTTTGATTAAATACACCATTGTCATCTTAAGCTTGAAATATCTTCATTTGATGCTTGATTAATTTCAACCTATCAATCAACTCAATGTTAAACATTAGTAAATAATAACTTTGGTTTTTGATCATCGAAACCTCAATTAGAGGTACTCCTTAGCCAACAACCCAGTTATGAGATGATGCATAGAGAAATGATATACCCTAAAGTGCACAAATGCATTCACCTTACATTGACATCCTAAACTTGAAAGATCTTCATTTTTGTTCTTCCTTTTGAAAATCTTGATTACTTGACATCTTAGACATGAATTCTTGATTCTTTGAATGAGTGAAGTTGTCTTCCAAGAGCTTAATCAAGTACACCATTAACATCCTAAGTTTTAAATATCTTCACTTGATGCTTAATCAATTACAACCAATCACTCATCTAAATTTTAATCCATTAGTAACTAAACTCGTTGGTTATCATCAAACCAATTGCGATACCCCGACCAACAATATCCCTTGCGATTTAATAAACTTTTGTTTATCTTAGGATGTGTACCTCCCCTCAATCCAATAGTATATTAAAACTAATAGCATGATAAGAATTTTAATCAATTAAAATAAATACAAGTTGTGGAATTTAAGCATTCAACACATAAGACAAGAATTATAACCAAAGGATGATGTATATATATGCATACCATAATTCAATAAAAATCTTAGGTATAAACAATTCTTCCCCCTTTGGCATAAAAATCATAAACACATAAATGTATCTAGTTAAATAAAAAACTCTTAGATACATTCATATCTCTCCTGTTAAAATATGTCACAAATTCCTAATTAGTATTTGTTCATTTTTGTAAAGAATATTTTATAGGATAATTCCTATGTTATATTATTAATACAGTTTCTATAGAATAAAGAAAGCTGGGAATATCCCTATATAAATATTCTGCGCCATTTATAAAAAGTTAAGTGAGAAGACTGCTTTGATCTGTAATGGCAACAATTAAGTATGATATTCCATTCGTTGGATCAAACACTAGATTTTCATGATGACGTAAAGATGTGTGAAATCCTCGCTAGGATGGATTCGATGCACTGGCTAAGGTTTGAGGCTGAAGATGTCCCTGTCGTGGAAAATGAGGAGAACAAAGATAAAGGATGGAAAAACCTTATCTTATATTCATCTTCACTTATAAAATCAAATCTTACAAGACGTTCTAAAGGAAAAAACTATTGTTGCATTACGGTTGAAGTTAGAGCAGTTATGCTTGAAGAGAAGTCTACCAAGTAAGTTGCACTTGAAGCAACAATTATATTCTCATCATATGGTAGGAGGTATTTCTTTAGAAAATCATTTAAGTACCTTTAAGGAGATCGTCTTTGGTTTAGAGACCATGAAGGTTAAGTATGATAAAGAAGATTTAAGGTTGATTTTATTGTGTTTGTTACCCCCTTCTTATTTGAATTTCAAGGATACTATTTTTTATAGTCGTGAAACCCTTACTTTGGATGAAGTTTATGATGCCTTATTTTCAAAGGAGAAAATGAAACATCTCGTGGTAAGATATGAGGCTCAAGCAGAGGGCTTTGTCTTTCAAGGGAGGACACATAAGAAGAATTTTGGTGGTGTTGTGGGAGACAAGACCAGCAACTATTGCAAGAAAAATGGGAACATCATATTTGAATGTTGTAAATTGCAGAATAAGAATAAGAGAGCTTCTGAATAGAAATGGAAGAACCAAAAAATTTCAGTGAAGCTAGTGTTGCAAAAGATAATTATAGTGATGGAGACCTCCTACTTGCTTCTAATGGCGACTCCATACCTTTTGAGGATTGGATTCTTTATTGAGGTTGTATGTTTCATAAGTGTCCTAATCGAGATTGGTTTTCAACATATGAAACTGTGTCTATAGGTTCTGTGATGATGGGAAATAATGCATCTTGTAAGATTGTTGGAATTGGAATAGTTCGAATCAAAATGTTTGATGGGGTTGTTAGGATACTTGGTAATGTGAGACATGTCCCACATTTGAAGAGAAACATAATTTCTTTGAGTATCTTGATTCAAAAGGATACAAGTACACCTGTGAAGGTGAAGTTTCAAAGACTAGCACAGGTACTCATATTATTATGAAAGGAAAGAGAATTATACCAAATTATATGTGTTACAAGATCCTACTGTCACAAGTGATGCTACCGCCATTGCCTCTTCCATGTTAGATGGTAATATTATTATGGGTAAAGTTAGTACTCATAGTAATGTGATGGATATGTTAACCAAGTCACATTCTATGACCAAGTTTGGGCATTGCTTGAACTTGGTTAGTGTTTGTTGATGAGCTTTGCCCTTACGTGCTTTTATGGAAGAGGTTGAGATTTTATTGAAGAATATTGGAGTTTGTTCATTCCATTGGAATTTGTATCAAGGTGGAGATTGTTAGAATTGGTGACCTGAATTCTAATGAAGGCCCATACCCATTATTGATCTTATTAGGGTTTTGGCCTTTTTAGTTTTGGAATACAAATATGTTATGTATTTCTTAGGGTTTTGGGGCTCTATAAATTAATGTCCACCATACTTCAATCATGTACCCTATTTTTTTGAAGATAGTGGATTTTTCTCTTCCTCTCGCCTCGGTTTTTCCCCTCTGCTCTAAGGTTTTCCATAAATCTATGTGTCTATCATTTTCGCTCTTTCTTTTTCTTTTTTTTTAGCCTATTAGTTTGTTTATTTTTAACAAATTGGTATTAGAACTTCATGTTAAAGATATATAGGTACACAAAAGACATCAGAAAGCACACAAGATGAAGATCAAAGGAATTTTAGTTCAAGGTGGAGTCGATTGCTCTCTCGTCAAGATATCCTAGATGATTGACCCAATGGAATTCGATCCAAGGTGGAGAATTGTAATTCCTATGTTATATTATTGTAGTATTAGGTTTCTTTATAGAATAAGGAAAGCTTTTAGGAATATCCCTATAAATATTCTAGGTCATGACAGGAAAGTTACTTATGGCAGAGGGACTTATAAATGTAATCAAATGTAAGTTGTCTTTTAAGAACCAAATGAATCACCCTAAAATTTGTTCTAAATCCATATAAGTATATATAACAACCCCTACTTTTCAAAAATATTTTTTTCAAAGTTGCCTGTACCTCTTCTAGCCATTCTTCATGTGCGTACCCTTCAAGCAGCATCCGATCTTTCCTCACATCGAATCGAAGTCCAATTGAGCCGAATCTAGTTGTTGAATCCCGCTTCTATACACTTATAACTAATAGAATGTTGTTCTTCTTAGATCCACTCGGCTAGTCCGATAAATTCAATGCAAACTCTACTATTATAAGTGAAAGATAGAAAAGAGCCACATCACTTATTCTTTCAACTGGATCTTATGGAGCATGTTCATACATGACATGGTCGAGTATGATCATAGAAAGATTCTCTGCAAACGAACTAGTAAGGGGAATTTTTATTGTTAGCCCAAAATTGTTCATTTTGAAGAAAGCTAAGCTATATGCTTATGATGCATATACATTCAAGCAATTTAATCAAAATCTCACAATGAAATGACCCGTAATTTTCTTTTAATATTCCTAACATGATCCTCATTAAGGGGTTTTGTGAAATTATCAACAAGTTGGTGCTCGGTTCTAACAAACCGAAGTGTAATGTCCCCCTTTTGTACATTTTCTTTAAGAAATGGAGTAACTCTATGTGCTTGGTTTTAGAGTGTTGCACGTTGATGAGTATATTTTATACTCATTTTATCCCCATGTTTTGTGTGTTATTTTATAGTTTTTATGATATAATAAAGTGTTCTAATGCTCTAAATACTCATCTTCATGTTTGGGTCTTCCATGGAGCTGAGGAAGCAAAAAGGAAGCAAAAGTGAGAAATGTGCAAGGGCATACCAAGGAGTCACCACATGTAGTGACAACTTATCAGATTTCTATCTTTTTTCACCTATAAGATGACTGCCAAATGCCCATCTTTTCTATGGATGGTTGGTGACTTTATAAGCTTTCCTGGAAAGTCAAGCCACTTAATTGGACTTCAAATGATCAAGTTATGACTTTTAGAAGTTAAAGAAAGAGTACTCAAAAGCTGATCAGTTGGCACACTTTGTTGATTCAATCTTTATCATAACCTCTAAAGTGTTCTCTCTGGCCATATCCATAATCTAGACTTTAAGAGCTTTTCATAGAGTCTAATATTGTCTAATTCGGAGTCAGGATGAACAAGATATGGCATCAGGAAGCAAAGGAGGAAAAATATGGCATCCTATGAATAAAGGCTCAAGCACCGAGGTGTGAATTAAATTCTTATCTCTGAATCGTAGGCTGACGCCAGGGCATGAAATTTTGTCGCTGAGGTGCCATTTTCGGGCCCAACACGTTGATTTGTTGATTTAAGGTCTATTTCAAGCATTCTCTTGGTTTGACCTATAAATAGAACATCCTAAGGCTTTAGAAACAAGCTCTTTTGAGCCGCCAGATCATAAGTGGCATCTAGTAAGACATTATGACTACCAAAATTATGTGGATGTCTATAGTCCGACATAACCTAATCCATAATTAATGTTTTAGTCATTTTGTCATACAATATCTTAATTGAGCACAAGATATAGATTAAGTCACCCTTATAAAGTTTAATGGTATTATTTCTCAACGTGTAAGTAATCTAACATTATAAATGATGTTAATAATCCTTATGAATTCATTTGAGCATGACCATACTTCCAATCTCACTTGTCTAGAGGCCTAGAGATATCTCTCTTAAAGAGAGGGACAAATTCCTTCTCATTCACTCATATCCCCTTACATGATTCATTCTATATCCAATTATAATATATATTACCACCTTATCACATATGATGTTGGATTATCAAAACATAGAGCCCATCGTGTAGGGACAACCTAAGGTGATTTCAGGTTTAAGGACTAAAAAATTAAAGAAAAGCATGCACCACTACATATAATGAAAACTATTTATAACACCCCGAAATATACTTTAATCGTTTTCTACATGTTTAGAGTATTTTGTAGGTATAAATTGAATTTTTAATAATTATTATTTTGCTAAGTGAGAAAATTTCGAAACCCGAAACTTCTACAAGATACAAGGGTAAAAGTGGAATTTGTTAAAACAGGATATGAAGGTCATATGATAAGAAGATTATAGGCTAAAGTGAAAATAAGGATAAATTGAGGTGTAAATAATAGAGAGATGGAGGACCAAAGTATAATAAAAGGAGAATTTAGTCAAATGGGATAAGACCAACTTGGTCTCTCATTTTAGGGAGAGCAAAAAAGTAGAGAGAGAGAAAATAAGAAGAAGAAGATGATGATGATGAGGAGGAGAAAGGAAGCCAAGAAAGGTTTGGATACTTGTATGGAAACCATGGTTTTGTATGGAAACTATATGTGTATGGATCACTATGGATTTGTATGGATTGCTATGTTTCTAAGGATTCTTGGGTTCTTAATCTAGTTTTTGAGCTAGGGTTTGAGGTGTTAAAGAGTGTGAATACTTGTTGGGAGTATGGAATCCTCCCTTTGGGCATGGATTTTTGGTTTATGAGGTATGGATCCATGTTTAGGTGTTAGGAAGTTAACTTAACTTACAAGTATTTGAGTTAGGGTTTGGAAAAACCCTATTTAATCTCTAATGCTTTGTTTCGTCAAGCTAAATTTCCACACTTAGGGAGATGTTTTTCTGATAGTATATGAGTTTCTTTTGTTTTCGTTGGATTTCTAGGAAAAGGAAGAAATAGGCAAAACTGAAATTTTCGATCCTACGACGTAGGACCCCAAGTCGCAACGTAGGGTCCACGCCACGGTGTAGCATGGTTACGCCACCGTGTGGTCGAGAGGGAGGCTTTGTGCAGCTCAGTGGCCTCTCACAGAAGAATGCTAATACGCGGAGAAGGGCTACGCCGCGTGGCGAGCCACCGCTCACGCTGTAGATTTTTGAGTTTTGTTTTGTTTCGCTATTCCGTTATTCCGAGGAGTTATCTATTGGACTAATGAGGTTAGACTCAGATTAGCGCCCCTGGCGAAACTTCGTCATTTCTGGGCTGAAGTTCATGTGGGCAAACTTAATGCCCCTATAATAAGATAGTAAGTTCCTAAACACATATAATTATAGGATTGCCTAAGACCAGATATTGAATAACACGACACTTCAGCATGTGGATAGCATCGCCTTTGATCAAGGTTTCTAAGACTCGCTAATGCTACGACACTGCTACGCGGCGTGCATGTCTTGATAAGTGCCGCACTCCTATACTAGTCTCACACTTCCGCTATACGGGCAAGCACGCTCTAATCGCGCTTCGCACTCCCCCGCAAATAAGCATTTGACACTTTGTTACGGGCATGCACATCTCTCGACACGCTTCCTAAGACTTCGCTAAGGCTACGACACTCACATGCGGCATGCACATCTCAACAATGCTTCTAAGACTCCGCTGGGGCTACGACACTCCCCATGCGGCAAGCACGCTCGATCAACGCCTTGCATCTCGCTTTATGCTACACCTCAAGATCGTATAGTACCTTCCGGTAATTATTGTGTCAGGTCCCCACGCATTTTATTACCTGGCCCAAGTATTCCAAATGTAGCTTATATGATAAGAGTCTAAATAACGAATACAAGTTAAAATATAAAACTCTCAGAAGATCTACTGCACTTACGCTATTAGCTCCATAGTACTACGGGTACCTCCGTATAAGTATAAGTTTTGTAACTCCTATGGGAAATCTGGATAAGTATAAGTCTGCTATAAGTACAAGTATATGTATTGGTTTGCTATATGAATTCATACAAATTCATATAAGCATCAGAGTATCTCATCGCTATATGCTTACTATCAATGAGTATTCGTGCATGTGTATACGTATAAGTCATATGTTTCCCACTAAGCGTAAAGCTTAGCACGAGTTTTAGTCCGTGTAGGTACAGAGGAGAACGTTCGCGATCTAGAGATGATCGCCGGGCCAAACATCGTAGGGACCACCACTATAGGTTTTCATGCTTTGATTATGTAAATGTAAATGTACAAATTTTTGTATATGTATATGTAAATTCGGACTTTAATCGTATGTATTGATGATCAGAAACACCACTACTGGTAGTTTTATTTTTGTATTTTTTTATACGATATTTTATTCGTATATGTAAGCACTGGGGCCCACCAACGTTCAAAAGAAAGAAAGCAGCCCCAAGATAGTCTTCCACTCTCTCATCTCGCCTAAAGTGAGTCGAGAGCGTGACACTACTTAAGACATGTAATCCATAAAGTATTTTTATAGTGGTCGATATAGTACATTGTTCACTTACATGTACCTATGAGTTGACTTGATATTACATATTCATGATCAGTAGAACATGATCATCAATCATACTCATAACAGTCTTAATTCATTATTATTACACCAATAACAAGCAATAAGAGACCATTTATAATAGTACTCTATTTCAACCGTAAGGTTCTACTTTTAGGTCATTTTGTGACTCCCCAAATCTCGGGGTCCGTTGACAACCCGTCAACCCGCGGAAAACCTGTGTGTCTCATATCATGAAACCCTTACATGAGTAAAAATGGCCACTTGGGCCCATACATTAATACTCACCAAAAATCTAACCAACTATATTACAATAGTTCAAGAGTTAATTGCATCACTTTTAATACAAACATATATTAAAATTTAGAATTCTAATATATGTTTCATAAAATAATCAATCAAGCCACATCTACTTTCTTCTCAAAAAAGTCGCCTCTAATGAGCGTCAAGCCCCGAATAGTCCCATACTGTAAATAATGTTCCTCGATAGTGAGTACGCCCGCGCGAGGCACTATCCTACATGGGTTACTCCCTAACGGCGTACATGCAATGGTTCACACAAACACATTCAAGCAAATACATGATCCCACTGAATGTCTACATGATATGGATGAGAATGTGACTCCACCCTTCCCACTCTCGAGCCTCATCGACTCTCACGCATGCCTAAGCCAAGTGTGAGAAAACACTATTTTCAAAACAAAAGGTTTTGCTCGAAAAACATACTACCGAAGCTCGTAAAATCTATCGACAACCCTCCGAGGTGAATTGCTAGGCAATTCTCCGAACGCCATGGGTCCACTCGAGATGAACTCACGGACAACCCTCCAAGGCAAATTCTTCGAAAATCTTTCCTTTGAAATTCCTTTCACAACCATTTTCATTTTTCTTCTTTTCATGCCATGCACTCACACCCAGCTGATCTGGTACGCTCTACAAGATACTTAAATGCATTACGCCATTTTCATGCAACATATGCTAATATATCATTATGCATATCGACAAAATTACATACATACTCACATGCTATTTATTCATAAGAATAACATCAAAATTAGCTCATATGGCTAATTAACAATTTAATTCCAATGGCTCACATACAATGCAGTATTTCATATAATTCAAATATTATGTTAACACATTTAATTTCATGATTAATATATTATTTTCCACACAATTCAAGCTTCATTCATTTTAAGCAAATTTTATGCAAATAACACATGGACATTCATGTCCAACACGAAAAGCTCTGGACCGTACCGTCCCAAAACAGTTGTGTGGGCTCCATGACACTCGATCAACATCGGTCTTTACTTCCTGGAACCAAACTGCGGGCTATTTCCCTGTGGGCCCCTCACAACACCCAAAACCAATTATAACACACAAGCCACACCAATGTACCTTACGAACTATCCAAAACGTCCCTAATTTCCAAAGATTCAATCCCAAGTTTTCGACCAAACGGCCATTTACGCCCAACATTCCAAATCATTAACAAAGCTCTAACAAGGGAGTTTCAAATCAAGTAGGAGAAACCTCACCTTCCCGTAGCCTGGCCGAACCCCAAAAACCAAAGGCCTACTCGTAGCCCCGCGACGTAAAACAACTTTGCTCGGGTCACAAACCGATGGTCCGATCGGGCCAGAATTCTATAGAGAAGTCGACTTTCTCTCTAATTGGTCCCTCCTCCACCGGCACGTACCAACCCAAACTGAGAAGAGATGTCTTCTTTTCTTTCATTTATTCCCCTTTGTCTCATCACATTATATCAACCTCCCATCGTCTTCGTAGGATTACCCTTATCCTCTTTATCCACCTACTTTGGATTTTCATCCAATTAAGGGATGCCACATGTCCATGTGGGCCCCACACTTGAGCTCAAGTTAACTAATTTCAGACTGACACGCGGCACACTCGTGGAGCCACTCAAAATGTGTCAAGGTCCCACATTACGCCGTTGTCTCAAAAAACGCCAGAATCTCCTACCGCTTCGGACTCGACGAAATCTCGACGAAATGTATCATGAGAGACGATTCCAAAGATGCAGCTCCATTTCATCATCCAAGATTTTAAAATCTGATTTTGACCAAAATTACCATTTTACCATTTTTCGTAAAATTGACTTATCGTGGCTTCACACATTTGATGACCATAAGTGGAATCGACTTAGAATAAAGTATTTCTTAATGACAATGATCACACTATTGCCCAAGTCACATCACCCACAAAAATGTGAGGAGGCCATCATTATTGATCTGATCACCATGATTCTAACTTTTTATCATGTTTCCAAAAGTGTTAACAATCTCTTCCTTGGTATTTCCGAATTGGTAAGATATTAGGAGAGGGCAAGGTTGCGAATCAGAGGGAGGATTTGGGATTTCCAAAGGAGAAAATTTGAACTTAGTTTGATGATTGAATGATTGAATGGATAATTTGAGCTATTCATGAGATGGTATTTAAGAGTTGGTGGAAAGGGCTTTGGCACAATAATAAATTTTCGTAGATTAAAGAGCAGAATAAAATATTTCTAATGATTTATCTCAATGCAAAACCATCGTAGGACATAAAGGTGAAATTAGCTATCAAAAGATATTCTTTTTTTATAGCAAGGCCAATGATTCTCACTGATTCTCACTTAGACTCTGTACTTATATATATATATATATATATATATATATATATATATATCTCAAAAAAGAGAAATGGGCTTCTAGGCAAGTATTAATTAGGTCCACTACCCATGCATTGGAGGGACAAAGGAGAAGGGGTTTGACTAACCTTCCATCTACTAACGCCATATATTGATGCATGGGGATTAAAACCCAATTTTTTCGCAAATTGTCGTCTTTGTTTCTAAAGTTCTTCAAATTCAAAATTTAAGTGAAATTTTGATTTAACAAATCAATCCATACGCATTATGTTTGGTTGGGAGGACATCATCTGATCAGATAATCGGTTCGTACATCGAAGTGATTCCGAATATCTGTCCATAAGCTTGCATTAACAATGGTATGATTGAACAATGTGAGGCTAAAAATGGATTCGAAATTAAGTTTTCAGATAAGTTAAATGATTTATAACGTATAGATTGTGGTTATAGATCCTGATAAGGATTATGTTTCTGGAGATAATAGAAAATTTCAAGGTATAATCATTAAGGTTGCATTATCAATATTCTTGATGGTTAACATAAGAGATTCTTGTTCGATCATTGAAAAGCTTATTCTAACGTCATAATTCATTGTCACATCGATTTTTAATTATGTGACAATAAAAGAGTGAGCCACAGAATGTGTGTGCATGTGGGGTGTGCATGCATGTTCCTCCAACTAAATTGAGCAACCCACAAACAATTGGGTGGGGAAGGGCCACTTCCACCACTTGCAAGTGACCCACTCTCTCTCACCAAGAAATTAGGATGTGTGTATGTATATACATGTCGGTGTTTAGAGGAGAAGCTAAAGAGTACAAGAATATAAGTCAATGCTAAAGACCAATATTGTTCTCTCCTAGAATGTGGATCCTAATGAAGAGTCCTTTTCGGAAAGCTTTTTCATTGTTGGGTGATAGTGATTTCGTTTTCTTAAAAGAATATATATTTAAAAATACATTTACAAAAATAAAATATTTGATAAATTTAGAAACTATTTCTAAAAATTTAAAAAGTTATTTGTAACAGGCAGAACTAGGATTTGGTTTATTACGGACATCTTTAAATTGCATAAGTTTGGCTACTATTGATAAATGAGGATTGTACCCCATGATAAAGTATTGATGGATTTTTAGTGGGGAAATAATAACCTTACTTTTAGGTTCGGGCCACTTTGGGAGTAAGGGCGAATTTTTTTCAAAAAAATTTCATGTCCCCACTAAACCTATACTAGATCCATCACTTATTTGTAATATTAAAAAATCACTTATGTTAAATTCAAAATAAAAATATTTTAATGGATCACTATCGCAAAGATATTTTTAATAAAAAAAATACATATAAGAAGTATCATCAAAACCATTTTTGGTCTAATAATATCTTTGAAAAGGAGTTGTGTATTTGATAACTATTTAAGAAATATTAAGAACCATTTCATAGGTTAGAAGCCTATTTTTTAATGTTTGTTGAAGAAAATTATTTGTAGCATTTGTTGAAGATACATTTGATGGATATATCTATTAAAGATACTATAAAAAAAAATTAGACTATGTTTGTTTATCAGAAAATTCGAATAAAAAAAATAAAGAAAAATAAAAATAAAGTTAAAATCAATAAAATGACATTTACTTGTATTAGGCTGATACTGGCATAATTTTCGGCAAAACCTGCAGGTCGCATGTTTCAGACATTCAAATAAAGTTACATGTTCATAAGGATGTCACAAAGGATGGTACAAGGGATGTCACATGAGTTGTTATGTGATTGTCACGACAAGTGATGGAGTTTACTCATATTAAGACTCTTATGAGCTGACGCCTCCTTGATGAAGTTAGAGACTTATCTGTAGGAGTCCTCCCACTTCATCTCACTCGTGTTTGAGTGGCTCAATCTATTACAACTCCTCAACAAATTTCAGATAATGCTGTGTTATTTAAGGAGAAAATGGTTTCGATAAAGTTATCCAAAGTGATAATAGACCGGAAACTAAAGCACCCTATTAAATACCAGACTTGAAGTTGGCCAGAACACACAGAAATACAGAGAAATAGAGAGAAAGGTGGGAGATACAGATGGAGAGTCTTGGGCACTGTGCGTAATGGTTCATTAGTAGAGAATGATGATTTTTCTATAATGATATGTGAAATTAGTAATATGTTTAAGTGTTGTTGGGGAACGAGGGGATCTCGTTCTAAAGTACACTAAGAGAAATCTGGTGAAGGAAGGCATTGATGTAAGGAGGGAGTCCTTAATCGTATGATTCAAAGTAGTGAAACTTGTTTGCATCGAGGCATAGCCTTATGGACGCAACCTTAGCTGAACCACGTTACCATTTTTTTTTTTTTGCTTTATTTCTCCTTTGCATATATTTTTCATCATTATCTCGTTTAATCTGCCCACTTTTTATCTATGTTTTAGAGCATGTCACAACATATTCTGTGTCATGGTGTAAAACATCTCGTTATGTTGTGACATTTTTTAGAACATTTGCACATACAATAAATTTTTCCTTTCTAACTAGCTACTTCAAATTTATTTTAAGTAATCAATATTAAGATTAAACGATTTTAAAATGCATAAATTTTAAATTAATTTTTCCAAAAAATCATAAAATAATCAACTATAAAAAATAAGAAATAACAAGTAAAAATAAAAATTCATTTTTTAGCTTTCCTTTGCATTTTTGGGTAACAAAGCATAATCTAAACTAAAAACGCTAGGCACTATACTATTGGAGAAGCATGGCATAAGTTGAGATTTGTTGGTATGATATTACGATTCCACCGGTTCAAACTCATCCAAGAGGCCTGTGAGGATAAGGACAAAGGGATCCTCGGATATCACATTCACTTCTCCTTTCTACCACTGAAATCACTTCGCATGGCATAAGTTGAGATTTGTTGGTATGATATTACGATGCCACCGGTTCAAACTCATCCAAGAGGCCTGTTAAGATAAGGACAAAGGGATCCTCGGATATCATATTCACTTCTCCTTTCTCCCACTGAAATCACTTCCTTCCTATTCATTACTGATCCATCTTTCTTTCTGGTGACCCAGCTGCCACAACCACAATACATCAAATCTCTAGGCATCTCTATTAAGACCCTCTCCATTTTCCCGGGAAAAAGGAAGAAAATCCCATCACTGCCATGGAGTCGGCAAGTTGGTGTAAGAATAGATCATACATATACAGTTGCCTTGTTGATTCCATATGTTTATAGCTTATGATATCACATTTTTATACATTGATTGGTTAAGCTCCTCAAAGTACTACTGTATCTTGGTTGAAGAGCACAATCAGTGCCACTCCTGTTGACTTGCATTGACTTTCTAACTTTATTAAAATATCTTCAATCTTCAAGCAAGAATTGTTGGATAATCCTTGGTTTAGATTAAAATGATGACTCAAGAAAAAACAGTAACCCTTTGATGAGAAAAAGAAAAGAAAAAAAAACCCTTCACACCTCCACAAGATTACAAAAATAGCTGTAACATCTAAAATGCTTTTCTCTTCTTCTTCCCTCTCTATATATACACCTCAAATTCTTCCAACTCTCCATCACCCAACAATCTATACTGATCATCATCCTTCACAAAATGGGGTCCATTCCCTATGTAGTAGAAGACTCTAAGGCGTCCTCCAAGTCTACAGCGACGGCTCCACCCTCCGCTCCGCCACATTACCCTTCCACGTCCCCGTCCACGACGACGGCTCCGCCGTCTGGAAAGACTCTGTTTTCGACAAACACCATCATCTCCACCTCCGAATTTATAAGCCGGCGGTGCCGGACGCCGCCGCCAAGCCCCTACTCTTTATTACTTCCATGGTGGCGGCTTCGCGTCGGCTCTCGCACGTGGCCTAACTGCCATAACTGCTGCCTCCGACTAGCTTCGGAGCTTCGTGCCGTTGTGGTGGCGCCGGACTTTAGGATGGCGCCGGAGCACAGGCTGCCGGCGGCGCTGGACGATGCTTGGAGCTCGCTTAAGTGGCTGCAGGGTCAGGCTTTGTCGGAAAAGCGTGAAGAATGGTTGAGTGAGGGGGTGGACTTGGAGAGGGTTTTTGTAGTGGGGGATTCGTCCGGAGGGAACATGGCTCACCACTTGGCGGTTCAGCTGGGAGCTGGCTCGCCGGAGCTGGAGCCGGTTCGTGTACGAGGTTATGTTTTGATGGCGCCGTTTTTGTGGGAGTGTGAGAACAGGATCAGAGGAGGTTCATGAAGCCTTGCTTAATTTGGGAGATTCTGACAGGTATCTTGCTACTTACTCTGCAGTTAATACCCCCTTCTCCTCTATTTTCTTTCTTTTTCTTTCTTTCTTTTTTTGCCTTTAAAAATAATAATAATTTTTGCTTTCTTATTATGATTTTATGATATATTTTTGTTTGTCTATAATGATGTCAAGATTTGGATATATTTCTTGTTTTTTTGGTGTTTAAGATAAGAAATAGTGGTTTTGAGGTAAAAGATGATGGGTAAAAAGATCAAGATGGAATCTAGAATAAAAGAATAAGAAAATAGTAAAAACTTTTAAAAGGTTAAAAATATAAAAAAATAATAATTAAATAGAAAATATATTCTTATAAAACTTTTCGAGGAATACATTAAAATATAGTAATTTAAAAAAAATATATATTTGATGATGGAATGAGAAGTCAAGAATAATTTTAAAGCTATAAATAAAATTTTATAATTTTTATAGAAATTATTCTATTACATAATCATTTTATTTTAAAAACAATAATATATTCTATCTTATGATTCAACACCAACAATTCAAATTTAAATAAAAATTCACTAATGCAAAAATGTACTTTAAATTCAAAATAAACTTAAAAAAATTTTAAGCTTTTTATAATGAAAGTAAAAATAATAATAATAATAATAGTAATTGCCAAATATATTATCAAGGCAAGAGAATCTCATGTGTGTATATAGGTCATTCTCATCCCCCTCTATGATACAAGGATGACAAAGCGTGTCCATTGGAGTGGTGGTCCATAAGTTTTTAGTGGTACACCAAATTAATGGAATGGAATGTGACCCATCCAAATAATAAAAAAATTGACTACTAAAATGATAAAAAGTTAATGGGGGCATCTTAAATAATGTAACATCACCATCTTACAAAAGAAAGGCATATTAAGGAGGATCATTTATACGAATCTTGGATTGTGATTGAAATTTTGGTTATGAAAAAAGTTTTGAAAATGACAAGTGGACACTTCAAACCCCCTTTTTAATAGAATAACACTCATCTACCACTATGGTTTGAGTTACCATCCAAATTGCTTTGTCTTTTCAAATAATTGTAGTATATGCAAATTGCCCCTATTATTCCACCTGCTCTATCGTTCTTCTTCTTTAGTCAACCTTCTAGTAATGACCAAAATCTCGTACTAAAAATCCCTTAGCATATATTTTCTTCTCAAATTTTGTCTATCATGACTAAAATGTGTCTACTAGTATTTCAATTTAAAGCTTTAATTAGTGAGTTTTTTTTTTAAAAAAACCCCTATTTAGTATTTTCAAAAAATAATATAAATGATTTTTCAGATTTTTAAAAAAAATTTTAAAATTTTGTCAAATATTTAAAGTGTGTTTCACAATATTTCTGCTTGAAATGTTTCTAATGAAAGTGTTTTCTGTAAAACATTTTTATAATACTCACCTATAGGCTGCTTTTCTAGAGGCCATACAAGTGATTTTCCAAAAAAAAAATTAACAATGTTTTTGTCCAAATATCTTTTTGTTTTAATACACTTTATAGGTTAGAAATATTTCATATTACCAAACAGTATTTTCTAAAAATATTTAAATAGAAAAGTTTTCTAAAATCACTAAATGGACACTTGATTATGCAAATGGGTATATGATCAGAATATGTATGATTCTATACTATGTTATTTATTTAAGTTTTAGTAATAAATTATAAAACAAAAAAAGTGTGATTTCATACGAAGTAAAGCTAATTAGTAATGTGTTTCATAGAGTGGGATTGTCATGATTAATAACACATTTAAATAATAGCTTTTACTAATGATTAATTAGCTTGGACTTAGGAGAATGTGCTTTTAGAATATGTAGCCTTGAGAAATTGATCTTATAATAAATAGCACGTGTGACAAAAATATATTTTAAAACTCGAAATATTTTAGAATATTCATTTTAAATATTTGTATACATGTTCTGTAAGCAATTTTCTATATATAATATTTATTTAATCACTGGTATGTTTGTAATATTCTTCTATGAATAAACCAATACAAAAATCAAGAAACAGAACTGAAATTAATTTAAAATTATTATTTTAAAACAATTATCATATTTTCATCTTTGAAAAACAAAAGATTTGAACATTTGTCAATAAACCGTCTTTGACTATTTTCTTCCTATCCAGGTTGCCAGAAACATTTTTGAAACGCTCAAAACATGCCCCAAAGATCAATAAATTAAAACAACATTGATAGGTTTCGGTTAATCGATACCAAGAGCACAAAGATCATCCATTATAAACCATTTGAACTGAAACAAACCCAGAACCACTTAGTTTGATCCATCCGGGTGGGAAACGAATCATCAAGAGTAGCGCATGATCAAAAAAGAAAACGTTATACAAATGTTACTTAGTACGTGGAGTTTGACGGAAAAGAACATGGCTTCTTCACTAATGACCCATTCTCAGAAGCTGGAAATGCACTTCTGCAACTCATCAAACGTTTCATATCCTAAAATTCTTGTTATGTTCCATCGTTGTGTTAGGGAGAACTCACTATATATATATATATATATATTTTTTTTTTTCTTTAATATTATACCCTTGTTACAATGATTAGCTATTTACCAAGACCTTTCATTATCGAAAGTATATATTATAGGTCATTTTAAGAGATTATGGATTCCTATATCTTGTATTAAACTATTGTTGTGATAGTGGAAGCTTTAATGTAAATGATATTAATTCAATAAAGAAAATATTATAAAGTAATCCACACAAAGATGCATTTATGCTTTAATGCACTTGATCAACTATGCCTACATCCACATTTAAAAAATATTTTCACTATACATTAAAGAATATTATAGAAGATAAAACTGTATATAATTGGATTCTCAAAACATCTCATGTTTGACCATTCCTTGTATCTAAATCCTAAAACCCAAACTCCTTCGCTCCACCAGGTATCCCATTCTTCCTCACATATTTACACTCTCATTCTAACAATCTCCACCTTGAATCAAATTCCATCAAGTCTCACTACAAGAAAAAGACCCTATGGCCGCGGTCAATGACCTTGGGTATAGGTAACAAATAATGCAGCTATAAGATATAGTTTAAATAAAATAAACCGCTGAAATATGGGGGCCATATGGGGTGTGGACAAATGATACAGATTTGCAGGAAGAGGCTAACTATGCGGTTAAATGTTCAATATCTATAAGCAGGTCACCTTATATGTGCTACTAAATATAGGCTATAGCCGCGGTCAGAGGCGACCTCAAGCAAAGGCTCTTTTTATCACACAAGAACTTAGCATAGTTTATGACCACACTTTTTAGTTGACCGTGGCTATAGAGTAATTTATAGCCATGTTTTTTTGTTGGTCTGCTGCCATAAGCATGACTTATGCATGAACTATTCTAAAGAATAGTCTTAAACGAGTTCCAAACAAACATATTTGAGACCAGTTTTGTAAAAATATTTCTAATGGTTTATTGATATTGTAAAACATCCACTATGTTTATATACATGTATATATTTCAGCACTATGCATCGTGGTATACCTTTACATCTTTTACGTGAAGTACCAAATGAATACATAAACAATACAACAACATTTCCTTTATTTTATAATAGTATAATACTTGCTGAGAATGGGACCAAGCACGATTCAATCCCTATCTTCCGTGAGTCGATTTAGTTGTTACCTGGCTTCCTCTAAAAGTTCATTAGGCCTCAGAAAAACAACAATGAAAAAATCATCCATTCATGTGAAAAATACAAAAAACATATTTTTTTAAGGAAAATAAATCATATTCTCTCTACGTAGTAATGATGTCGAGGTCGCTTCTAAATTTCTATCATACCAATTCCATCACATCAACAAAAACACCGACAAATCTTCGGGCCTTCTATGATGGCCTCCCATGAGGCCATGGCCACATTCTACTATGATGGAATATTATATCAACGAAAGTTAATATTATACTTAGAGATGGAAGAAACAAATACTATGATGATTGCAGTTTTATAATATTATATCAACCCCTGCAAACTACTAATAATGAATGCAATTAGAATGGTTGTTATGAGAAACCAACTTTCGTGGATAATAATAGTCAAATAGGAAAAGACCAAGCTGCTACTACTTCAATGAAAGGATTTGCTTAAAAATACCCGTTGTCATCGCTTGCACCCATGTAGCTTGTGAAAATCCACATCCATCCCCAGCAGTAAAGAACCATTGAAAGAAACTCCATAAAAAGCTGAAGGCCAAGAACTTGCCCAAAGTTCTTACTTATTTCCTAGAATCAACAAGAAGCAATGAAAAGGATTATAATTTCATATTTGTAAACTAACTTTGGACCCACTGAAAAGGAGTAATGAGAAAGCCATACATACTTGGCTAGTTTTGCTCCTTGAGGAGAGTGGAAGTTGTTGATAAGGTGTGCAGTTGACGTGCCCACTGATATGTCAATTAGTCTATAACCATAATCTACAAACCCAATATTCAACCACTAAATCAAAATCAATATGGATATGAAATCACAGTCAGCAATAGAAACATTAGTCCTTGCTAGTCGAGGTCAGGAAGAGTTAAATGAAAAACATATTCGTTGAATCACTGCTTAAGCCGCCTACAGGACATTTCGTATAAAACTTGAGTTGAATATCAAATTATGATATAATAAAGAACAAGAAGGTTCGCCATGTCATGTTCCAACATGCCTTAACACTACTATTATCCACAATAGCACGGTAAGAGAAGTTAACCATGAGTTCGTCAACAAAGAAAACATGAAAAAGACAAAACAATAGGAATACCAATGTAACAAGGGCTTATTCAACGATCGATCCCATTGTTTTCCTTCAGATCTTATAAGAAAAACAAATATAAGATTCTTCATATTAAGATCATCAATATATTGAGAATCGTTCAATCAGACAAACACATTCAATACCAGTCTATAAAAGCAATCTAATCCCAATATTAATATGGTCACCTCTTATGTTAATGAAAATAAAATGATTTATAATTACTTAGAATCTTTGGTATGTTATTCAAAATTATCGTTTGAACCCCAAAGAACAATGTAAAATGGAAACATATGATAAATAAATTGTTATCCATACGTTAATCAGTTACGATGTTCCAAAAAGATCGGCAACGGTACTCGCCAAGATATTCTTCGGTCCAAAAGAAGGCGATGCTTCAACAATGATTCTCGCTGCACTATTACACATTAAAATTTGATTCGCATAGAGGATCCATGCCAAAAAAATAAATGCATAAATATGAATTTGATGGCAGAATCAAAGTTTCCAGAAAACAATCAAACAAGACTCATCTAGAGCTTCCTGCTGAAACATAAAGGAAATAAGAATTGATAACTTTGAAATTTTGAGTCATTGGGTTCACAAAATATCAATCAGACTGAAGCTTCAAAGAAATAAATGAGAAAAATAAATCGAAGCAAAACTTATTTCGAGACTATGAAAATGTGGAAGGAAAAGATGGATATGAAGCACTGATCGTATGATTGATAAGTGAGAAATTTAAACACGGCGAGAGAACGAAACCAGAAATTTAGGGCCGAGAGCGTGTGGAAGAGGGATCGAGCAAGAACTACAAGAGCGAGTAGAGCCGTAGAAAGGATGTGCACACGAGAAAGGGAAGAGCAGATACCTTATGCATTTCCATTTATGGTCTCTCGCACAAAGATGAATGTGCCTATTAGAGGCGTGCGGTATGGACCGAAAAATAACGTGTTCATCAGGATCGTCAGATAAAGCAAAGCCGTTTTATGTCGATGCAACTGTATTAGCTAGTAAGGGGCCACCACGCCTCCTAAATTATGCCGCTATAACCTCGTTTTTCTTATAGTGCTCCTGTGAGTGCTGATGACAGGCCTGCAGTTACTGAGAGCACTCAAGAACTTGAAATGCAATATCTTTTAGAAGTGAGGGCACTTGGGAGGATGGGATCAAAGGAAAAGGATCTGTTTTTGGCCCCATCCTTATTGTTATAAAATCAATATAATTGATCGGGTCCAGAGACATAAGAATCCTTTGCAAACATAAGGATCATTGTCATCTAGTGATCGCACTCGGGATAAATTTTTCCTTACTAAAAAATATGTCTACTAACCTCAAGAATGAGTTTTTGGTATAGCAAGAATCACAAACACGATTTGTGGTTTGCCTAGAATACGAGCCAATGCAAATTTTTAATGCTTTTTCAAACTACAACCATGATAATGCACTAATATGGAAGTAATTTAACTGGCACCACTATGAAACCATCCGTCCTAATGCTTAAATCCCTTTTAAGGTAGATACCAAACTAGATTACTTAATTTATAATGATTCATGAGATAGCCAAACAAGATTATTTTCTAAATATGGTCAAAGTGAATCAAGAGAAAAGGGCTCCTAAAAGCAAAAAGCAAAAAGAACACCAACCCCGATAGTCGCAATCATTTCACCCACAATCAACTGAATCTAAAAACCAAACCAGAAAAGAAATCTAGACATCCACTGAAACCCTATGGAAAACCAATCATCATTCAAACGACAGAACTTATCCACAATAAGATTAAAAAATCAATTATGAAACAATAGAAAAAGAACACTCACCCCACTGAGTCGCCAACTGAGAGTCAACCACGGTGCCTTGCCCGACAACACGGTCGGCAATCACGGCTAAAGAAGCTTGATCCTGGTTGCCATCTCACTCAATCTACTTTCTAAAGATTGCAAACCAAAATCTTAACCTCAAAAGAAAAATGAATAAATATAAGATCCCAAAACAAAATCCTCAAAATCCCGGGGACAAACAAACAAGAAAAAAAACAAATCGTGAGAAGACCATTAAAGCTTCACCCAAGAGAGATCAAAGGATAAATAAGGGTAGTGAAAGAAAGAAGGTTACCTCAAGAGAGAATCAACAGAGAAAAAAAAACACAAAAACTAGGGTTTCAATGAAACATTCAAAGATCTATAAGGAGGCAGAGAAAATAAATTACTCCGATAACTGATAGAGTTTTAAATCCAAAACAGAGCAAAGTGCTCAGGGAGAGAGGTCGCTTCTCCGGCGACTCCGCTTCTCACTCTTTCAATGAACCTGCGCAAAGCTTTCTCGATAAGCACGATCTTGCCTTCTCTAAAAATAAAACGAAAGAGACAGATAATCGAAGAGAGATGCTGTGTTGATTAGCTTATGTATGACCTCATGTTAGCGCACCAAAACACTGTCTATTGGGTCGCCTACGTGAGGGGGGGTCCTAACACTACCGTGTCCATTCGGCTGCTATATAGCAGAGGTTTTGCATTTTATCCAATTATATAACGTATGTAGTAACGTTCAACTAATTCCCCCTAAAAGGTTGAACAAAATTTCCTTCTGCAGCATTAAATCAATGTGGCAATAGGTTTTTTTTAGTTAGAAATTTGATAACCCCGAAGCAGTTATGCCACTATGTTCATTTTTCTTGTAAGGTCTCAATTAATCAGATTCCATCACATCTTGATAAGAGAGCAATTTGACTCCAATTCTATTCCAAATTTTCTTGTTCGTCTGTGTGTGCTGCATTATTTTGTTCTTTCAAATATCTTCGGTCTGAAGCTCTAACAATCCTCACCTCAAACAAAGAACCACAGAGCGTCCCCTTAAATGATCATCCCTTAATCCATTCTCTATAGGCTAGGATTTTACTTGGCTTCTATTGCATTTGAGTGACACCTAACATGAAGCACTACTTGTCTCAAGAGTTTTCTCTTATCTAGGATAATTCATCGTGGAGCAACAACACATGCACAAAGATTTGAAGAACACTACCTATCTGATAGAGTATAACCATGATATGTTGCGAACTAACTAGGGCTCACAACCTTTGTTCGGCATCCAAAGATTTCACCCACACACCTAAGTCTAAACCTTACTATGATACCTCACTTTAAATAAATTAGTTTTATAGTAGATTATATTAATTCAAGAACACAAAGATGCGAATTCGCATTTAAAAGATGCATGAGGTTTTAATGCGGTTCAATCTAACAGACATACATCCACAAATGATAGAGAATTATCTCCACTACATCATTATCACATGATAAAACTATATACAATTGAATTTATGAAACATCCCCATGTTTTCATTCCTTGAATTTTATGAACTCCTTACTCCGATTGGGTATCCTTATTATTCCTCACATGATCCCTACAATCACTATAGCCTTTATAAGCTCATCTCACCAAATTTCTCTCCACCACTCGACCTTGCTCACCATTTTGAAAATTCGGCCCTTCACTTGATGAGCTTTGTACCCATTTCGCATCATTCTCCATATTACCCGGATAGCTTTCTATAACACCGCTGCATAAGGCCATCTTCACCACATCTTGGCAAAGTATGCACTGATCACTTTCAATGATTCCGTAGCTGGCTCGAGTGTATGTGACGCCCCAATTCCCGGGGTCTTTTTTTTTTTTTTGAACAAGAGTTCGTGGAACACGTCCATGAATAGTGATTACAAACAAAGGCACAACACAAGCAGGTTCTATCGCAGCTTATGTCGGGTGCATAGTCAGTTGCATGCCGTGCGCATCAAGTCATCGGGAATGCTAGCCGACGAGCTACTGCGTGGCGCCCCCAGCACTCACGCGCACGCCTCGTCATTCCTAACCCCTAAGCCTTGTCGCGACACGAGGCCTATCATTCTCTGTCGCGACAACAAAATATCTGTCACGACAAAGGACTCTAAGAACTGGCCGCGACAGAATTCTCTCAGAGTGACAGGCCCATCCGCCGTGTGCACACGCTGTTGGGTCAGGCGCTACCGCACCGCCGTGCACGCCCGTCTTGTCACTCGATCTGACAGCTCTATCATACATGCTCAAAATATGATCCCTACATATGAGCTCGTCCTCCTCCCTCTTCTTCCTTGTTGCCACTACTTTAAGCGTGTCATCTTCCTTTGATAACGGTAATGGTGCTAAGACAGGATCAAGAATGTAGAAGATCTTGAGAACCGTGAGAAGGAATCTCAATTGCCTTGCCACTCCAGTGAAGTCAAACCATAAAAGTCCATTCCAACCTCACAAGGTCTTGGTTCATGATCTTGATAGTCTCTACTTCCATTGAAAATAGAGTCTTCGATTGTTGGAAAAAATAGATGGATACAAAAGAGAAGAGAAACAAACTAATATCACTTTATATAATGAACTCTTGAAATTACAAAAGCACCTCCCAATCTCTTAAAAAAATAAATAAGAAGAAGAATAAGAATACAAGAAGAAGTCAAACAAGCTCTTGGAACTTTGTCCAAAGACTATTTCCTCAATTTCTCAAGAAATCTTTAGGAAAGTAAGATAGAAATAGCCTTGCGATTGATCAAGCCTTTTACTTTTTTGCATAAGTGTTTATTCCTAAAATGTGATGCGATTCAATTCCAAATAAGCACAAGTGTATGCTTCGTTTAACAAGTAGTATGATGTAAAAGTATGGGTGTCAAACCCACAAGGAAGTGGTGGTTGTCAATTACTAAAATTGGGAAATCTTTCCTTTATCCAAGTGAGTGTACTAATGAAGTCTTGGTCTAAAAAAATAAAAATAGATCTAAATTGAACTATCACAACAGTGTAAATGAAACGATTGTGTGGAAGGGCTAGGGTTTTGGATTCAATTACACAATCCTTAAGTAATTAAAAATGATTTTCCAATTAGCTAAATATATGAAATTCTTGCTAATGGCGAGCCTCCAAAATTAATCAAATCTCTTGCGAGCATCGTGGTCTATTTCATTGATCTAGGTATTTTGCATTTCTACTCAACCCCGAGATCTATGAATGCATTAACTCGAGATGGCTTTAAGGCACCACACAAAGCTCATGAGTATGTCTAGTCAATGAAGAATTGTGTTGTTTCACTTAGGTATAGTCTATTACTCTCTTTTCAGGTCTTGTAATAGGTATATATCATTAACAATAATAAATGTATTAATATTTTTAATTTTATTAAATAAAATTTGTATGATACATAGATATCAAAATATATTGAAAATTGAAATAATATATGTCTAATTTATTTAAATAATTTTTTAAATTTATTTAAGTTACATATCTAACTTATTTATTTATTTATTATTATTATCATGAGAAAATTGTTTCTATTATATTGGATGGGCATTTACTGAAATATATTAGTAAAATACTTTGATTTATCATCGTAACTCCAAAAATTAATTTCGTAATAAAATTTTGAAATCATTTATACCACAAATGCAATGAATCCCACATTTATATTCAGAATATAGTAAAAAATAACCTGAAAAGGAAATGCTCCACGATTTCTTTACCAAGAGGATTGTACAGCTCTTAGGAATTCTTCACTTCAATTCCCACATAGGAAGAATTAATTCTTTTAATGCCAAATCCAACAGCTTTTTATGTCAATGTGGTGGATCACACCACAATGGTAGTTGTCAATCAAATATGCAAAGGCTTATAATGAAGGTTTTTTCAATCTAAAATGGATAGGATGTCGTGCTCTTTAAACCGTGCGGTTCATGCTAAACCGGTCGGTTTAATCGATTCAATGCCGGTTTGGTCGCAAAGTGTCTGTTGAGAGAATTGACCGTAATGGCCTTCGCTTGAACCAATCGTCGTTTCCCATTTTTAAACATTATATATACCTTGTGTCTTATTTTATATTAATTTGATAATGTAAAGGTAATTTTTGTAATTTAATTATTAGGCGTGAGCTTAGGTTGAGCTAATCCATCCCTACTCCTGAACATGATTCAGGTTTTTAAAAAAGATCTCAAACCCTATTTTAAATTTCTCCCTATCCTGATAGGATGTGGTTAATAGGTAGGGGAAAAATTGTCATTTCTTTATAAAAGTCCCTCGAGGAACATAAGGGACTAAAAGAAATTTAATTATCAATAAAAAAATCTCCTAAATAATGTTTAAAATTATTTTAATAAAAAAAAAAAAGACTCCAACAATAGATTTTATCATGTATATTTATAATATAAATGATAATAAATAAATGAAAACAATATACTACTAAAAATAAATAAATAAATAAATAATCTTGATTAGAGTGACATTAAATAAATAATCTTGATTGACGTGACATGACCTCAAAAATTGAGGTCACAATTTTGATGGTCAAGCGTTCGAATATTCATTAAAATAAATTATAACATTTATCAGAAACGAATAAACGCCAAAAAAAAAGTTATAATCACTTAATACTAATAACATAGCACATTTTTCTACTCAATAATGATAACAATATATACTCTTACAGATACATTATCTTATTGAGTAAACGCACTGAATCCATATATATTATCTGAAATGACATAAATTAATGCATTTTATTATTACCATCATGTTTGTGTCATGTTTATGTCACTTAATGCTAAGAACATAGTTAATATTTTTGTACTCACAATGATAATAATATATAATTTCATGGGATACATTATCTTATTGAGTAAACGCACCCGGACTATGTATATTATTCGAAAATGATATGAAATTAATGTACTTGGTTTAAGGCTCATCATGCTTGTGTCATGTTTATGTCAATTTGCACAACCAGTTACAAACTGACCCAGTAAGTTACTAGATAATAACGTTTCAGCCCATGGGCGCTGTTGTCCCCCACCAACACAATTCGATTTTAACGTGAGACACCATGCATCTGTAGGTTTATGTGGAATTTTATTTCAAATCTCACATTGAAAATGGTGGACTTTGTGTGGCGAATCACGTATTAATTACTTCTTTCAATATATATGTCACGCTAGAAATAAATTTGATCTGGTCATATAGAACTGTACTACTTTACTATTGACATCACAATGATAATCAATAGCCATTAATATTTTCGTAAATAATGTGTCAGCTGTTAATGAACCAGCTGTAATTATAGATAAATATGAATTTTTTTTGGTCTATTTAGTAAACTTCTTTTTTAAGATGACTTTTGTTTTTTTTTTTTTTTATAATAATAATAACAAAGCACATTTGACAAAAAATAAATGAGATCAATGTTATTTCTTATGCTATTATTATACAAGACTGATTTAGCATATTTTTGTTAAAACGTGTCAAATTGTTGAATGGAATATTACAATAGTTGATAACATTTAATTTTTAGACCTATTTAGTAATTCTTAAAGATGACTTTACTTGGTAAATACACAACAATAATAATAATAATACAAAAAGCACATTAACAAAAATAAATGAGATTGGTCATCGGAATCAAATATTTTCTTAGATGCTACATATTAATATCTAAGACTGGTTTTAAAGTGGTTATTTTCTATAATAATGTATCAAAATTATGAATGAAATCAAAGTAACGCTATGGCATGAATTTTTAGACCTGTTTAGTAACTGTTTTGAGATGGTTTTTGTGATTTTTGTGTTTTGAAAGAATAATAATAAAAATAAAAGCATATTCGATGAAAAATAAATTAAATCAGCCATCGAATCAAATATTTTTGTAGATATCGACTTTAAAGTGGCCTTTTTAGTATCAATGTGTAAAATTGTTAAATTGAATCGAGGTAATGGTCCATAAATATGAATTTTTAGACTTATTTAGAAACTTTAAGATGGGATTTTCAGCTCTTTTCAAAAAGTATAAAAAAAAAGCACATTTGACAAAAAAAAATCAATCTTAATTAGCCTACATTGAATCACATATTTTCTAGATAATGATATTATATGTTATTACTTGCTTTAAAATGGGTTTTTTCGTAACAAAGTGTCAACTATATTGAATGAACTGAAGTAATATTAGATAAATATGACTTTAAACCGATTTGGTAAATTTTCTTAAGATGATTTTTGCGTTTCAAAAAATGTAATAAATAAATAAAGCACATTTGCCGAAAAATTAAATTAATTAGTCATCTTGGAATCTATATATTTTCTAGATGTCATTATTTTTCATAAAAGAATGTTTAGAAAGATTCTTTTTACCATCTTTGTTGTATCTCGTAACAACAAATAAATTGTTGATTGAAATTGAAGCTAACTGTAAATAAATATGAATTTTTAGACTTGTTTGATCATTTTCTTTTAAGATGATTTTTTGTTTTTCCAAACAATAATAATAATAAAACAAATACACATTTGACAAAACAATAAATTTGATCGACCATCAAATCAAATATTTTCTTAGATACTTTTACTATCATACAAGATTCTGTTTACACCATCCTTTTCACAATGTGTTGAATTTGTTAATGGAAACTGTCATAAATAAAGAGATAAATATTTATGTGTTTGGTAATTGCTTTTAAAACTGATTTTTGTTTTCTATTTAAAACCCAAAAAGTTAATAATAGAAAATCTGTTTTCTTCAAATAAAACAAATATTTAAAACACATTTTCATCCCACTCATTTTGTTTATTGTTCCTAAAAATAATTTAATAACATATAGAACGATTTTAAAATTCATTAAGTATAAAAATTAATTAAAATATATAAAACATATTGAAAATATTTTAAACTTTTAAAATAAATTTTTTATTTTATAAAATATTTTAAAACTACTTTCGGAGGATAGTTATCAAACGAGAGTTTTTTTTTTTTTTTGGAAATGTAGGAGTAGGGAGGGGCTAAAGAACGACATGGCCTAAAAGTTTGTCGGCGTGAGAGGTGAGGTGCGGGGCGTGGAGGGTCAAGTAAAACGGCTGTGATGGATGCAAATGAATGAATGGCTGCTTGTAGTCAAACTTATGCCTTAATTTTCCGTCCGTACTAAACAATGTCAATATGCTTGTCATAATATATGATGTGATGGGCAAAAATTATTGTTAACCACTTTTTCACCATCCTATTCTTCATGTTTAATAAAATTTTAATTATAGTGGAAAATTTGAATTTTAGATTTTTTTCATCAATTTCTTGCTTACTTTAAGGTTATATTATTTTATTTCACAAAAAATGTCTTCATTGGTATTCGAACCTTGTATCCTTTTCTCTGTTTTTGTCGCAATTGAGTTTTTATCCACTGAAACTAAGTCTGATGATGAATTTTGAATTTATTTTCTAAATAAATACTTTTAATAATATTTTTGAAATAATAATTTTATGTTTATTGTTATATTGTGCTCTCAACAGTCATATAGAGATATGCTTCTTCTTCTTCGTTTTTGAAAAGAAATGAGATACAAGTTTATCAAATTATATAAATATGAGTTTCACGGTATCCCCTTTTTAAACTGTCAAAAGCTATGAGATTGAAAATGTGATAGCTTATCTGATGCCATGAAATCGATATAAAAGTGTTTTGTAACTCGCTGAGTTATTGTGAACAAAATGGCACATTAATGGTTGAAACCGATCATCAAAATGTGTATTATAATTCACAATGAATAGAGAATCCTTGAGCATTTTTCATATGACTCATACCTACACAAGATTGGAGACTTTATATGAATAAGAGCATAAGTAATAATACATTTTATCATTTTCAAAATTTCAACATTTCTAAGGATTATGATAAACTTTTTATATTGTTATGAAATTTAAGCATGAATATTTTATAATTTTCAGCATTTTCGTTGGTTAAGTATTTGATAAAGAGCCCTTGAGATCATAGTCATTTGATTCAAAGGGTAAAAGAGTGGGAGGGGGATATTAGAGATTCCAGGCTTGAGCTTTTATAAGAATGAGAACATATTACTATAACAATATATACAAAGTGGATGAAAGGAAAAAGAAAAAAAAAAGTATTTGAGCTATTTTTAGAAAAGTTCATCCATTTTCTGACGAGGCAAGAGTGATTTCTTCTTTGTCTTAATAGATATCTCCGAATAATTTCATCCATTTACGTTGATGGTCGTTTATGGTGAGTTGGAAGGGGCTGAGTGGGGCTTGATGTAAGATTAGATTCGATTTTATTTTTAGATAAAACAGGCGGAGATATGCACCATTTAACGTGTCATCTTTTTATCCTTATGCTAACTTGGATTTACATATAAAGGCTATGCAATTGACGTGACAATCAACCCTCATGTTACTACTTAATATAAACATAATTATCCAAATTAATTCAGCTGGTTAAAAATTAAGAACGAATACTTATCGAACATATAAAGTAGATGATTTATGCTTCCTCCTATCTTAACTAGAGGCCTGAATGATTCCCAAGAATACAATCAGACTCAAGCAGAATTTTACCCGTCCTTGTGGTCTATCTTAACTTGAATGAGGATTAGTCTGAATGTGCAGATGACTTAGCGTGTCTTCAGAGGCAGATAGACCCAAAACTTGATAGGCACGAAGGCAGAGAGAAATAAAGACTCCTATGTACAAAAGTACACGCGTCGCCTCAAGTAATATAATGTGAAAAGTAAGAGTATCATCCCACGGGGAATGAGTTACTAATTACTGACTCTAATCTAACTTAGACTTTATTTGGATGGTGGAAAATCTGTAAAAGACTCAAATTACATTAACTAAGCATGCAAAGACCTAGCTACAACGTCTCGATAAAGACTAAAAAGCCTTAGGGCATAGATTTCACTTAAACAATCATGTATGAACCTCCTAACCCAATTAATCAGTGATAAATTTCATCATGAAAATGACGATTTCACTAATGCATACTGCGACCTCGAGCATCCGCGACACTACCCTTTAGAAAAGGTTATATTGCATCTTGCCTCAAACCATCATAACTAAAGGTGCTACGGAACCCTAAATCCAATAATTACACCTAATCTCATTTATATCTCTATCTCATGATAATTAGATGGTAAATCACCCATGGTCTAGCTTAATCATCACTTCTCAATCTTAAATCAAGCCACAAATCATGCAAATATTGACCAAATACCCACAAGTAGCGGTCTCCAAAAAGCTCACGGCCCGAGGTCCGCTTGGCTCTCGTCTTGCCAGACGGCCAAGCCCGCCTAAGCCTCGAGCAAGGCCCACCCCAAGCCCGCTTTAAAAAGGGCTCCGGGTCATTTTGTTTAGGCCCGCCGGCCCGACGGCCGACCTGACCATGGGCTTTAGGCCCGCCCCAGCCCGCCGAGACCCGCCTGCAGGCCCGCCCAAAAGCCCGCTAAGAGGCCCGCTTAAAAGCCCGTCAAGAGGCCCGCTTTAAAAGCCCGAATTCTCCACTCCTCGGGTTAGGTTTTTTATTTAAATTGTATTCAAAAGTTAAATAAAAATAAAAATAAGCTTAAAAATAATTCAAAATAAAAAATACTTTATTTAAAAATTTCATTCATCGAATATAATTACATTTGGAAATGTATGAAAAATTTACATCACTATAAAATAAAAGATATCCCAACCAGGCTGCACCTACTTATTTGTTAATCATTTGTACTTTTCAACCATAAGAAAATAAAAATATTAATATACATAACCTGGCTCGTGGCTCGCCATGTGGCCTTCAAACTTTTTAGCTCCGGCCATTCCTACTCTCACAATCGGCCAATCCTGCCTAAAGGACGGGCCCGACTCGGGCCTAAGGCCTAATTTCTCGGGGTCGGGCGGCCCGGCTCGGCCCGTTGGAGACCCCTACCCACAAGCATTAAGTACAAAATGAAATACTCAACATAGATATGAAATAAAGCATTAATCAATAGAAGTTAGGAGATATTCATACAAACAAGTCTTGGGTACATCTAAACTCTAAGAAAACTAACTAAAACATAAGTAGAAAACTATCAAAAAATAGAAAAACATAAAAGGGAAGAGATAAAACTATCAGGTGTAAACTGTGTTGCAGGTATAAGCAGGATATGCAATGGTTCAGGATAGAGTGTTACTCGGCAAAGTAATTAGTGGCCCGGGTATCAAGTAAGGTTCAATTTTTGTGGGAAATGGTTTGAGAACATGTTTTTCGTGGGCTCTTCCACTCGCCTTTCCATTGCTTTCTCGCCAAGAATGGCCAATGCTCCCTCTACCATGGTGTCACTTTGGTACACTTCCTCCGAACGGTAACATGTTGTCGATCAGAACCTTGAAATGGAGTCTTCCAGTTGTTTAATTCTCCGAACATGTCATTCAGAGCTCATCTAATTTTTGGCTCAAAGAGCCTCCACATTATCAATTCTTTGATTCCAAGTGTGCATTAATCATCTTCGCCTCCCCACAAGTCACCTAATTAGCTCGATAAGGTTCGTAATTGTTTCTTCCATTGGAGAGGTTGACTCCAGTGGGATGTGGAGGGGGGTGCATAATGCGAGGCACCATGTGAGGGTGGTGCACCCACCCATGGAGGATTTCTATAGTCCTCATGGACATGTATTTAAGGGTTTCTTCCTGTGGTATTGATCAGGATTGTTTCTCCTCTAGGTGTGTCTCCATTTGATCACGCTAATTTTCCTAATGTAACTCTCAGATTAACCGTTTGCCTTCGTGAATTTTTAATCCATTGAAATGGATTCCCGCAAAGAAAAGTAGTGGCAACCCAAAACAATCCCTGAACAACTTTTTTTTTTTACCAAAAAAAAAATGACAAAGTGAAATATAAAAGAATTCACCAAAGATTTGTGATGAGGATCACAAGTGTTCCACAACCAAATGCATTGAGGCACCATCCCCATAACGACGCCATTTGATTCGTACACAAAGAGGTGATCCGAAATCAACAAAATTGTATCCTAAATTCTCCTATCATAGAGCAAAGTTAACGCAGTATGTATGCTCTAGGTCGAACACAGGATGGGTTTTCTTCTGCATTAAATTATTTACGCTGAGGTTCAAAAATGTGAATTTCCAATTTGGATTTTAAGGTTTTGTAAAAACACGGGTGTCGGGTTGCTCACAAGCCAAACTAAAATAAGAAAATATAAAATAGAACCCTTGAAGTGCCCGCCATTGGTTTAGGGTTTTAAGGCAACAAACATGTCCTCTGTCTTTTCCTAGCATCGGGAAGATGACATATAGTCATTTTTAACTGATCTTCATTCTGGGCTTTAAACCTAAACCCTAAAATTTCCCTTCTTGAAACATAGCATTTAACTGAGCATAAATGTCCCTAACGGTGAGAACATATCTCAAAAAGCTACCCTATAGTAACTAATAGGAAACAACTGACTGGATAACAGTGGATCTAGTGATAAGCATCCACTGTAGAATCCAAAAAGCTTGCCAAATACACGCAGCGAGGGCGTGCTTAAGAGATTTGAAACAAACCTGGGGACAGAGTAGCTAGGAACATAAATACTCCATAAATGTGTGTGTTAAAAAACAGAGGAACCGTGGAGTTACCTCCAAACCTAGCTGAGCCTCTCCTCTTCAAGGAGGAAGGGGTCTAGCCAACCATCCTCTGAGTTGTCATCCTCGCAGGAGTGTCCGCAGCTTCTAGAAAGGGAGAGAAACGGAGAGAAGTGCAAAAGCGGAGAGCCGGAAGCCCCGTCAAATTTATCGGACATCGCGTTGATTTTACAGAGCTTGATCGAGCTTATAGTGCTCGAGCAAGGGAAGCAAAACCAAAACCAAAAGCTATTACAAGGATAAAATGGGAAGAAACCAAAAATGCAAACAGGCAATGAACGCCAAAAAAGCAGAATCCAAATAGGATGAATAAAGGGTAAAATGGTGAACAAAGGTACATGAATACAAGACAGAAGGAAATTTCCCAAATGGCTCCAATTTTCTCTTGTATTTTCGCCTTCTTTCCTTCCGTCTCTGATCCGCAATGATGAGTTTGACTCGAATTCGTGTTTGGATTCCACTAACAATTTTTAAGATAAATAGCTTTTGCAAATCGCAAAATTTACCACAAAATGCGATCAGAAGAATAACAAGGACCTTAATGTGCAACGGTTAATTAGGAATGATTAGTACACAAAATCACTCAAAACCTATAATAAATGGGGTTAAAAAATATGCTTTGAGCACTAATCACACCATCATTTGTCTTGTAGTCCCGAGGCACGGTCTCAAGCCGCCCTCCCGGGAAGCTATACTGGCTAGTGCTCCTCATTGACTTCGGCCCGAGTGCATCGACCACACCCACATTTGCCTTACCGAGGATGGTAATGCAAAGTAAAGTCATAATCTAGGAACTCCATCCATCTGCTTTTTCATGTTGAGTCCGTGTGAAGATATATATGTCGCGGGAGGTCTGAGGCTGAGTGGGACTCTTTACATTGATTTATTAGACATTGGTGTCGAGTCTTACCTTTATATAATCTGTCATTATACAAAAATACAAAATGAACTACCACCGTGGTGGTGTTTATAGTGTCACATACACATATAGTCACGAGTCCGTTTACATATACAAAGCTATACATTTACATTCTGGGTTGAGCGATACAGAACCTATAGTGATGAACCCACTGCCCAGGAATCTTTGGCCCGATGAATGCGGAAGATCCTTTGTCTCCTTCTTACGTACCTGCAGTTGAAAACCGTTGCTAAGCTTTGCGCTAATTGAAACATAGGTAATATACATATACACACATTATAGTAAGCATATAACATAACATATATCGGGATTTTCATGCATTAACATAGACTTATCTGATTACTTATGCTTATAACGGACTTATGCTTATTCGGACCTCCCATAGGACTCATACTTGTACTTACCTTAGTAACATGCTTGTTCGGATATCGAAGAATTCTGAGCTTATTCTACTTCGAATTACAGTGGGTATTCTGGATGAACGATACTCATTTGTTTACTCTTATTCATCATTCGGGGTTAGTCTCATATCACTGTAAGGAATACCTAGACCGATAATAATAGTAGACTTCGCAATAAGTACCGAAAGTACCTCTGATACTGAAGTGCACACGTAGCACAAAGCGAGGTGCGAAGCACTAATTAGAGCGTGCACTGCCCCGTAGCAGTCTTAGGTCTTGGCGAGGAGTCTTGTAGAAACACTTAGATCAGACGTCTAGTGTCATTTCATGTACCTGGTCTTAGGCATTCTACGATTATCGTGTTCTCTGAGCTTATCATTTTATTATTTTCTTCTATATCCTCTATATATCAAATCATTATGTGCTATTTCTTGGTTATATCTATCTCTTTTCTTATCTACATGTATTCCAATGACTTTAGCAAGCTAGTAGTACGCAGTACAACAATCAAATTTTTGCAGATATGGATACCAGATATGCCATTAAATAGAACATAGTTAAGATTCTAGACTCGATGAGCTTTATACGTCCGAAAGCAACTTAGTCTACTGAAGGTTAACATGTACATTCTGTAGGTGAAGAAAATCAACAACTTGCAGCAACTGTAGTAGCAGTAGCAGCCATTATCTTTTGTCATTTTAGGACTTATTATAAGCTAAATATTATATCAATCTATATATGGATGGATTCTAAACTCAAAGGGCTTTCCATAGAGTCAAGAACGCACCAAAAGCGAGTTCGAGACGAAGAAGAAGTTATAGTCATCGAAAGTTGGAGGTTGGCGGTAATGCGGGGGGAGACTCTACGCTATGGCGTGGAATCCCATAATAGCGTGCAGGGATGCACCCAGCCACGCAACAGCGTGGCTTCCACTCCCCGGCGTGCCAGAGAGCTCCTTGGCAGCTCCGGTACACGCCAGTTTTCAACTCGAAAACATCTCGGAATAGCCCTTGTCCACCGGCGACAATATCCTCCCGATTGGTACATGTATATGCCCTTGAAACCACGGCACAAAACCGTCACAATCAATCCCAAATCTTAAAGTATGAATAAATAAACTTCCATATCCATACAAATTCTACAATCCATCCTCAAGGGAAAATTCCATCTCTAACAAGTAATCACACTCTCTAACACCTCAAACCACAGCTCAAGGAGAATTTCATACTCTGATCCAACAAATTCCTGCTAACAACCATCCCATCTGAACCAAGTACATAAACTCTTAGTTCCATACCTCGAACCATACTAAAATCTAGCAAAGTCATACAAAAGCTATACAAGTTCCATACAAAACCAAAATATCACGTGAAAGAGGAATACTGAACTGAGTTTAACTCATACATATTCTATATAAAACCAAGGATCTTACAATTATACAGAGAATCCATTGAACTCGAAGATCCATACGTTTCGCAAACTTCTCTTAACATATATTCCTTCTTCTTCTCCTTCTCCTCTCTTATGGCCTTTCACGTTGGAGGTCTCGAATGTGAGACCAAAAATGTCATTTTTAGTCTCTTCTTCTTTATACTCAATTTTTCACATTGTTGCAATATGGGTCCTCCGACTCTTGACCATTTTGTTTCAATTTCGACATTATTTTATTTTGGCCTCTAATCTGTATCAACTTATGACTTTTAAGTCCCTTTTGAAAATTTACAATTTGTCCTTATGTCTTGGTACAAGTTAGGGTTCTCAATTTCCATGTTTCACATTTAAGTCTGAAAAATTCAATTTATGCCTACAAAATACCACAAACATTAGGCAAGGGTACTGTTTGAGGTGTTACAATTCTCCCCCATATAAAATTTGATCCTTGAAATTGCACGAACTAAGAGCTGATGAGTCTTGTGCCCTCATTTAATCGATTCTGGTTCCATATGTAAAACTATTCCATACCGTGATGTTTGCCACGACACTTTACGAGGACTTGCTTGTTTAAGTAATTGTCTTATTTCACGATCTAGAATAGCTTCATTCTTGAAAGTGAAATCTTCTTATGCTGTATATCTTGAATTGGTAAAATGTGCGATGAGATTAGAACAATATCTCACAGTATATACACATGGAATACATCATGTAATTGACAACTCAGGGTGCCAAGCAGATAAACTGCGGGGTCCAAACTCTTTCACAAAAATCTCGTAGGCTGCGATGAATCTTGGACTCGGTTCCCTTTTCTTCTGGCGAGTATCTTTTCCACAGTTACTTTTAAAACCTTTGTCTCAGACTTTGCCTCTATATCCTTTCTCTTCATAAATTAGCATAAGACCTTTGTCTATCAGCAGCTCTTAACCTTTGTGGAATAATCGAACTTTTCTTCCCGCGTCTTTTACTAGTCGGGACCCGATAATCTTATGCTTGTTCGTCTCGTCCAACACATAGGAGTTCTACATCTTCTTCCTTATATAAAGCTTCATACGGAGACCATGCAATCTGGATTGATAAGCGCATTTGTTATGGGCAAGTCCTGAGGTGGAATATCTTTATCGACTTCCCAGAAAATCTATTACCGATACAGCGACATATAGATCCAATACGAATCACTCTTCCGGTGTCCACGTTTTGTGGATGAAGCGGTGTTAAAATTCCAATCGTACCAAAGTTGGCGTAACTCTTTCCAGAACCTTGACGTAAACCGAGGATGTGATTAGGACATTATTGATCTGAAGAATGCCATGTAATCTACGAAAATTCATTCACATAAGGTCCATTAAATGATCCGTGAGTAGTGATCGGATCGGTGGGAGGAAGTGAGCGGACTTGGTCAATCGTCCTGATTACCCAGCGCATCATGTTTCCTTTGGGTGAGAGACCGGATCTGAATCCATAGTAATGTTATCCACTTCATTGGGGAATTGGAAGGATTCGATAAACAGGATGATGGTACTTGGTGTTCGACCTTTACTTAGCACGACAATCGAGACACTTAGCCACATACTGAAATGTCCTTTTCATCCCTTGCCACCCGGTAGTCTTTATTTCATATCCTGGTACATTTTATTACTTCAAGGATGCATGGTGAAAACAGTATTGTGGCTTTCATATAATATCTTCTTTTCAAATCCATATCATTCGGTACACATAATATGCTCTCAGTACATGACCTCCGCCTCCATCCATGAAGCCGGTCTTGTCTCAATCTTGACTAAGCTGAACCATCTCTTTGTAACTTGGCATCATTTTCTAAGCATCCACTATCATTTTGCTTCAAATCCGTTATCACACACTCAATTGAGCCAACAAGGCTGCTTCAGTTCTGATCTCCAATCATAATCTTTTCAAAATCTAAGCGAAATCATTTTCTGCCAAGGCATCGACCCTTACATTTTGCTTTCAGGGGTGGTAATCATTATACAATCATAGTCTTTTGATAATTCTAACCACCGGCGTTGCCTCGAGTTGAATCTTTTGAGTTATGAAATATTTCAGACTCTTATGATCCGGTGAAAATTCTATTTTCTCCATATAAATAGTCGCCATATTTTCAAGCGAGCACTACGACCCATTTAACTCCAATCATATTGTGGGATAGTTTTGCTCATGCGAACTGATTAGCTACGGAAGCATAAGCCACCACTTTCCCATCACATCAATACACATCCCAAGCCCTAACTATCTCGAGCATCATTTGTTACCTTTGTGTATTCCCTACGCAGTAGGTGAGATCCAACAGGTGCCACCCGATTATTTCTTTTAATCTTTAAAAGTGGATTGGCACTTATCATCCCTCAAACTTCCTCCCTTACGGAATTAATCTTGTAAGTGAGGATGCTATAATTGAAATCTTGTACAAATCTCGATAATAACACGCTATTGAGAAACTTCACCTCGGTTACACATTTCGAGGGTTTCCAATTCTGTTGCTTCCGTTTTCTTTGAGTCCCTCTAATACCTTATCTGCGGATACAATATAACTGCAAGAATGACCATAGCAAGCCAAAATTCACATTTGCCAACTTTGCAAACAACGATTCTCTCGCGGTGCAATACTATCCTCGAATGGTGTTCATGTTACTGTCATCTTTAGAATACACCGGGATATCATCAATAAATACCACCACAAATTGATCCAAATAGGCGGAAAACCTATTAAATCAAGTCTAGAGACATTGATCCTTAAATGGCATTACTAAAAATCCATAGTGGCCATAACGGGTTCTGAAAATTTGTTTGGGACATCAACCTCTTTGCCGAGGTTGATAATCGTCCTGGAAGAATCTATCTTCGAAAGACCTTGCCCCTCGATTGATCAAATAAATCTTACATTCTTGGCGGTACGTTGCTTATTCTTAGCGTTGCCGTTTTGCCGGTGGTCAATGCACATCGAAGAGTGCCATCTTTCTTCTTTCGACGCTTAGGCGCACCCAGAAGATGAGACATAGGTCGGATAAAACCCTTATCGATATTAAGCTCTTATAGTCGGAGTCTTTAACTCTTCGGTTAGTTAGACCGTACGATGCGATTGTCCCTCGATATAGAAGTCGTTCCGCAATACAACTTCAATAGAATCTACTTCTCTTCGGTAGTACTCGGTAACTCTTGAAACACATCAAGACTCCCAATCACGAGGAATATTTTCAGTACTTGCTCTCTTTTGAAGTCAAGAATCAAAGCGAAAGGCTACAACCTTTTCTTGAAAGCGTCGGGCTTTCATGGCGAAATAACTTTGGTATTGATTCGGATCCGGATACCTGTATTGCCGATGGAGTGAGATATTTAAGCAGGACTATTTTCTTATCACAGTCAACTATGGCCCATGTTTGGATAGCAAATCCATTTCCCGAGATCGAATCAAACTATTGAAAAAGCCAAAGCAATTAGATCAATTCCCTATCATGGACCATTAAAAGACAATTCTTATACAGTTGACTCTAACACTATACTTTGAGAGGACTTGTAACAAAGTAGGTCATGCATTGTAAACCTGCTGCGGGTAATTTATCATTCATTTGTTCCATGCCATATATATGAATCTCGTAGAGCGGATCGATTAAATGCATACAATTCGATATCGAGGGTGAAGTACGATAATAACCGGTATGGGATCTTCCCACGAGCTCTCATAGCATAAGCTTGTGCTGGGGCTGTAGTAGCGGGACGATTCACGTCTCTGAAGCATTACGTCTTCGCGTGAACGCCGTCTCGCCTGGTGTGGAGGTACATTTGACCCTCCTACGCCACTTTCTTGAGTTTCTAGAACTTCCCGATCCTCGCGGATAGTTGGCTATCATGATACGTACTTCCACCTTCGGAAACAGCCCCTATATAGTTCGATGCAAATACCACTATATGATATTTGGCAATGGGACATACATGTTTTTCCTCTTTTCCGATTGGAGGTGCCACGGACTGTGTCATGGTAGGTCCTTGTCTCCTACCCATTGTATTGAACCTGTATTGAATCAACGCTCTCTGGGTCTTCGAGAGACCCCTTGAGAACTTTCTCTTTCTTTCTTTCTTGACTCTTCATTTCAGGGCTTCTCAGTTTGATAGCAGCTTGTGCCAGCTGATAGATTGACAACATGGTGTGAATGCTTGTAGTGAGTACCTTTTGATAAACTCGTAAGCCCTCTCAAGCGTCCACATCCCGAATTTTCCATGAAGCAGTTCGGTGCATATTTACTAAGGCGGGTTAATTCTTTCTCATACTTCGATAGTCATTTTCCAGCCATGATGCGAAATTTGCTATTTTGACTCCTTGTAATCATCGGTGACATGCCCATTATTAAACTACGTGTGAAGTAGTCAGTATAGCTTGGATCTGGAGTAATGGATTTCTCAAAACCAGCTTCCACGATGGCTGCACCTTGGCGATAAACTACACATGTGACCTTTGGTCCACAAGGACGTAAACTAGAGCCCTTTCAAGTTTTCAAGCCAAAGCTTCAAACTGCTCGGACTCTTCCATACTTGTACCGCCGATTCTTCCACTCCCATGCTTTCGTATTATTGAATCACTCGAAGGAAGCTCGAGGTCGTGAGTCGATCTAGATCACTGCCATATCACGGTACATCAATGCCCAGTTGAAGCATTTTCATTTATCTCGTTGACTTTCTGACGGACTAGGCGGTTGATCCAAAGTTGGCGCTTTTGCTTCTTCGATCTGATTCTGAGGTGGATCGTTCTAGATAATACCGCAAAACAAAGATATCACATGATGAGCGACACATTACTATGTAGATCTTAATCTAAGACGCTTTCGTCCGAGAAGCTTCTAAACCTAGGCTCGGTACACCAACATCACGCGCCGGAGGTGCGAGAGACTAGGCGGGACTCTTTACCTGATTGCCATCGAGACATTGGTGTGTCGAGTCATAAGCCTTCAAATATATCGTGGCAAAAATGTCTGAGAAATAAAAGCACACCACGCAGTAGTGATGGTGTTTATCGTCACATACATATAGTCGAGTCCGTTTACATATGCAAAACTATACATTTACATTCTGGGTCGGGCGTAGAACCTCGTGAACCCTAATAGGGTCTTGCCTAAGAATGCGGGAGAATCCTTGTCTCCTTCTTACGGCCCACACCGCGGATTGAAAACAGTTGCTAAGCTCTGCTTAGTGGGAAACATAGGTAATATACATATACACATTATAGTATGGCACCAGCATAACATATATCAGGATTTTTATGCATTCATATAATGAACTTATACAATTACTTATGCTTATAACAGACTTATGCTTATTCGGACCTCCCGTAGGACTCATACTTGTATAGCAACATCTTTGTTCGGATCTCGCATTAGGATTCTGAGCTATTCTTATTCAGAATTACCCGTAGGTATTACAGATCAGAACGATACCAATTTGTTTACTCTTATTCATCATTCAGGTTAGTCTCATATCACTATGGGAATACCTAGACCGATGTCAATAAATAAGTCGAACCTGACATAACAAGTACCAGAAAGTACTACATACAGTACTGAAGTCTTAGTAGCCTGTGGTACGAAGCACTAATTAGAAACGTGCACGCTGCACGTAACAAAGAGATGTCGTAGCACTAGCGAGTCTTGTACCGATCGAGCGTCTTAGTGTCATGTTACAGTCTTAGGCATTCCTACGATTATACGTGTTCTCTGAGCTTATCATTTTATTCATTTCTCTCCTCTACATATCAATCTATGTATATACTGCTCTTGAGTTATATCCTATCTCTTTTCTTATCATGTATTCCAATTGACTTTAACCAAGCTATTAGTACTTGAGTACAACAATCCATTTTGATGTGGATACCGAATGCCATTAAATAACATATGGTTAGATTCTAGACTCAATTATCTTTTCCATATAGTCCAGAACACCAACCAGTCCTTGAAGGAGTTATACTTTCTGCCAGCGGAAAGGAATATTGGTGACTCTGATGACTGTTGCTTAATAATATCTGTTGTCTTTTGTCAATTTGGGATATTATAAGCTCAATATTGTATCAATATGGATGGATTCTAGACTCAAAGGGGCTTTCCATAAGTCGAACACAACCAGTTGGACGAAGAGTTCTACCACGATGGTGATGATGGTGTGATGGGTGATTCGATAAGTTGGAGGTTGACATTGTGCGGGAGCTACGCTATAGCGTGGAATCCCATAATGCCGCGTGCAGAGGATGAACCAGCCCGCGCGGCAGCGTGGCTTCCATGCCCCAGCGGTGCGAGGAAGCTCCTTGGCAGCTGCAGTGCACGCCGATTTGACCCGAAACATCTCGAATAGCCCTTGTCCTGACGACAATATCCTCCCAATTGAGGCCACATAATATGCCCTGAAACCACGACACCAAAACCATCTACAATCAATCCAAATCACCCCAAGTAGGAATAAACCAAACTTCCATATCCATGCACAAATTCTACAATCCATCCTCTCAAGGGAAGATTCCATACTCACAACAAGTAATCACACTCTCTAACACCTCAAGCCCTAGCTCAGGAGAATTTCATATATAGAATCCACAAAAATTCACACTAACCAGCAACCATCCATACAAACCATACATAAACTCTTAGTTTCCATACTCAAAACCATACTAAAATCTAACAAAATTTAAGTACAAAGTTCCATACACAAAACTGAGAAACCATAAAAATCAAAGAGGGGAAGAACCACAGACGAGTGCAAATCTATAACTCCATACATATTCCTATATAAAACCAAGGATCCTTACAAATTCCATACAAGAATCCATACCAAACTCCAAAGATCCATACGTTTCGCAAACTTCTCTCTTCTTCTTCTTCTTCTTTTCTTCTTATTCTTCTCCTTCTCCTCTCTTCTTGGCCTTCACGTTGGAGCTCTCAAATGTGAGACCAAAAATGAGATATTTTTGGTCTCTTCTTCTTTTTATACTCGATTTTTTACTTTTATTTTGCAATGCCTCCAACTCTCTTGACCATTTGCATTTCAATTCCCATTATTTTATTTTGGCCTCTAATCTTATCCAACACTTATATGTCCCTTTTAAAAATTTAATTTTGTCCTTATGTCTTAGTACAAGTTAGGTTTCTCGATTTCCATGTTGCATTCAATTTATGCCTACAAAATACCTAACACGTTGAAAGCTGACTAGGGTCTATTTCGGGTGTTATAATGCCCGCCCGAGACTTTTGGTCTAGAAATTGCACCTCGAACTCGCCATATAAGTAGTAGGCGCCAAATCTTGAGGAGAAGATTGGCAGCTAACTCTATAGTGTGGGGTGATTACATCACGATTCTTCAGCGGGTGGGAACCATAAGCTACAACCCTCCCGGTGCATCAAAACACATCCTATCCAGAGCTCGAGGCATACGGTACCGTGTACCTGTCCCATTCAAGGAGGCTATCAGAAATAGAAATTTGTAGTAAGCCTCCTTTTCAACTCTGGAATGCCTTCTCGCACGAGATCATCACCTCCGAACTGCGACCTCCCTTAGGAATTGGTTTGTCATAGGTCTGCTAGTCGGGAAATCCTTGATGAACCTCCTGGTATCTAGCTAATCCCGAAACTATGTATCTCAAATCGACTTCGGTCTCTCCCAAACCTCATCAGCGGCCTCGACCTTCTCGGGAGTCCTTTGGCCGATCCCAGGGATGACACTATGTGCCTCGAAATCTCACCTCGAGTAAGCCAAAACTGCACTTCTTGAACTTGGCGTTCGTGATGGTCTCTCAGCGGTTGCAAAACAACTCCTGCAAATAATCCCTCATGCTCTCTCAAGCGGGAGTAGATCAAAATGTCATCATGGCCCAAGACAAGCCCAGTCTAGATAGGGTTGGAACACCTATGCATGAGATCCATAGTCTTTTTTGCTGGTGCGTGCGTCAATCCAAAGGAGCATCCTTGTAAACTCAAAGTGCCCATAGCAGCGTCATCTGATCTTAAGGATATCTGTCTCCTAACCCTGTTGATGGTAACCGGTCACGAAGGTCATCTTGGAGTAGACTCGCGCTCCTCTCAACTAATCAAACAAGTCATCAATCCTCGACAATAGATTTGCAGATTCTTGATCATAACCTGTTCAGCGTCACATAGGCGATGCGATCGAAGGGTTCTGTCTTTTCTTCTTTAGTAAATAGAGCAGGATGCCCCATAGTGCTGATCTGTCCTGTCCGGTAACTCTGTGTACGGACCTGAGTTCCTGCAACTCAACTAGTGCCATCCCATGCAGTCATACGGATAGGTGACATACCGAGGTGTAACTGTCTGAAGTCCACCACATCCCTCTATGGAGGCCGTCGGTATCATCAGGAAAAACATCCTCGTGCTAGCACACTGCAAAGTGCAGATCCCAGTCGGGTCGCGCTAGTCCTCAGTAGGCTGATCGACCCGACCCACTTCTTGTTGTGCCATCTAGAATGCATTACCTGGTACGGGGCAAACACTTAGTGTTTATTTGAAACATAACACGGTATGCGTCTGCGTGTGGCGGTAACCTAAATCGCTCACAATCATGGCGACTCGTATGCCATCGGCTGTCCATCCCCCGAGGATGACGTCGAACTCCCGACATATCCCGCTGACCCCACCAGGTCCCTTGTGGCTGGGAGAATCTCGGGAGATCAACTGCCGTAGCCTTAACATATCCCATCCTATTCGCCGGTCCTGGGAGAACTCGCATCTGAGGGCTCCCTCGAGGCCACCTCAACCTTTAAACTGACTCTCACGGTAGTCGATGAATGAATGTGATGCACCAGAATCAAATAACACTCTTGCCCATAGGCGAGATAGCAAAAATGTACCCTGTATGACTGGTTGATTTGTTGACTCAGCCGGTGGTGTGATGGCTTAGACACGCCCTTGAATCCCTAACGTTCTTGCTTATGGGCCTTGTCCTCTGCCTCAGCCCATAATCCTTCCCCTTTGCACAGTAATGGGGCGCCTGTCTGCCGGCCCTCCACAGGAGGCGTGGCTCCTCGACCCTTACTAGGGTGTGTGGAGAATCGCTGGCCGCTTTTGTCCCTAGCCGGCGGGACTGCGCTGTCCCGAGCCACAGATCTTTGTCTGCAGAAATGATTCCTCCACGCCTGTTCGGGCTGCGATGGAAACATACCATCACATCTGCTTGATCGCTGTATAATCTTGGCCGGGATGGCAGGCTCTGGAACCCGTAGAACTAGAAGCCCTCTCACCTTCTTTCGAAGCTGGAAGAAGAGTGACTCTCTCTTTCCTCTTGCCATTGCTTGCCGCGTCAGAGTGCTTTGACATCTATATATCTCTCTCATGGTCGGAGCTGCCCAGATAGTGTCATATCATGGCGGAGCCCTACAATTTGCCTCGAATGGACCTTCGATCCATTCTGAACCTTATCGACCGTATACGTGGCCCTGTGATCGTCGTGACGGAAGGTAACTGTGAATCTAGCCACATACTCATCCTTTGTCATAGCTCCACAACCCATTTCTAGGAACTCAGGCTTTCGCATATCTAGTAGTGGCCGGAAAATATTTGCCCATGAAGAGCTCATGGAAATCTGCCCAAGTTATTGCCTATAAGTCTCTAGAGATCTTAACTCAGTCCCACCACACTTGGGACTCGCCCTATAGCTGAAACACAGCTATCCTGATCTTAGCCATATTAGAGGTGATGTCCATGGCCTCCAACACCTTCTCAATCTATCTAAACCAATGGTCTGCCATTATCAAATCTCCTCCCACGAGATATCGGGGAGGGATGTGCCGCAGCCCTTTAGGCGGTTACTCGGACCTCCACGGCTGGTACTAGCACAATGCGATGATAGTAGTTCTGATCACTTATAGCCTCGTGAGGCCTGTAGTGAATACGGGTGGTGTAGTAACTAGCACCTTGTGGAATGACCTCTAGGGTCCCCGATCATGACTAGCCATCTACACATGTCAAATGGCAGGTTGAGTTTAATGAAGTACAGGGTGTAAATCGTCCAGAAGCATTATTCCACGCATCGAAATTTTTTTTCATGTACCACGTCAGAGGCATTCTGGTGTCTGAGATAAACATTCCATATATTAAGTCATACATAAATTTTTTTCATTTTTGTGCTTTTTAACGATGAATCCATGGAAGCGGTACTGCAGACAATGTTCTGGCGATGACCTTAAGCGATACTGTGCAAAAACTAAGATTAGTGTGTAGCGATCACGGCACGAGAACCGATCGTCGTATGCACCAGCGTTGTCGTCTTGTGGTATACCTAACTGACTTACCGATGCGTGCGTGCAATCACTTCCGATCGTGTGGCGTTGGGCGATGGCTAGTCCGCGACAAAAACTGACAACCTGCCTCACATGTCGCGACCCTAAAAGCCTGAATTCGGCGACGCTCAAGCTTGACCCTTGTCGGCGACCCAACGCGGTGCGACGAACATTTCACAGGCGGCGAGGTATGTAGCGCGACGCACCACTCCGGGCTGACTAGTCGGCGACACCAAACGTAATCGCGACACGTACTTGATGCCACTGCGTGCGAAACTTCCGTTAACTAAGCGCCGGGCCTATCCAGAGTAGTGACCTGAAAACTAATGTCGCGACACCGGAGACTTCCAACTGGCTACTGCCGTGACCAAAAATGGTCTGCTTGACACGGGCGATACCGGTAGAAACCATGTCATGACACATCAAAACCCACGTCGCATAACACCCTTCAGGCCCGAACTACAGGTCCGACATGAAAATGAAGTCGCGACCTACCGGTTAACTGGTCAAACCTCGAAAATATGTCTGACACAGCGGTCAATACCATAACTTAGCGGCCAAGTCCATGTTGTCTGCGCTGGCCATGCCGTTGGTGACCACATGCGCCAACACTACCCTGTGTGTTCGCGACCAGAGCTGAAATAGGTAGCCCATTCCGAGTTCTCTCTGCCACACCACCTTTTTTTTTGCAAAAGCTGCGGAATAATCTTCCAGAATTTCACAAAACACAACCTGTTTATATTCAAAAACTAAACGTCGAGAGAAAATCTCTTCACTTGTTCTGGACTGTGCGCGTAATTCCTCGAGCCCACAAGGTTATATTTTCTCAGTCCTAGTGTTCGACATTTTCCTTTATGCTATTCACCCAACATACAGTCACACCACACATGCAACATCGAATCACACAACAATCATCAGAATGCACAATGAATGCATGATCTAACCCGTGCCCAACAAGTCCTACGTAATTGTATACCTAATTTATTGATACTAAGCTATAACTCTAGTATCCGACATCGAGCTCTAGGTATTTATAAACCTATGCTGTGTATCATCAAAAGTTAATGGCCTTGGCTTGAGGTGCGTTGACAATCACGGCAAGCTGAATACATGTAGCCATTGAGTGTCATAATGCCTGAAATGAGTGTCTCTCTACGAGACTCGAACATGAGTAAATGGCCCGTATTGGCCATCCATCCATACTCACCAAAATATAACCAACTATATTACAATAGTTCTAAGAGTTAACTACACTCTTATACAAACATGTGTCAATCATAATGTTTCATACATGTCTTAAAAAAATGTATAATGCAGCCACATGGCTTTCTTCTAAAAGACCTCACAGTAGGCGCGAGTCTTCCTGAATACTCCACACACTGTGCCTACTGAAAGGGGATCCCGACGGGGTGGTATGCCCGGTGGTTGAATTTTCCTGCTTGAGTTACTCCCAGGCCTAAATGCTCATGCAATGACACCCAATGTTGAAGTGTAACATATACAAGTCTCTACTCAAATGTCTTACATGTTATGGATGAAATGTGACTCGCCTTTCCCACATCCTCGAGCTGATTAGTGCCCAAAGTGCAATTTTGAACCTATATTAGATAGGTTTGTAGGTGCTTTTTAAGCATTAATCATGTCATTCTCACCAATTGAAGTGTTCAAGTCTTCTTAGTACACCACTTATGCCACATTTAGAGGTATTTTGGTTGTTTTGCGGTGTTTGCGCCTCTTGGAGTTCAATCAATACAAAGGATGAATCATGAAGTTGGAATTCAAGTCTCAGCCATCAACCAGCCCGAAATCAATGAAAACAAAGGCAAAGTAGAAGAAAAATTCGATGGAGTTGAAGGCGGGATGAAACGTGAAGGATCAACAATGCGGGAATTTTACGCTAAGCTTGCTAATTTTAGCTAAGATTAGAAAATTTTCGCAATCTTCCTTTGTAACCTAAGCAACACCAAATTTAGCTAGACCACCCAAATTAAGCGCTTTGTTCCTTAGCGAAAATAGCCGAGTTCGCTACTCACCAAAATTTACGCTGGCTTGTAAATTTATTAACAAATGAGTGTTGTCCCTTAGCGAAATTTCCATGTTTTTAGCTAGACACAGTAATTTACGGCTAGTTAGCGAAATTTTGCGACCTAAAAGCGAAAGTCGATGCCTAGATCATGCTGTAATTAATGCAGAGAACCGCCTCGACAGTGTGTACTTAATTGTCCTATAACCAGCCAATTTTATAGGGTTTTGGTATTTTCATATGCAGGCTATATAAACCTCTTGTTTGTAACCTAAGTAACAATTTTGGAACATATTTAGGAGAGAGAATAATTTTGTAAGTTTTATTTTTGTACACAAAGTCTTGTTTTTAGGTTTTGCTTTTATTTCTTTTCTCTTCTCTCTCTTCTTTCTCTCCCTTTCTCAGGTTGTAAACACACCCCTCACGAGGGATGTGACTCGAGAGATGCTTGGCTCTAAGCCTCCTTTGCTGAAGAGGAAGGAAGCTAGCAGTGGTGGGGCATATGCATGTTATTGTCCTCTTGTACTAAAGCTCCTGGTAGTGTATTTATGGCCTTATATTCTCGTATGGTTGCAACATTGATCTATTATTGATTTGTGATACTCTCACCTTTGGGATCGAAATTGGTCCCCGATGAATCTTTAGTGATTCTTTAGATGGTCTTTGACCTACGAGATAATATTTACATGTTAGGGTTCTTCAAATTAGGGTTAAATAACATTCTGCATTGTGTACAGTGATACTCTCCATGCTTTGGGATCTGATTACCGCAATTGAGATGCCTTGTTGTTCTTTATAGATAGTCTTTACGAGCCATACGAAATGATAATTTAATGTTAGGGTTTTAAAGGGCCATAGCGCATGTTACACAATATTATTGACTCAAATGGGAGTTGCTTCGGGTGAGGTTTGCTAGTTAAATATAGATGGGTTATGCCATGGACTATAGGTTGCATGTCTTGCGAGGGATAAAACCCGAGGGGACCTTGTTTGCCCTAACTTGCCAAGTTAGTGACCTAAATCTTCCAAAGTTAACTTTTTCACCTTTTACTTTTCGGTTTTACAATTCTCGGTTCCAAACCATTCCCACTTTGTTTTGAAACACAAATCCAAAAGTCAAAATATTACCTTCATGCACTGATGCAAACCATTTTCTAGGGATGAGAAAACCCATCCCAGGTGTTGTTCGACAGACCACTACTGGTGTGCAGCGTTAGTAAGGAACAGGTGTGTATATAAATTTTGTGATTTTGGCTCAGCCCTCTTGTGGCCACGAATCAGATGGAACCGTTCTTAGGGATGAATTGCTGTGAAGCCTTCACTAATGGTAAGTTGAAGTGTACTGATCAACATCACAAGTGAGAGGTAACCTTTGCCACTTTTTGTCTCGGTTAGGTAGCGCCGGAGTTTCGACATAAGCGTGCTTTGCTTGTTACCAGGTTTTCATTCGGTTAGTTTTAATTTTGTTAGCTAACCTTAACCTTTTTCGCGAGCTTTGTTAGTTCTTTTTGTTGTCTCTATAATTTTGTAACGGGTTTATAGCGATTGGGATAGGGAACACTGGCCAGTGAATTGAATAGGATTAGTACACAACTTGACTGTAGTGAAGTTGTAATACCCAGTCAGTCATGGATCCCATGCGAGGAACAAACGGAGGCAGGGAACCCCGTGAATCCAGTGCATAGAGACCATGGGATTCCCACATCCACCCCTCCCCAGGTTAGTGCCTGATCGTATTATTCCTCTCTTTGAAGATGTAGCGGTGAGGCCGTATTGGCCCCTCTCCCACATATCATGGTATGGAAAATGAAAATCCATACACTCCTTATTAGGGATTTTGAGAGGTTTGCACTACACCTTTAAGGAAGGTATGATGGACATGGATTGCTGAAGCTAAGGCATTTCCATTGACTCAAGGACAAGGCCAAAGATATGGCTCGACTCATTGAGGCACAGAACCATTAGAAATTGAAATTTGAAGTGTGAGCGAATTCTGAAGAGGATTCTTGATTCTCATAAGACCAATAATTTGAAAAGACAAATTTATACCTTTGCAGCTTCCAGGATGGTGAGGAGATTTTACGATGTTTGGGAAAGATTTATGTGGAAACCATCGATTATCCACACACCATGGGTTTGATCATGGATGTTGGTGAACCACTTCTATGGTGAGTCTCACACCATGGCGACTTTGGAAACTATGTGTGGAGACTTTCTAAGTAAGCATCCTGATGAAGCCATGGATTTTAAATTACCGTGGCTACTTGAAACTTCTAAAAGGAGTTGGATGAGCACAACCACAGAAATGGATAGGATGAAACCACCGATTGACTAAGGGGTGGGATGTATGCACCGGAAAATGAGAGATGAGGCTAGGATTTCCAACCCTAGCAAAGGAAGTGGAGGAGCTTGAAAACAAACAGCTCAGAGGTATGGTGGCTGAAAATGCAGTTCAATCCTTGCACCAATTTCCAATCCCTGTGCACCCGAGTAGAGACCATGTCTGTAGTATTTTGTAGTGAAGGATTTGATGTCGAGAATGTTGAAGCTCTTTGTGGGACAATACAAGCCACAACAATCCAATGCTCCATATGGTAGCCTACAGTTCCAATTGGAGGAGTCACCACCCAACCTTACATGGAGACTGACCCCACAACATGCCTTTGAGGTGCAGGCCGATTGATTCCTCGATCCACAGCCACACTCTTCTCCCGGTAGAACAAGCTATATTGGTGAGTAGGTGGTGGGCAGCACGTTGAGGAACAAAATCAATGTGCAAGCGCACCTTGGTGATCTTGTAGAATGCTTGTAAGAGAATAGATGGGCTTGAAAGCAATCGAACTTGAGAAAATTGATAACCTACAGTGTTCAATCACGAATCAACAAGTTGCTTGAGGTCTGAGGAGGTTCCATCACCAACCTTCCAAATCCTAAAGTTCATGAGGTAGGAATCATCCAACAATTCGGGAATGGATGAAGGTTAAGGCCGTAATAACCCTTAGAAGTGGAAAGAGGTTGATCGACTGTATGCAGCTTCAATTGAAGAATCGAGTAGGGAGAAGAATTACAACTGACATATTCTCCTAGAGAAGGATTCAATGAAATACCGTATCCCTCCATTTCAAGCGCGGGGAAGAAGGCAACTCAACAAGCGGGCATTCTCTTGAAGGAATTTTGCAAAGGCAAGTGAAGGTTAACGTACAGCTGCGGACTAATGGGGTCACAACATGACTTTTGAAGGATCTTTGCACAATCAAAAAGGGATTAGGCATTGAAGAAGGCATTTCTCCTGAACATATCGGTGCCATAATTCAAGTAATATCTGTCAAATACAAAGATCTGGATCTCTCCCACAATTTGATCGATGTGGTGGGAATTGCATGGAGCAAATCATTGCTTGAATTTAGGAGCGGTGTGAATCTAATGTCTCAGGTAGTGGTATACAAGCATCAGGTTTGGTGAACAAACCATACCAACATCCCATCATTGTGATAGATCGGTGAAATCCACAAGGGGATAGTTGAGGATGTCCTTTTTGTAGAAAATAAGACAAATTCTACCAATTCGATTTTGAGTGCTTGACAACTGAGCCAATTTACCAAATAGACTAGCCCAATCATGTACCTGCCAATCATCTTAGGAGGAGACCATTTCTGGCCACAACCAATGCAATAATAAATTCTTAGGAATGGAGTCATGCAATTAACCTTTGGTAACATGACTGAATTAAACATCTTCCATTTGAACAACAGCCCGAAAATTTGTTAGAAAACATCAAATTTACGATGAAGTTGTTTCTAATTGATGGTCATCTGAGAAAACATAGTGTCGGGAATTGCAAGGGTAATCAGCCAGGAGATGAGGGAGATATTGGTCTTGCCATCAACACCTTCTGAGCCAATTGCTCATTCAGAAGCCATCCGCAGAACAAATCAACATTTGGGCACCCGACACCGTGGACTCGGCCGGACTCTTTGCGAGGGTTGAGGAGATCATTCTCATGAACCCCCTTGAGTAAATTTGAGAATGAACTGGTTGATTGTTTCTAATAAACAGTGCCGATTCACCATGTTTCTTTGTTTTAAGTTGATATAAATTTTAGTTAGTTCAATTATTTTTAACAAACTTTTAATTTAGTAATTTTATGTGCAGTACTTTGTTTATATAGTATAGTATTGTTTGTTAAAATTTTATTTATAGTTTACATATTAAATTTATAATAATAATTTTATAGTAGTAATGTTTAATTTAAATTTTTTGGATTTCGGGAGAGTTAGCATGGCCCGAATTAGCGGAGGCGCGAGGGGTAAGGCGGGGGCCTTAGAGCTGGATTAAGTGTCTGTATATATAAAGCGAGGAGGAGGGGGGTTTGCCAAAATGCCATATATTTCCCTCCCTAGCAAAGCCTGCGCCGACCACGGGTTCAAATCACTTCAGCGCGTGGACCGCGCCTCTGCCCTTCTTTGGACGGCTGGAGCCAGTTCTGGCAGAGGCCTATTAGCTCGGCTCTTGCTGTCATTTCTTCTTGAGACCACTTGGCACCTGCATGCGGCGGTGGCGTACCCGGCCGAGCTTCCCACCACGCGCCGCCCGTCGCGACCGGTCAGCGTCCCGGACAGCGTCCGCTGAAGCCTTGATGAGCCTCCATTATCGATTCGGGGCGCGTGCCTTTGGTTCAGCTTTTGGTGCCTGTCAGTTTGATGTCGATTGTGAGCGCGTTGGCTATCGGGCCCGGTTTGGTGCGGCGGTCGACGCCGATACCGAGTTACGCCCGGTGATTGGTCCCTCACCTCCGAGAAACCTCCGGTTCAGACATGTCTGAGCCTCGGCTACATTTTAGGTGAGTGAGCCGCCCACCGGTACTTTATTTCGATATCGAACGGATTCGTACTGGTGGGTCCGCGCGTTCTGACTCGGTATTCAACACGCTGAAAGGCCCAGCTCAGGTCGATTCCGGCGCATCACGGTCCCGAGCGTGCAGGAGAACCTGCGGGATTCAGAAAGCGTTATCGAGACACGGATGCGTCTCGGGCCCCATCACGTGCCGGAGGAGGGTTAGGGCCGGCCCTCAAAGCGAACCCACATCAGACCCGGTGAGTCATCTTCTCGGCCTCCCGAATCCACGATCGCATCGAAAGCGCGGCGACTTCATCACCCACAGGTTGTCGCACCGCCTGAGAAATTCGGGGTGTGCGTGGGGAACCCCATTCCGAGAATGTTTGACTCCACAGCGAGTTCATCGAAGTCATATTATGGCGTCCGTATTTAGGGTGACCACAGTCTGGGAGTCTATGAGGTTGGTCGGTATTCCTCCTGCCTTTCATGACTCCGGCCCGGTATTATCAGAGTGGTATTACAGTTCTACCGCTCCATGACATCGGGGAGAGCGATCCACATGAAGGCTTGATTCGAGTATCGATGGCCCGCCCGGTGTACTCAGGCATCCGACATTTGACTTTGGGCTGGCATACGCGCGCGGTGAGAGGGATCACGGTGGGCCCACGCCTCCACGGGGAGATGGTGACCTTTGGCGAGACACCCTCGCGTCGGTATTCTACGAGGCGGCCAGCGCCGGATCTTTGTGATTGACCACACGATGTCTGAGCCTATTCCTACGCAGCGTTATGTGCGAGGAGGCCATCCTAGAGCTTTCTGCAGGATCTCGGGGATTTGGTTATTACTTTGGTGGTGATGGCCTCTACATTTGCGGTTCGGGAAGGTCATCGGAAGGACTGCACGGCCAGTCTTCCATTACTTATTGCCGCGACTCTATGTTACGTTCTCGAGCATCTAGGGTCCAGAGGAGCCCAGAGCTAGAGATGAGAGTCGATGCCTTGGTCATGTCGTGCCGGCGGTGTGTGCATGCGATCTCTTTCCACATCGACCACGGAGGACCGGGAGTGGGGTCGGTGAGACCTGCCGGATGTTATGCACGCCCCTGAGAAGTGCGGAGGGACTCCCCATTCTAGATCGTTCTCTCCCGACTCCTCCCACAGGACTACATCAGCGGTGCCGCATTTGATACTCTATTACATCCCTATTCGGCCCACCACCGGCCGATCTGATCGTGTTATCGGCCCTCGAGAGGAATCGGCTGGTGTGATGGATGCTATCTGCTCACTAAGCGGCTGCTACCAGACAACCGGGATCGAGGGTTGTGGTGCCATTCCATGCTGACCTGCAGTTACCTTGACCCACCTAGGGCTTCCTCATGTTCTGGTGAGAGAGGACCCACCACAGCCAGTAGCTTCTTTGGATGATGCATTATGACGGCCAGACTCCAGACCCTACCACCACCACCCTTGGCCGTTGGTGGTTGAATCTCACATGATTTTTGTATAGTTATCCAGCTTTATCAACTTCCTACTGATCTTGATTACAGGATTTAAAAATTATTAGCCATAGTAGGCGGGTGATATTTTTGTGTTTAGCTTTGTATTCATATTAGCCATTTTATTTTATATCAAAAAACTATTAAGTTTTTATATATCTGACTTTTGTACATATCATGTTTTGTGTGCTACTAGGTGTAAATGTTTTTCTTTCAATTTGAACATTGAATTACTTTCTGATTGGACAATTGAATTGCTTCATGTTGGAAAGTGAATCACTATTTGTCACCTGTATAAATTCCATACTTGAAACAATTTTGGTCACTACAGGTTCGGCATGCTTTCGACTTGAAATTTCTTCATATGCTGAATTCACACCTTTGCACTCAGTTATTTCAATAGAATTTTATTGAATTTGTTGTTACCGCTTCCTTTACTAAACTTTGCATACGCCTAGGATAGTTTTTGTGTTGCACGGAGTTGAAGGCCAATGTAGTCTTCAAAAGGAAAGAAAGAAAAGCAGCAAGAAAAAGAAAAGAAGAAAAAGAAAAATAAAAGTCATGAAGCTTTGTCTTGAAACCCGAGCACGGTCCGAGGGTATGGTAGCTTTGAAGCCAGATGCCACTGGCCTTATGGTTGGGAGTCATCGATTTTGGTGTTAAGTTACGGTGGATGGGTGAAGTTTAATGACTTGTGGGTGCTTAATTTTGAGAAGAGTCATTGGTCCAGAGGTGAAACCTTTAGGTTAGTGGTCAAGTGATCCTTTTGGCTTATGCCTAAACCTTAGTGGTTAGGAGTCATCGATTGGACCCCAGATTACACGGACTTTACAGTGAAATCGGTTTTAAGCATTGCACCTACGATGTAGATGAACTAAAGAAGAGTATGTAACCTCTTAAGATTGTTATTCAGCGAAGCTTAAGGCCGTATCGATTACTAGGTTGGGAAGACAAATTTTGCAATTTATTGGCTTAATCAGTTACAAAGAACCATTAGACTTAGGTGGAAATTCGAAGTGAGAATCATGATTCCAATTTTGACTGAAATGGTTCTTGTATGGTTTAAATTCTTTCATATCGGTTTTCAATTTGATTTCAATTTTGATTTAGGTATTGTTTATATGTACATAAACCATTTTGAATAATAACCTTTTTGAAAATCACCATAGCCATCTCATTTTTATTTTGCATTGCTAAGGGACTAGCAGCGTTTTGGTTGGGAGTGTGATTAGTGCCGAAAAGTGAAGTACAGACCACATATTAGATAGGTTTTGAGAACTTTTGCGCATTAATGTATCATTTATACCAATTGAAGTGTTCAAGTCTTCTTAGTACCACTTATGCCATTTAGGAGGTATTTTGGTTGTTTTGCGAGGTGTTTTGCGGGTTAAATCTCAATACAAAGGATGAATCATGAGGTTGGAATTCAAGTCCGGCCATCGACCGGCCAATCAATGAAGAAACAAGGCAAAGTGAAGAAAGTCGTCACAGTTGAAGGCGGAAGGGATGAAACGATAGAAGGATCAAGCAATACATTTTAGCTAAGCTTGCGAAAATTTTCGCTAAGATTCTTAATTATGACATAGTGACCATAACTAGTAACCTGCATTAAGCTAGACCACCAAAATTATGAACCTTTAAGCGAAAATGTTTGTTGCTCTCCCATTGTGCTGTGAAATTCATTGTGCATGAAATTAGTAAATCGCTCTGCATGAAATTCATGTTTCGCTAGACTGATAATTAATAGTTAATGAGATTGCGATAGCGAAAGTAGTGCCTCGTCATGCTTTGTAGTGTGCCAAGCCTCGAACTTGGTGTATTACTTAATTGTCACATAGTAGCGATTTGCAGGTTTTTGGTATTTTTCGTACCTTGAGAGACATATAAACCCCTCTTGTAACAATTTTTGGAACAATTTGGGAGAGAATAATTTGTAAGTTTTTATTTTGTACATAAAGGTGTCGCATTTTAGGTTTGCTTGCTGCTCTATATACCCTACTCCTTTGCTTTCAAACATTTGCGAACACCCTCTTGGGGATGTGACTCGAGAGATCTTGGCTCAAGCCTCCTTCTTTGAGGAAGGAAGGCTAGCTTGGTGGTGGGGCATATGCATGTTGTCTCTTGTCTTCAAAGCTACGAGGTAGTGTATTTATGACCTTATATTCCAACGTGGTTGCGCATTGAATGTTGTGTTTATTGATACTCTCACTTTAGGATTGATACAGTTCGATGAGGAAATCTTGTGATTCTTTAGATGATTATTTTGAGCTTCTGAGATAATAATGTTATCATTAGGGTTCTTCCATTAGGGTTAAATAACAACATTTCATAGTGTTATTTTGGCCAATACTCTCCTTTGGTTGGTGCCGCGGGGTGAAATTTTTGTGTTGTTCTTTAGATGGTCTTCAAGACTACAAAATATGACAATTTAATGTTAGGTTTCCAGGGATTGCATAGCGCAATATTGTTTCAATAGGAGTTGCTTCTGTGGTGAAGGTTTGCTGGTTAAATATAGATCGGTTATGCCATGGACATAGGTTGCATGTGTGTGTCATAGCAGCGAAAACCGAGGACACTTGTTGCCCTAACTTTATGATTCAAGTGATAAATCTTCAGAAGTTAACTTTTCTGCTTTACTTTAGGTTTTACAATTCTGGTTCAAACCATTCCCTTGTTTTGAAACACAAATCAAAAAAGTCCAAATAGAAAGCCTTGCATTCATGCCTTTGATCTGAGCCATTTCTGGATGAAAACCCATCCAGGTGTTCGACCACTAGACCAGCATCTTTGCGTTAACCCGACTACAAATTGGTAGAACAGGTGTATATAAATTTTGTTCAGTTTTGGCTCAGCCTGCGTAGCACGAATCGGTCTGCATCAGGTGATTCTAACCTCTGAGCTGGGTCCATACAGAACGACAACGAAGTGTGTTCACAGGAATTAGGACCACTTGTTGAGAAATAAAGTTAATCTTTGAGGTTTCATCTCAATCCGGTGTTAAACAGTTTTGATCTCGTGTTGGCTAAGATTCTAATCAAGTTACTTAAAGATTTTATTGAATTGAACGGCATGGAACCACTGGCATCCTAGCGAGTTCTTGAGAATGGCCACCATAGTGAAGCTAAATGGGTGATCGGATGTGATTAAATTGTAACTATTTCCATTCTCGGGGACATAGCCGGCTGGTTATGGTTTGAGTCTTTGCCTTATGGCTCCGTCGACAATTGGAGAAACATGGAAGCATATCACAAGAAGATTTTCCTCTTGCTCTCATATGAAAGAGGAGAAATCATTGCTTTCAAGCAAAAGAAGATGAATCCTTATGCTGATAATTGGGAGAAATACAAGCAAACGGGGAGATGTCACAATGCATGTATAGAGTAGATGACTTAGATGGATATCTTCTACCATACCATGAACTACACTTCAAAAGGAATTATGGATGCAAAATATGGAGGTGCATTCAGAAGGAAAAGTGCTGAGGAAGCTACTTAGCTGATAGAGGAACTAGAGAAAAGCAACTACAAAGCTCTATCTGAAGATTCAGGGAGTAGTAGTAGGTTGAGAGAAGGTGGAGTAATTGAGCTGAACAAGATGTCAGCCATTGAAGTTAAGCTAGATACAATCATGAACAGGATGAACAACCATGAAAGAAAAGGTAATTCTTGTGAGGCAAGGGGCTGTGGAGGGCTTGAAGTGTAGTTGATGAGGGGACTTGCTTATAGAGGTTCTATCCCGGGTTAAAGAGTACATCAATGGAAATAGGAGCCTCAACTTTAAGCCAAACAACAACCTTCGACCTACCCTAGCCTTGAGGTGTGGATCTTTTTCTTATGGAGGTGGAATCACGACGAGGTCAAGACTAGCTCTATTTCCAACATAATTATCAAAACCATGCACACCACTTGGTTTCGAGGACATGACTTATGGTGGCGATCCAGGAGAAGCCTGAAAATCAGGAGCCAGATGAGATCCCGATCCTTTGAAAGATCGGATGCTAAACACATGTCGAGAACAAAGGATATTAAGCATCGAAAATGAGTTTGATTGCGACGTTCGAGAAGAAAAACACAATTATGTTTCCAAGACAACTTTTCCTTCCCTTGAAAGAATTTGGAAACTCAAGTAGGTTGTTGGCCCTTTCTATGTAGAATAAGTCTAGAGACTCTTTCCCTAGTAACACTAAGAAAAATCCAAAGGCATAGCCCTGTATTAGGGTGGAAAAGAGTGAGGCGATAAAGAGCTGCAGCGAGTAGAATGCAGCAAATATTGAAAAAACAAGCGAAGAGCATATGAGGCTCAGTTGCTAAGAGCAAGATAGTGACCAAAGAAAGGAAGGCAGAACATAAGGAGTGAGGCTTTTCAGCCTCCTATCCCATTCCCTCAAAATTTGAAATAGTCAGTACGGAGTCAATTTAAGTTCACGACCTTATGTTCAAGAAATTTGAAATCGACATCCCTTTTCTTTGAGGAATTAGCACAAATGTCACATTATGCAAAATTTATGAAGGACATCATCGTGAGAGAGTAGGGTGAAGAGGGAGTGGTGAAAACATCACCTTATTGCAATGTCCCATAATTAGGAATAATCTACCTCGAAAATGCAAGATCTAGGGAGCTTCACAATACCATGCCTGATTGGAACTATGAGTTGGTAGAGCTTTATGTGATTATGGTGGAAGAGTAAAGTTGATGCCCTTTATCGGTGGTAAGAGGCGAGTTTGGGGGAGTTAACTCCACCACAATATCCCCTACGGATGGCGAGATAAATCAATGACTCCATTTGAATGCATCTTGGGAAGATGTCTTGGTCGAGGTGCGGTTCATTTTCCAAATTGATTTTGTTAGCAGTTGGCAGCAGAAGGAAAGCAAAACATTCACTTTGACTTCTGTACAGGGTATTTTGATGAATGTGAAAGGGGCTTACCTTGAGAGTTGGAATAGAGGAAGTACACTTCAACCTTAACGAGAAAGTCTAAGCATGCTGATGTTGCTTTCAATTAAATATGTAGAATTGACAATGTATCACGGTTGTAAAGAGCAACATGATTATATGAATGAGAACTCATTTGATGTTAAATCTCTTCATTCTATATTGATGATTTTGAGAGGGAAGAACTTATTGCATATAAACTATTGAGCTTACACATAAAAGTACATATAGTTTAAAAAATGAAGAAAAATTCCAAGTGGAAGAAAAGAGCTCTGAAGGTCTTATCTTAAAAGAGTTGCCAAAACACCTGAAGTATGCATTCCTTAGTGAAGAAAGGTCTAAGCCTATAATATTCAGTGGTTATTTGTAGAGAAAGAGCGAAGAGTGGTGAAATTATGAAAGTAGGAAGCTATTGCATGGTTAGTAGATGATCAAAAGGGGATCATCCCATTAGTTTGCATGCATAAAATCCTCATGGAGAAGAATGCAAAGACTTCAATTGAACATCAGAGGAGGCTGAATCTAGTCATGAAAGAGGTAGTTGTTGGCTGATTTTTACACATAGACCAAAAACTGACTAATTGTTGAAGATCAAATTGACTAAATATGATGAGGTGGGTGTGTGCCAAACTTCTAGTACTGCCACCAAAGACTATTAAGTCCTTGGCAATGGTGCCAAAAGCATTTGGCGACCAAGGCGATCAGCAAATCTTTAGCACAACTACCAAAAGACAATTGGGTCCCGACAGCGGTGCAACTTGTTGACCAATCGAGATATAAAATATGTTGTTGCCTTGGATCAAAAGGCTTCAATTAAAAATATGTTTGTTACAGATCACTACAAAGTGCACGGTCATTAGTAATAAAGTGGATTTAAGTCGGATATCGTTCCCACGAGGATTGATGAAAAATCAACATCAATTACCCGTCCCGGTAAGATCTTTATTTGAACTCCAAAGTTAAAAGTGATTTGGTTTTAAACTAAAGGAAAAGAAAAAATTTAATAAAAATTTATAATTATATATAAAGAATTCAAAATAATTGGATTGGCAAGTTCACTAGGTAAGTAACAATGGGAAATAGTTCAATGTATATATTATCCTTTTGCATCATTTTTATAACATGGTTCAACCATGAGTTTGAAATCGAACATGTCAAAGATGCAAGAAGGTAGTATAGTTTCTCCATACACCATACATTTCCTTGAGTAAAGATCCGCATCTTCCTTTCTGGAATTTTGATTAATAGTTCATATAGAATATAAACCTCTCTAAGATCTAAGTATTTTTCCTTTTGATTACTTCACACGAATCTTGGGGTGAGGCTTTGCTTTATAGATGGGATAATCTGAGCCTTCCCGATTTAATTGGTATCTCATCCGTGATTGACAAATTCTCTCTCTCCTTGATTAGATCTCAGCTAACACGGGATCAATATCCTTTCATCAGATGCAGGAAAAACCTCTGATAAACTAAATTGATATATCATTCGACTAATCCTCACACCATGAGTAAATCAATGATTTATCGAAGTAGTCCTTCAAAGTTTATTAGTTCCTTAATATTAGTCTACCATACCCCCAAGTAACCGCTTATACTCGTATTCTCACTTCGTCACTTAAAGGGCCTTGGAAATAGAGCAAGATAGTCCCCATCTGGTACACGCTACTAATATTCAACAACTAATACAAGAACAAATACCTCAACTAAATAATTAAGCGATTTGAACTATAAATGCTTTTTTCGTAAATTGTGCAAAACTTTTAATTAACATCGATCAATTCCTTGGGATGGTGCTCAATCTAAACTAGATGATACAGCTGTGACTAATTGATCGTGTAATCATTGAAATTGCAAACGAATCCGAATAGATAACCTTAAAATTTCCAAATTCCATTTAAATCAGACAGTAATGAAAAACATAATTTTATAGAGAAAACTAGTTCGAAACTTTGCACCAGATCACTGTTCAATCCCAAAAAGAACTAATTAAAAATACTAAGCTAAAACTAAATAAAAATAAATAAATAAATAAAATAAAAAATAAAAATATACAGTGAGTCATACTAAGTTCCTCACGGCATTCATAGTGCTCCTAGATGCTTGCCAGATTTTCATCGAGAAGTTGCACTTCAGGCTGAAAATTGTAATCCCTGTACCGGCCCAATTGGCTGTTTGTCACGACATAGAAAAATTATGTCATGACATAGTTGTCATCTTTGACCTGCAAACTTTGTTGTGATTAAAAGTTTCGCTACGATAAGCCAAGTTAGATTATATGGTAATGATAATTCTGACGCTACCCCACATAGTTCTGCTAAAATTATCTAGTGATTGTTGCGACACGAGTGTCTTGACACTCGTGTCGCGTATAAAACTTGGTTAAACGAATTGGCATTCTTTGTTGTTCCTAAAAAATGTCGAGACATAAATTTCTCGTTGCGGCAAGATTTGCCTCATCTGAGCCTCAATTTTAACGCAAACATCTTTTTGCCAAGCGCAAGTACATTCTTCTCAGCTTTTTCACCTATTAATAATATTTTTACGCATCGAAGTTTCTCATGTAGTTGCATGTTGTCATGGTTACGACCTTTTGTCTTCATGGTCTTTGTTATTCAGACATCGAGATCGAACTCTATGTCAGTGACAATCAAGATGCAGAGGCTCCTTCTTGATCCATTCATTGTTTAAACTGTCATGTAATATCAAACTTTTACGCATTTAAAACTGTCTCATCATTTCATTTCTCTTCCATTTTCTCGTCATTTGATGATAATGATTTACGTGTATTAAAAAGATTTATTACTTAACTTTTATTAGTTCACATAAATTTTATTTTTAAGTACAAACTTCACCGCTATTGCTTGATCATTGTCATGATAGAAATAATAATGGATTACAATATCGTGGTTCAGAAGAATTTTCAAACATCGTCGTCAATATGATTTCGCTCGCTTCTTCATTATGTCGCACATAAATTTTCTAGGTTGCAAATATTCTTCTTGTAATTTTTCTTAACTTTTGTCATGACAGATATTTTTTGTCGCATAAGAAGTTCTACCTCAACTCCATGTTATATTATCGCGACAAACTTTCCCGCGGTATTAAAGTTTTCTTTAATTCTTCAATGCCGACTTTGAATTTTGTGTCGGGCATAGTTGTCTTTTGGTCACGATACAAAGTTTTCCACATCTGGCTTTTGTATAATGTATTAGAGTTGGGAAGGTCGCACAAAGTTCCACCGCTTATTTGTTTTGACTTCAGCAGGCAGAGCTGGACAAATTTATAAAATCTGGTCTCTCCACTTTCTACGGTCTAACATCACTTGGCACAAACATGAAGATCCACTTTTTTTTTTTACACAGATAGGTTAGATTGTGCTGTTAAATTTGCTCTAGCCTTAGTTCTTCATGATCTCATCACACACCAAGCACAAGCAATATTAGCTTCCGCTGGTTCATTGATTATACGCTAGTATTTAATCTTTAATAATTTTTCTCGCTTCTTATTGGAATTATTCTTTTTTTTCAATAAAACTATAAAACAGTTAAGAATATTCAGTAATAAAATCTATAAATCATAAACTTCTAGGTATCATGCTAGAAAAAAGGATTAAAAAACAAGAGTCAAGGCTCATCAAATCTTTACAAAATTCAAAGCTCGGTCCTGCCAAAGAAAAGAAATTTGCTGGTTTCAAGAATTATTTATTTTCATGACATTTTTCCCTCGTTGAATCCATAAATTTGTAGTAAGTTCATAAATTAGTTGTAACATTTAAACAGGTTTTAACCTAGAATCATACATTTTTGGATAATGTATCAAATAACCAGTAATTTAGAAAAGTCAATTAATTATTCAACCAAAGATTTGTGAGTGTGCATATCTCTGCATTTTCTTCTCTTGGTCGATTAGTTGTAATCATTCGGGGACACGATAACATACTTTTCTCCTTAATTTGCAAAGTCTCGTAGGTTGTCAATACAATAATTCTCCACTAACAAAGTATATGAACACCTCCTAATCCAATTTAGGTATGAATATAATGAGGCTCAGAATATTATAATGTAACAATTTAGGCTCAATTTTACTTTATCACTAATAACTTGGTGATTTTCGCTTCAGGTCATGCATCCTGATTGTATTATGCTGTACTGAATCTTCTCAATATTTTGTGCATCTTTGCATACTCTAGCTAGTATTTTCTTAACGCAATCAGAATATAAACCCTTTCCTCATCTGAAGTTTTTTCACTGAACTTGATTTGATTAATATGAAGAGCATGTTTACCTTTGCTTTTGACTCATTGAAGAATCTGGGCTCATGCACTCTTACAATAGTTATGGTATTAGGGTACCCAGGGTAAGAAACTCAATGTCTTATATTTGTTCATGATAAGGCTGAAGACCAAACTCATCTCACTTGATACTTTTCTTTCTAGAAGCCTTTCATTCTTTTCATTTTTCCTCATCTGAATGATTTTTCTTGTCAGCCCTTCATTCTTTTACATTGAACAATATCTCCAAACTTATCCCTTTCACATAATGGGTCATGTAAATCTGGGAAAATAAGGGTTCTTTACTGTAGGTTTATGTCTGGAGAGGATCTAGGTTTTCATTTGAGTCAAGATATAAAACGACTTGCCATGGAAGAAGAAAACTACATGCTTATATATTATATGCGGGCCTGAAAGGCTCTAACTTCGGAAGGCCATTTCATTTTTAAGTAGTGTATTGTTTAAGATCAATTTGACTTAAAATAATCTAGCAATTTCTTGTGATATTTAGAGGATTGGAATGTAGATCCAATAAGATGTCCCTAATCTTAAAGAATACTAGAGTTTAAGATATTTTTTTGACCACAAAAAGTGTTTATCAAGATTCATAATAACTGGGTTAATCGCAAAAGAACGCATGCAGTCTGATAACAATGAATTAAGTGTAACTTTTACCAAAGTTCAACACAATCAATAATATTCCATAACTTTCCTTTGAAGAACACCCAGCTTAATCTCAATCGTATCGATTTGGCTGGTCCTCGCTAGTGTTTGGCAAAGGATAGCATGCGAAAAAGTTTATCAATTAAACCATTCAATTGGAGAAATTAACAAAAACAACAATCTAATCATCATTTTCAAAATCACTAATAATCTGAACTATTTGTTATTATCAACTTTAGAAAGTTGGTTTCTCTCATTATTTATGTGTTATAATGGTAAGTCACTAATTTCGAATATTTAAAATGAAGAAAGAAATATAAATACTCTGCAAAGAAAATGCAAAACTTGAGGTAGACAATCTAGTCTCATAGAAGGATGCCACAGTCTAGTGAAAGAGATTAATGGTAAAGAATGAGGAATACAATAAGGGAAGAGTGCACCTATTGAAGATGGAGGTCTGGTCATTCCATTTTCAAGTATTTTCTAACTTTCATGGGCTAGTTCTGGTCAGACCTAGAGGCTTATTCTGAGATGATGTTTTACAAGGTACAGAAGGTGTTTCTTCACTTGGTTTTAGGTTAGAAAAGGGTATTGGAGGGTCTACACATCTTGAGACGGTTGCGTGTTAAACACTGGAGGCACTTGCCAAGTATAAGACGTCTGATAAATTAATTCAAAATCTTTATCGCTTCTCGTAAGTTCACTCGCAAAGCTTTAATAGACTGCATGAGTAACCCGTTGTTGACTTGCTGTAAGCTACCAGTCTAACTTTTGCAAGGTCAAGACTATTCAAACAATCTCTCGGCCCCTTGATTCTAGGTATGCTTCATAGCTTTGTCTCCTGGCTCCCTCTAACATTTTCACTAAATTGCCTCATGTGTGTCATTTCACCAAAAGACGCTTTCATCTCTACCATGAGTTCTCATTTTGTATCTCTCCTTTTCTAATTATGTCACTTCAACCTTGCTATTTTCCTTGAAGATGACTTCTTTCTAAATTCATTCAAAGATCATCCTCGTATATGTACCAATTTTAGTCAGATGTCCCTTGCATTTCTTCCTCATCTGTTTCAACATCTCCTTAAATTCTGCATTGTTGCCTTGCTGTCCTGTTTTTCTCAACCTGCCTCCCGATGGTTTTCATGTGGATCTGATAGATTTCGCAGATAAATGCCTGGGTCATCTAATTTTTTGTCGCCTTTGGGTGGACTTTCCCACTATAATCGGCTCGCTTATTCTTTCATCCCCATTTTCTTCTTTTGTTTCCATTTCTTTCTCTTTACCTCTGTTTTTAGACTTTTGCCAGCACTCCTAGCTAATGTTAGATGGTAAAGCCTAAAGCCGCTTTCTCCCATTCTCCATTTACCCCCAAGGTTGCAAAGTCTCGTGATTATAGCCGAGTGTGAACCAAACCCCTATATTCGTCTGAGTAACTACAATTAAATTCTTACTTATCTTTCTGCATTTTTGTAGTGAGATGGTTTATCTTTTCTCACCGTGCTGAGGTGCTAGCTGCAAGAAATGAGGCCACAGCAGTAGAACCATACCTAGCTTCTTATGTCAAAGAGCTCGACACTGTATTCAAGCTCCATGGTCATTCCTTTTTTTCCCGTTAAGTCCACAATCTTCTAAGATCACCATTTTAGCAAGCTAATTTTGACTCATCTTTTTTGCTTCTTTCCGCATTAAATACTTATTTATCGCTTCTATGCTAAAAGATACCTGCTCTCCTTCCTCCGAAATACACTTTATTTCCTTTTACTCCTACCTCGTTAGCATAAAACTCACCAATGCAAAGAAAAGCCAGCCTTATGCTCGCTACACTGCCATCCTCTCTTCTCAAGTATTTCAATAAAAGTGAGATGAGCTGAATCCTTTCGATAATGAAACTCTATCCTTTAAACTTTTCCATTATGACAAAGGCTTTATTCCCGAAATGAAATTTACTCTTTCATTCCTCTCGCTTGCTTCAAATTTCTTTAGCTCATTTTTCTCTGATTTCTTCACTGTCGCCAATCTCTACTTCGTTACTCTTCTTCATTCTACAATGCTCCTAACTGAGTTTCTAGATTTGCTTATTCCTCGCCCTCTACGTACTCTTCCATTATTTCGTTCAGGTTAGGAACAAGGTGCGATGAATCAGACATGATCAGAATAAAGTTTTGGGAATCTAGGGTTTTCGAGAGGAGATGAGAGACGGTGACGTAAGATGATGGCTGATGGTTTGCGAGAAAGTGGCCCTTCGCATTTCAAAAATCCGCTATTTATGCATTCAACCTGCTTTGTCGTGCCTTCATTAAATGTCACACAAACTAACCTAGTGGTTTATTCCTTTTCAATCTTATGTCGCGATTATTAGAGAAATAATGTCACGACATACCTTTCTCAGAATCAATTAAAGGCTAGGTCACCTACACAGAAAGCAAGAATGTCGCGACATAATAATATGATGTTCAAGTGTACCTATGTTGCGACATAGAAAATTAGTGTTGCGACAAACACTTTCTTACAAGATTCAGAGTTTAGAGCCAATTGGTCGCGACATAGAGAAATAATGTCGTGACCTAATTCATTCATCTCAATTGCTATAATGTCGCGACATAAGATTGTTTGTCACGACAATCTTATGGCTTTCCGCAAAATTGAACAATTAACATTTTTCAACTTACACACTCATAACAGTATGTAATATATCCATCCCACTCAAATCATACTTGTGAAAACATATCTAACTTCAAAGAATCTCAATTCAAGTATGAACAACACATCTCATTTCTTCACTCAATATAACTCAACATGATAATCATCAAGGTGGGCTAAGGAATGAGTAATAAAAAGCTATTTAAAATTTTATGCCTAAAATTTACATTCCCCCAAACTTCAACTATGCATTCTTATTAAATACAAGCTAGGAAAAAAGAGAAACTCCCCTCAGAGCACTTTGTTTCGATAAGTCTGAGAAGGAATGATTCCACATAAAATCCATCTCTAATACAACTTCATTGTCTTGAAAAATTTACAAAATTCAAAAAATAAAATTTCAAACAAAATTCAAACTAAACCTCAAACACACAAAAGTGAAAATTAAAATTTTAAGGTTGCTGCCTCCCCAAGAAGTCGCTTCGCTTTAATGTCTCTAGTTGTGACATTTGCTAGAAATGTTTTCCTTTCAGCAAAATTCTCTTCTCTCTTCAAAATCTACAACTAATCTTCATTTATGTTTCCTCCAAGATAATGCTTCAATCTCTAACCATTCACTTTAACCACACTTCCAGACCGCTTTAGTGTCACTGCTCCAAAGGGTTTACTTGCTACTACTGTGTAAGGACCACTCCATCTCGACTTAGTTTTCTGAAAACAACTCTCGAGCTGAATCAGATATCAAAGACTTGCTCTCCGCTTTGAATTCCTTCCTCAAAATCTTTCGATCATGCCAATTTCTTTGTCTATCTTTGTAGATTTTGGCATTATCATGCTTTCATTCCTCAACCTTTCACTCATTCATTCGGGAGTAATCTTTCTTCTACAGCCTTTAAAAATCACAATTCCGCTCGATGGCCCACATAGCTTTGTATTCCATTTGGGAGGAGATGACAAGGTTTTCCAAACACAATTCTGTATGGGGACATTCCAATAGGAGTTTTGTAAGTAGTTCTATAAGCCCACAATCCATCATCTAGCTTTATAGATCAGTTTTCTACTTATCTTTACTATTTTCGCCATAATCTTCTTTATCTCCATATTGGAAATTTCTGACGACCATCAAGCAAGTGGTGATTAGCTCTAATCCATTACATGTCTGATTCCATATCATCATAGAGTTTTTCAAAATTTTATTTGCAAAATGGCTTCCTTTATCACTAATGATTGTTTGGGATGCCCAAATATGCTCAAAATATTTCTTTCAGATAAACTCAACCATCAGATAGCATCATTTCGGGACAGATATCGTTTCCATCCATTCGATACATAGTCCATACTAGGAGAATGTATAGATTTCAAATGATGACGGGAAAGGTCCCATGAAGTCTATCCCCACACATAAAAATCACCACTAGATTCTCAGAAGGGCATCTCTACTTCCTTTCCTTTCTTATGTCGCCATTCTTTGACATTTATCACAATGTTTTTACCCATTCAAAATAGTCTTTGGAATAGAGGGAGGCCAATAAAACCTGATCGAGAATTTTATGGCCATTTATCTCCTACAAAAATGTCCTCCATATAGTGATGCATGACATTTATCAATAATTTCACCTTATTATGTTTCGTAATATCTTCCCGGGTAATCAGGTCATCATATTTTGAGTGCAAATGGATCATCCCAAATATAGAATTTGCTATTAGTTCTCAACTTTCTTTTATGTTGGGTGATGAATTCATATGGCATAATTCCATAGGCTAAGTAATTCACAATATCAACATACTAGTATGTTCGACCGATAACAAAACAACCGCCTCATCAGAAAGCTCGTTATTTCACTTTCTTTTCTTCAGTATTTTTTCCAATCTGTATAAGCGATCAACTATCACATTGTCATTACCCTTTGCCTTTTTAATTTCTAGATCCGACTCTTGCACCAATAATGCCCACCTGATCAGTCTTGGTTTAGAATCTTTCTTTGCCATTAGATATCTAATTGCAGCATGATCATTGTGTATTATAACATGGGACCCCAATATGTAAGGCCTGAATTTTGCACAAGAAAACACCATTGCCAACATCTCCTTTTCTATTGTAGAGTAGTTCTCAGGCTCATCAAGCCTGAAATATTGCATAAGATACGGCTCGAACATCTTCTCGCCTTTGTCCTAATACGCCTCCCATTGCATAGTCATCGATATCACATATACTTCAAACTCCCGTTCCAGTATAGTGTTACCAAGGATAAAGAGTCAGAACTAATATGGATTTAATTTCATCAAATGCAATTTGCATGATCATCAAAATCAAATTTCAGATCTTTTCCCGTGCCAGCCACATAATGGTCTGTAGATATTCGAGAAGTCCTTGTATTTAATCTCCCAGAAACCAAAGATGTCCTAGGAAACTTCTTATCCCCTGATTATATAGGTAAGTGTGAGAGTTTATAAGATAGGAAACCTTTGCTCGGGTTTATTTCTAACTCACCATAGAATCTGTCCTAAGATTACTCTATTACCATGAAATATTTTTCCCAATTCAAAGCTAAATTCTTGTCTTGACACCTCTGAAGTACAATTTTCAAATTTTATAAACATTTCTCAAAACTGGATCTATATATTGAGAAGTCATCCATGAAAATTTCCATAGCCTCTTCCACCAAATCTGAAAACATAGACATCATACATCTTTGGAAGGTGGCATGAGCATTACATAATCCAAATGGCATCCTTCTAAAAGCAAAAGTGTCATAAGGACATGTAAATCTAGTCTTCGATCCTCTCGTGGCTATAAAAGAACTGCACAACCGTAATATCCATCAAGAAAACAATAATGGGGGTGTCCTGCTAACCTGTCCAACATTTGGTTAATGAAAGGTAGAGGATAATGATCATTTCTAGTAGTAGTGTTTAGTTTTCTGTAGTTTATACACACCCTCCATCTTGTCACAGGTCTTGTAGGAATCAATTCATTCTTCTCATTTTTTATCACAGTGAATCCACCCTTCTTAGAAATCACATAAACTGGGTTCACCTAAGGGCTGTCTGAGATTTCATATATAAAGCCTGCATTTAGCGATTTCGCATTCTTTCTAACAACTTTCTTTCATTACTGATTCATTTTCGATGTTCAATAAGTTTTCGTGATTTTCCTCCAAAAGGATCTTGTGTATGTAGATAGAAGGGCTAATTCCTTTCAAATCTTCTATAGACCAAGCAATTGGTTCCATGTATTTTCTGAGAGTTTCGCGCTGCCATACTCGCATCGAGATGATATAATAACAGGTCTTGTTTTTTCTGGTTCTAAGAGTTTTTGATACTTCAAATGATCAAGTACCTTCAAGGTTAACCCTTCTGAACTTGTTTTTGTTTCTTCCGTCTCTCCTCATCACGCATTTTTCTCAGATCGCTTTCATCATTTGGCACGGCCTATTCGATTCAAAATCGAGTTCAAAATTCAACATCAAGAACATCAAGATACTAGGAAATTCATCTCACTCTTCATTCATTAAATCTCTAAATCTTACAATCATTTATCCTTCGTAACTGATGGGTACTTTTGTTTCATAATCTTACAATCAATATTATCAAATTCCGTCGTTTTCAAACTGTGTGGATCGAGATCAAGTGCATCGCTCATCTCCTTGCAGCCTCCCCTGTAAGCTCATTTCTTCACATCTATCAAAGTCAAGCCCCGTAGCAAACGAAGGCCTTCCTAGGAGCAGTGGGATTTGTTTGTCTTCTTCAATATCAATAACCACAAGTCCACCGGAAAATGAACTTTCCCACTTCGATAAGCACATCTTCAAGAATGCCCTCAAAGTTGCTAAGGTTACGCTCTTCCATCTGTAGGGTCATGGTCAGAGTAAGCTCCCCAAACTTCTAATCTCGACTACGTATATGGCATCAAGTCGACAAGTACTCTGTGAATCACATAATGCTTTTCCCATTTCAGAATTCCCTATTGTGCAAGGAATAGTGAAGCTACTTGGATCTTGCATTTTCACTGGTAAAGACCTCTGGATAACCGTGACCGCGCTTCATAGCTCACTACTCCTTCTTCAACAATTTTTCTTTTCTAGTCAATATATCCTTCATAAATTTAGCATAATGAGGCATTTGAGTCAATGCCTCTGAAAAAGGGATATTAACTTCTATTTTCTTGAACATGTTCAAGAATCTAGAGAATTACTATTCTTAACTCAAATTTTCCATGTTCTCCGAGGGAATGTGACTCGAGACTTGGAAAGCTTGAACTCCTTCCTTCTTCCTCAGATTTCCTCGTCACCATCGCTTTTGGTCGCATTTTGTCAAGTTTTCTTCTTCAAGAACCCTAAATTGTACGTCTACCTCCCCTCCAATCTCTCTTTCTTCCTCGCCTTTCTTCTCTCTTCGCCTTCATCTCTCTTCCACTTCTCGTAGTCACCACCATGCAATCTCAGATTCTTCTTTCAGATCATTGGGAAGGCATCCTGGGATCAACTTTGTATCAAGCAAAAAGCTGCCTGCCCTACTTCAGGTTCCGCATTTTTCGCAGAGGCGTTTTTGTGTCGCCTAAACATAATTCCCAGGTTTGCCCAAATGCTACTAGATTAGAAAATTTCTACTTATGAATGTTCAGCAGCCTTTTATTTTCTCCCGTGAAAGTTATCATCTATTCTTCAAAGGAAGAAGATCTCCTTTGTCCCCACTTTCTCTCCGACTCCTTTGTTGCTGTTTCGCTGGCTGGAACCTGTAGTGATGCACAATGTTGCTGGAAAATTCTACCCAAGTCTGAATCTTTGTTTCAGGCCCTCCTCCATATGAGAAATTCTCATATATCGATCACTGTGTAATGAGTCACAGTCAGTTAGTTTAAAGTTGTAACTTTTATTAGCATCAGATACTGTCTCCTCAACTTGATAGGGACCCCATGGCTAGTCCTCTTCAAGACTTATTCCTCTTCTCATTTTCATCAACTGTTCCCACTTCATTTTACCGAGTGCATTCTTTCTTCATCAGAAGCACCCCCTTCCCATTCGATCGATCACATCCGAAACTGCCCAGATGCTCATTTAATTTCTTTTTATTTACTTTTTATTTATTTTTTTTTTTTTTTAAAAGTGTCACACTGACCTCGCCCGCTCGAATGGCATATCCGAACCCGAACCCTATTACTCCAACCGTTTCATTTATCTATCAAAACATTTTATTTATGTCATTTCATTTTGAAGTTTTCACTACGCTTAAGTCGCTTCAAATGGTAGCCCATAAACATTTACTTTATACAATACATTTTACAAAATGGCGGTCATGCCTTACAAATGATATACAAAAACATTAGTCTCTAGGATTAACTATTTTGTTCACTAAATATCACATATTCAAAAGAAAATGATATGACATATGATCTAGGGCATATACTATATCAGAACTTTCTACGACTCGCGATTCTCGATCTTACCTCTTCTCGCTTCCACTCAAACCTATGCATAGGCAAAATCCACGCCTAAGCATTTCTGTGTTGTGGCCTATACAAATTTCTATTCCACTTTAGTTTAATGCACATGATCATAAAATCATGCCTCTTATATCAAACTATACTCATGCTTATTCATTTTCACATGCTTTCTCACTCTTACAAATAATCGATCATCAAAATATGCATTTTCACATGCAACAAATTATTTAACTCAAATCACGAGATTCAAACATATACCCTATGCGGGATGCATTTAGTTTCATAAATCCCATTTACACTCTCAAAGTTTGTTATGTCACTTTGTCTATAAATTCATGTATTCATGACGACTCGCTATGTGTGAATCCCGTTTCTTTACATTCTAGAATGTGTTTACACATTTAATACCTCTTGCCTTCCCATCACGATCGATGCCAATCGGTGTATCCCGCCTGGGCGGTCATTTAAAAATGCCATACACCATCATGATTCCGATGTCGATCGTGATCCGCCAAGTGGGATATTGAAAAATTTTAGTTTGCCTTCATGACGGATGCCGATTGATGCATCCCATTCATTGGCTGGTCTAAGATATCGATTCGGCTTTCCCAAGATGTCAAGAATCGACCACCCACATAATTCGATTAATCACTCACATGCACACTGTCAAACATTTCAAATATCACATTTTCAAATCCATACGCACCTCAGAATATCATTTCAAGGATATACTCATTTCATACTATTGATTTATTCGTAAACTACTAAAACACTTGAACCGAATATAATTTGAATAAAGAAATAACAATACTCTGAATCGTATCAGTAGGTCCTAAGAACCAACCTAAGTTGTTGGCTCTCATTTCATTTCTTCGATCTCGATCCTGTGTTATGATCCTCACCCGTCCCTAGTCAATACCACGCCACTCTTGTAAGGATAAACAATTATTATACACATTTTTGAAGAATGATAATTAATCTTCATCGCTGTTAAGACACTAAGTCTCACTTAAAGACGAACTCTGGCTTCAATCGAGGCTACGAGGTACTAAGGCGTTTTTTTTCCACTTAGTTTCATTCTTATTCAACCCCATTAATTTTTGTCAGTGGTTCCCACCTGCATGAACACGGACTTTAATAGTGCAAAGTACGCAAAACAGTGGTTGTCGAGCACTCCAAGACGGCACTAATTTCGATCGGCACGGTACTCACCCTTCATCAGAATAGTATCTGGCACCAATTCTGCACCGGCACCAAACTCTCTAGAATGGGCAATTCTGCATCAACTTTGGGTACTGCACTTTGCTGGGTTTTGCCTAGAAATGACAGATTTCGCCATTTCTCACCCACTTTTCTTCAATAAACCTCCTCAAATCCATCCTACATCAAAACCCACCAAGGAATCCACCCAAAACAACTCCAAAAGTGGTTTAGCACCAACAAAAACCCCTTTTTCCCTAGTTAGGGCTTTTCCCCAAAATCAAAATCATAAAAGATGAAGTTAGGGTTTGTGTTCATACCTCAAATCACTTGGAACTCTTGCCCTAAATTCTCCTTTTCCACTTGAACTTGAATCCAAATGTAGGAAAATCTCCCATAAAAACCCTTGGTTTTCTCTCAAACCTAGCCTTCTCTTCTCACTCTCCCTCTCAAATACGTTTTGTACAATGGCCATTGTAAGACCAAATATGCCTTAAGTTCTGTTTTCACCCTAAGGCCATGTTTGTCTTGTTCATTAAATCCATTTTTTGGATTTAAGTTGCCTCAATTTACCTTATAGCACATATATCACTTCTATTGCACTTAAACACAAAAACATTTTCTCAAATGACCCTTAGGTCCTCATTTTCCTCCTTAAGCCTTGTTTGGCTTTTCTCATTATTTCATTTCTCATTTTTCTCATTTTAGCACTTCAATTTATTTTCCTTTCTCATTTAATTCTCTTTGGCATTTAAGTCCATTTACATTAGATCCTTAGGTCCTTATTTTACAAATTCCAAATTTAGCCTTTTACACTTGGGTTAATTTCTAAGTTCGATCAATCGACAATTACATTCGGTATTTATCACATAATCATTTACATTTGACATCTGTCATATATCAATTTATCAATTTTCTAAAAAACCTAAGTTTGGCTCAAATCATAACCGGAATATATAATAAAAATTATTACAAAAATTCTAGGGTATTTTTGGGGCGTTACACTCATGGTTCCCCATTTTTTTCATCAATGCATATAGTTTTGCTTCTAATGACAATACCTGCCTGTGCTCTATCAACACTTTTCGCCTCATCAAGTACTCCCTAAAGTTTCGATGGAGCTCTATAATTGCATTCGCAAGGTTCTATTAACTCGCTTACTTTCAACACTTTTTCTCAAAGCCCACAAGAGGTCGTGACCACCATACCTTTAGAGGTATAATTCATAGAATGATAAAATATATCCATATGAGTGGTCGACTCATTCCATGCATTGGGCATCTTTTCAAGAATCTTTATCTTTCCCATGCATTATCGGTGACTTTCATCCTCTCGTTAACACTATGATTTCCTCCCTCTTCTTTTAAGTGAGGGCGTGAGGGAAGAATCGCCATGTGTGTTTCCACCTCAATCCTTCCCAAATTTTCACTAATCCAACAAAGTAAATGATTTAAACCAAGTTACCGCCACATCTCCGAAAAATGAAAACAGCTGCACTGATCACTTCAGTCTCTCCATTCAACGTGACTTTGGAGTATTTCGCCATCCATAAATCTTCCCATATGCTCGTAAATCTTCACTAGATGCCTAGTACCAGGTCGCTTACACCATTGTGATCAAAGTCAAGGTCCAAAATTGTCGGGCTTCTATAGTACTGGCTCCCATAAATAGTATTCCCATCTCGAATAACTAGCTCAAAAAACTCTCCATAGTCACTCAGACTATATCTCTCATTCTACTTCTTCTGGAATAGTTTGTATTCTTTCTCTTTGATATGCCATAGTTGTTGATTCAACGCTTTTAACCTTTCTCAGATTCCTCAATGTTCTGTCCAGTTTTGTATCAAAAGGCAGCAGTTCTTCTTTTGGTTTTCTGTGTATGTAAAATATTCCTAAAATATAAACACATTAAGATCAAATTAAATATGTGGAAAACAACTATATCAATTTAAGCTCATAAAATATTTTCAATAGCTTACTCAGCTACTGTAGTTAAAAACTATTTTTTTTTTTTTTCAGGATCAATCTGAAATTTATGATAAAATAGAGAAAAATGTACAAATTAGCCATTCTCTCTTTAGTTAGAATATTGATATTTAAATTCATATTTTCTCAAATCCCCGGCAACAACGCCAAAACTTGTTGACTGATTTTTACACATAGACAAAAAATTGACTAATTGTTGAAGACCAAATTGACTAAATATTATGAGGTTAGTGTATGCCAAACTTCTGGTACTGCCACCAAAGACTATTAAGTCCCAAGAACGCGCGCCAAAAAACTTCATGTTTCGACCAAAACCGATCAACAAATCTTAAAGACAACTACTAAAGACTATTCACCTCAAAGAATGGCACCAAAACTCATGACCAATCTAAAGATCTAAATTATGTTGTTTGCCTTGGATGAGAATGCTTCAATTGAAAATGTGTTTTGGACAAGATCACTGTAAGTGCACAGGTCATTCAAGTAATTAAAGTGGATTTAAGTCCATATATCGTTCCCACGATGATTGATGAAAAATCTAAACATCAATTACCCCATATACTCAAGATCCTTGCTATTTGAACTCCAAAGTTAAAAGTGATTTGGTTTTAAAGTAAAGGAAAAGTAAAAATTTAATAAAGTTCTATAATTATATATAAAGAATTCAAAATAATTGGATTGGCAAGTTCACTGGGTAAGTAACACTGGGAAATAGTTCAATGTATAATTATCACTTTCTGCATCATTTTATAACATGGTTTAGCCATGAGTTTGAAACCTGAACTTGTCAAAGATGCAAGGAAGTATAGTTTGGATTTCTCCATACACCATACATTTCACTAATTAGAGATCCATGTTCCTTTCGAATACATGAGTCTAATAAGTTACTTGTAGAATATAAACCTCTTTCTAAGATCTAGGTATTTTTCCTTTCTCGCATTTCACACCAAAATCTTAGGATCAAGACTCCGGCCGTCTCTATGCATGTGAGGGAGGCCAATGCAAGCCTTCCCCAATTTAATCGTATCTCATCCATCAAATCTAATAAAATTCTCTCTCCTTGATCAGATCTCAGCTAACACAGGATCAATATCCTTTCATCGGACGTAGAAGAAACCTCTGATCAACTAAATTGATATATCATCTGACTAATCCTCACACCATGAGTATCAGTGATTTATCAAAGTAGTCCTTCAAAGTTCATTAGTTCCTTAATATTAGTCTACCATACCCCCAAGTAACTACTCCACACTCTCAGGATTCTCCATCTCTGTGTCACTCAGAGGGCCTCCTGGAAATTAGAGTAACTAATATTCTGAACAACTAATACAAGAACAACACCAACTAAATAAATTCAAGATTTCGAACTATAACGTTCTTCCAAATTATGCAGAAACTTTTAATTAACATCGATCATCCTTATCGGAGCTCGGCCAAATCGAATTACAAATAACAAAGGACTAATCGATCAAGTAAATTTATTGAAATTGCAAATGAATTGAAATAAATGAACTCCATAAAATTATAAATTTCATTTAAATCATACAGTAATGAAAAAACATAATTTTACAAAGAAAACCAGCTCGAAACTTCACACCAGATCACTGTTCAATCCCAAAAAGAACTAACTAAAAATGCTAAGCTAAAACTAAATAAATAAATAAATAAAAAATAAAAATAAAAGAAAAATAATATACAAAAGAGTCTCCAGCTACCCAGAAGTTCCTGGTTTGGCAGAAGTTGTGCATAGTGCCCTAGATGCTTCTATTTATATATTTTCTAATGATGGGCCCCACTTTAAGGCTGAAATTGTTGATCCCAAAAAATTCTGGCCCAATTGGTTGTTTTGTCGCGACATAGAAAATTATGTCGAGACATAGTTGTCATCTTTGTTCCCCAACTTTTGTTATGACTTGCAGTTTCTGTCGTGACATGGTTCCATGCTTTCTTCTTGGATTCTGTTGCGACATAATTTGACAATGTCGCAACATAGTTCTGCTAAAGTTGTCCAGTGATTGTCGTGACATAAAAGCTTTGTTGTAAACTAATTGCATTCTTGTCGCTTCCCGAAAATGTCGCATAAATCCCTTTTGTCATGACAAATATTTTTTCCTTCAGCTCTTCCACTTTGTCGCGACATTCTTTGATATGTTGCAACATTCTTTCTGGGGTTCTTCTATACAATTTTCACGACAATATTTTCTTTTATCGCGACAGAAGCCACAAGCCAGATGTCGTTGCCATGAGACTTTTTCGTCGCGATTATTGTCTTGTTGTCTCTGCAATCACGAGACTAATCTTCGTCGCGACAATCTCAAGATGTCACGACATATTTCCTTCTTTGATCTCGCCGCCGGGCTGAATTGTCTCGCTGCAACATCAAATCTTTGTCATGACAAACTTGTCTTGCTTATCTCATTTCTCTTCCATTTTTTGTCGCGACATAATTTTCTTTTTTCGTGCAGAGATTTATTACTCTACAACTTTTATTGTCACGACATAAATTTTATTTGACAAACTTGCGCTCATTGTCGATCATCACGTGGATGTAAATGATAATATTGCGACATTGTGGTTCAACAACTTTTCAAATATCATATGACATAGATTTCGCTTTGCTCCTTCATTATCTCATGACATAATTTTCTGTTTCGCAACATTCTTCTTGTAATTTTTCTCAAATTTTGTCACGATAATAGATGTCTTTGTCGTGATAGAGTTCACCTTAACCTTATGTTGTGTTTGTCACGACATAAAACTTCTCTATCACGAGAAAGTTTTCTTGCCTTTCGATGCCGACTCTGAATTTTGTGTCGTGACATAGTTGTCTATTGTCGTGACAAAGCTTTTCTGCCATCTTCATTTCTTTATGTTGCGACAGAGTTGTGAAATGTCACGACAAAAGTTCCACCGCCATTTTCTCGACCAATGTCGACAGAAGTCAGGATGTCAAAATTTTGTCTCTAACTTCCTTTATTGCCTCTCGATTAGTGCCCATAAAAAGTGCTATTTTGAACCCTATTTTAATAGGTTTTGAGCGCTTTTGTGTACTAATTGTTGTAATTAACCCAATTCTACATATTAAGGTCCCTATTATTCTAATGATCAAGATTGCGGGCAAATTTTTAGTAGCTTTTATAGCTAACACGCCAACATTGTCGAGTCGATCCAAATATGAAGAATTAAAGTCAAACTCAACAAAGATAGATCAGAGACTAGAAGGAAAGAAGAGGAAGAAAATGTAAGAAAAATGAAGAGAAGAAATGGAAGAGAAGCAGCAGAAGAAGGGCCAATGGAACAAGAATTGCCAGGAGAAACTCCTGACTTTCGCCAGTTAGCGAAAATTCACTCGTGATGAGCACCCTCAATTTCGCTATCTTCAGAATTTCAAGCACAACAAATGTCACTATTCCTAGCGAAATTATGCATTGCTTACTTCACAAGAATTTCGCTTAGTTAGCTAAATTTCGCTAGCTAGCTTAAAATTGCCAACGCTTTTAGCTTAAAATTCATGATTTCGCTATCTCGTGATTTCGCTACCTAAATAAAATTTTCGAGCCTTAGCCGAAATCCACTCCGCCTTGTCATGCTTTTGTAATTAATGCCAACCGACTTCACTCGTGCATACTTTCGTCTCTCTAACTTAGCCAAATTGTTAGGCTTTCTTGTATTTTCACACATTCGTCAAGTATATAAGCCACCTTATAAGCTCTAACCCTAACTTTAATCTTTCAAGAAATATCTCGCTAGCCTTCATTTTCTTTCTTCGCTTCTTCTCCTCTTCTCTCCCTTTCTTTGTTAGCCAAAACGCCTCCAGTGGATGACAACTCGGGAGGACGAGCGCCAAAACCACTTCCTTCAAGTAAAAGGCCGGGGTGAGATCTTAGTCAGCTGGTGGTTCCCCGCTTTCATGCAAAGCAGGTTTTGTCATTTTTGGTTCCCAAACTTTCAACTCTAGGTTTTTAGCTGATTACTTTCTTCTACTAATACTTGCAAAGCTTGTATTTAGTGTATACTTATTTTTAGATACACTAATATCCATTAGTCGCTCACGAGCCACCGAGGTAGGTTAAAGGGTTAGATCAAACCCATAGTCAATAGCATCAATGTCATTAATTAGCCAATACTCTCCATGCTTGTGATCCAAAGGTATATTCGCTGAGAGGTATCATGGATTCTTTAGATGGTCTTTAATGCAGCCTCTAAAATGATATTTATATGTTAGGTTTCAAATTAAAATGTATAGCATTTAATGTTATTGATTTCGGGGCTAATACTTCATGCTTTGTAGATCCAAGGCAGGCTCCAAGAGAGAGGTACTCGTGATTCTTTTTTAGATGGTCTTTACGAGCCTCTCGAGATGATATTAAATGTTAGGTTTTAAAACAAAGAAAAGGGGCCACAACTGCATGTTACTCCGTGCCGACCAAATAGGAGTTAGTTTCAAGGGTGAGGTTTGGTTAGTTAACATAGATCCCAAGTATGCACTGACTATAGTCAGATGTCATAACGCGAGAAATTTAACCCTGGACCTCTCAGCTAGCCTAGGATCTTAAACTCGGCCCACCGCTTCAAGGAGTTCTTCTTATTTTTCTTCATTTTATTTTCGCTGCAAACCATCCACTTCCCTCGTTAACCAAACCCCAAAATCCAAATTTAATTCACCCAGCTTTGATTTCACTCAAATCACTCAGACAAGAAACCATCCCTCAGACTCGACCTAGACCGCTATGTCATAGCACTTAATACTACAGTGAGGAGGAACTACTTCTGATACAAATTTTTGTTGATTCTGGATCACCCTACTGTGGCACGAATCAAATGGCGCCGTTGCCAGGGATGGTGCCTGAGTACATTTGACGAGCGGTGGAACACTTGTGATCCTCATCACAAGTTTTGGTGAATTTCTTTTATATTTCATTGTCATTTTTTATTTTCATTTCATTAAAAAAAAAAAAAGTGTCACAGAGAGTTTTGTGTGCCATATTTGCCGCAGAATCCATTCCTACATTTGAACCATAAGCGCTCACCCCTCCCTGTGGGAATTGATCAGAGAAAACGGAACCCATATGGAAAGCAATATGGGTTTTCACAGGTAACCCTAGAGCTTACATGACAATGTGAAGGGACTATAGGGACTCCATACCAAAGGCAACAATCTACAGAGGAACCCAAGTGAACATAGTCCATGAGGGACTACAGAGACTAATGGATGAGTTCACCATATGGTGGTACTTACAACCATAGTCAGGGAATCACACTAATTCCTGGGAACCAAGACCTCCTCCACAATATGATCATCCCGAACTCATTTATACCTCAACTTCCTAAAGCAAAGAACAACCACCACCTTTATCCCTTGTTGAACAAGCCATCTCGAATTTGAGCAAACAAGTGGACAATTTCAGAGAGCAAGGGCAGGACTGGCCCAGCACCAAGAAACTGGAGATAATTGAGCCTCGGGTCAAGGAATTAGATGGGTTCCAGCAAATTGATCAAAAATCGACATCTCGCAGAATTCATCTCAAAGCCTACCAATCAGTTTTGTTCATCAAGAGGAGGAGAATTTTGAGGATGAGCGCTGATCAACAATTTCAAGCTGAAAGGTGATAAATCGCAGCCTCGTGGAGGAGTTGAAAGTGGAATCACAGGCTTCCTGAACCGCAGATGCCCTGTAACTCGTGCTGCTGGGTCATGGAGGAAAGAAGAAGAAATCACTGCTCTGTTGACTGAGAAGAGCAGTGGATATGAAACAGTGGAAGGGACCCAAGAGCCCATCATTCAACCAAACCCCATAGATTTGGACACCACTGCCACTGCCCAAGATACCAAATACCCACTGCAAGTAGCCCCTTCCAGCCAACAAGTATTCTACCTTCACCTGCACCACAGCCCACACCTGCAACAAAATCAACACATGCAGCACCTGCTTCTAACCATAAGTCCAACCCATCACTGCATGCCATGCAGAACTTTAGGAAATTAGTGGCCATTGCACAAACTTTTGCCACTACATCAAAGAAGATGGCAACTCGCCATCAGCCGGCACAAGGTCGTTCGGGTGGTTCTGCCTGGAGCACCCTGACCTAAATACGCTCTCCCCACTTTTGTTTAATTTTTCCTTGTTTTGTTTTATCTTATTTTTAGTTAATTTATGTTTCTTTAAATTAATTTTTGCTTTTCTCGCAATCTTTTCCTAATTTTTCAGGTTAATTTCTTTTAGCCAGGTGTACCCTGCAAGCATAAATGCAAATTTCAAACCCAATGAAGAAATCAACAACTAGAGCAGCAGAACTTTCTCGCAACACCGCGAAATTCTCGCAATTGTATTAATCAAGAAAATTCGCTTATACAAAACAAAATTTTGTTAAAGAATAAATTTCATACTTTAGCTTAAATTTGTGTGGAGTAGCCAAATGCAAAATTTCGCTAAGAACAATATTCAATGAAAAATTCTCGCTGCCTAGTTTAAAATTGAAAATTTGCTATACCAGAATTTCGTATCCTGAAATTTTCAATCCTAAATGAAAATCCCTACGCTAATTCTCCAATTTTGTTTCCTCACAGATAACTTTTCATCCGAACTCCGTTTTAAGCGTTCGCACCGTTGAAAGCTTAGAGAGTGTGTAGAACTAAATATGTACAGAAAATATTTTTGAATTTTTGTGAAAGTGTAATTTTAAAAAACGGTCCAACTGGTCACTTTTTTTCCTCTCTTTCTTTCTCCTAACTTATTTATTTGAAGCCCAAACGGAGGAATAAGGTGCTATTTTTGAAAGCTTGTGAGGTCTCCTATCCAGCAATGATCACATCTTATCATAGAGGTAACACTTCCTTCCAATTTTCCATTCCGAGTCCCATTTCTGACACCGAGATGCTCAAGCCGGGGGAGAAGCATAAAGGAAGTGGATTTTGCATTTATGCTTGTTATTATTTTGTGCAAGCCCATTTGTGATGTCTGCTTCATTGGTCCCTTTTTATAAAGTCAAGAGAATTAAATGCCTTACTTTTTCGTAACTGGACCCATTTTCAGAATCCAAACTTTATGGTTTTGCCTAACCCGTGGTTTGAAAATTGAAGCTTTGTCCAATTCTATTGATGTTAGATTGGTTCCATTTAGTTGAGTGAATGATTAGTTGAATTCTTATCGATTTCGACCTTTTCTTCCACCTTTAGCTGACCACACACAAAGCACATTAGATTTCAATGATAGGCTGAAACCGGGTGCACCCTCCCTTAATTCCGCATAACCTACCCTAGTTTCATCGACCGCCTTTAATAGGTTAAGGACCCTGCGAAAAAGAAGCAATAAAAGAAAAAGAAATGAAAAAGAAAAAGAAAAAGAAAAGAAAAAGAAATGAAAAAGGAAAAGAAAAAGAAAAGAAAAAGAATAAGAATTGCAACGCTTTGCCTTGAAACCCAAGCACGGTCCGAGGGGTATATGGCGAAAGCCTTTAAAGCCCGGTGCCCTAAACCTTCACTGGTTGGGAGTCACCCGACTCTAGTGTCGCTACACGGGTGGACGTGGAGCCAGCAAGTCAGAAAAGGAGCCCCAAATCATTCTGAGTCCTGGGTGAAACCCCGGGTTATGTTGGTGGCTGGAAAGATCCTTATGACTGCGCCCTAAACCTTAATTGGTCGGGAGTCACTCCAGAGATCCCCAAGAGCATGGACTTTGTGCGATGGCCGACTCTCATTGCACCCTACAACGCAAAAAGACCGAATAAGAGCGGGTCCCGATCTATTTAAGCTGGGTTAGCATGCTAGGTCGGTAGTAGCCAGTTGGGGAGAGGCTTTAGCAGCTTATTGTCGAGCTAATCAAATAAACACTTAGATTGGTGGAAGTTTCCTAGTTGATTCACTGGAGATGGAGACTCTTTGATACTCAATTTTGTATGGTATTTATTCTTCATGATAGTTATCGGACACGACTTTGATGATTCTACTAGGGTCTCAAGATTGTTTCTTCACAACCTTTGAACTACAACCTTTTCAGGCATAATTTTGCTATCTTTTGTATGCTCTTTCTTTCTTTCTTTCATTGTTACCATAGGACTAGCAAATGTGTAGTGTCAGTGGGATTAGTAGCCCAAAAAGTGCTATTTTGAACCCTATTTCTAATAGGTTTGAGCGCTTTGTGTACTAATTGCTGTAATTAACCCAATTTCATATTAAGGTCCCTATTATTCTAATGATCACATTTTGTGGCAATTTTGCAAGCCATGAAAGCACTCACGCCAACATTGTTGAGTCGATCCAAATATGAAGAATTAAATAAACTCAACATCATAGATCGTAGACTAGAAGGAAGGGAAGAGAAGAAAATAGAAGAAAAACAGCTAGAAGAAAATGGAAGAGAGAAGTAAAGCAGGAATGGGCAATAATGGAACAAGAGGTCGCAGGAGAAACCTGACTTTTCAGGCTAGCCAAAATTCACCGTGGGATGCATGAATTTCTCAATTTCAATATTCAGAATTTCGCTAGCCAGCGAAATGTCACTATTCCTAGCGAAATTATGCATTTCGCATCATTAAGAATTTCGCTGTTAGATGTAAATTTCGCTAGTTGTTTAAATTGCCACCGCCTACCGAAAATTCATGATTTCGCTTATCTCGTGATTTCGCATCAAATAAAATTTCGAGCCTTGTTTAAATCCACTGCCTTGTCATGCTTTTGTAATTAATGCCAACCGACTTCAATTTTTGGTGTATTACTCTCTTGTCCTTTAACTTAGCCAAATTGTTAGGCTTTCTTGTATTTTCACACATTCAAGGCTATATAGTTTCACCTTTATAAGCTCAGAACCCTAACTTTAATCTTCTAAGATCTTGCAGTTTTCATTTTCTTTCGCTTTCTCTTCTCTCCTCTTTCTCCCTTTTCGTTGCCAAACACCTGTGGATGACAACTGAGGACGAAAGGCTAAACCACTTCCTTCTCAAGTAAAAGGCCGGGGTGAGATCTTTGTGTCACGGTGGTCTCCCGTTTCATGCAAAGAGGTTTTGTCATTTTGGTTCCCAAATCTTCAACTCTAGGTTTGGCCTTTCGATTATTTCTTCTACTTCAATACTGCAAGCTTTTAGTGGTTTTAGTGTATACTTAGCTTTAGGATACACTAATATCCATTAGTCAGCTCTTTACGAGCCACCGAGGTAGGTTAGCGGTCAGGATTTCAAACCCGATAGTCGAATAGCACACGTCACACTGGGCCAATACTCCATGCTTTAGGATCCAAAGGCATATTCAAGGAGAGAGGTGACTCGTGATTCTTAGATGGTCTTTACGAGCCTCTAAAATGATATTTATATGTTAGGTTTCAAATTGTGGTTGCATAGTATTTAATGTTATCGATTCGGGCCAATACTTCCATGCTTTAGATCCAAGTATATTCAAAGGAGAGAGGTAATTCGTGATTCTTAGATGGTCTTTAATAGCCTCCGAGATGATATTAAATGTTGTGGTTTTTTAAAACAAAGTAAAGGGGCCACAACCGCATGTTACCCGTGTTGACTCAAATAGAGTTGCTCAAGGTGAGGTTTCATAGTTAAACATAGATCCCAAGTATGCGCGACTATAGGTCAGAGTCATAACGCGAGTGAAATTAACCCTGGGACCTCTCGCAGCCTAGGATCTTAAACTCAAGTGGCCCACCGTCAAGGAGTTCTTTTCTTATTTTTCTTCATTTTATTTCTCCCTTTCAGTCAGCAAACCATCCACTTCCCTCGTTTTTTAACCAAACCCCAAAATCCAAATTTAATTCACCCGTTTTGATTTCACTCAAATCATTTGTACGAAGAAACCCATCCCTGTGTTCGACCCTAGACTGCTATGTCAGCAAAGAGCTTCACTACTGCAAATAGGAGGAACTACTGATACAAATTCTCGTTGATTCCGCTCACTTACCTGGGACTCTTTTACTCGCTTTTTCATATCAGGGCCCAAGTCTTATAATCCATATCAAATATCATATATCAAATACAAAATAAAACTACCATCGCGTGGTGTTTGTCGTGTCATGTACATACAAATTCGAGTCGCAGATTTACATATACAAAACTATACATTTACATTTACAACCGTAGCGTGAACCCGTATAAAAGGAACCTACTAGTGTGTCAGTTCAACAAGATGCGGAATTTTTTCGACATCTTCTCCGTACCACCTGACAAAGATTCGTGTGCTTTACGCTTAGTGGGAAACATATGACTTATATAGAAACACGTGCACTATTACTCATTTATGTGAGCATATAACAATAATAGGTATGCAGCGATATAAGAATTTTCATCAATTCATACAAAGAAGCCTTATACACATATTCGCATTTTTATAAAGAACGATACTTGTTCAAGTCTCTCACAAGACACATACTTCAGACTTGTATCACATATAATGATTCGCATCTCAAAAAGAACATATATATCGAACTTATTCTTATACTTGTCTCCTGACTTATAATTATTCCGGGATCTCCCAAAGGACATATATCGGACTTATACTTATACTATTCTGACTTATAATTATCTCGCATCTCTCCCAAAGGACATCTACTTGAACTGTCAAATTAATACTTATCCGCATCTCTCGTAGGGACTTATACTACGTAACTTATACTAGACATTTGATACTAAGTGTCTTAGGTACTACAGAGATTTTATTTACAAAAGTACCAGAGGTACTACATAACAGATACAAGAGGTACCCGTAGTGTATCTGCATCTTTACCATATTCATTTCTTTACTTTAATTTTATTCAAAGTCTTATCATATAACTCGCTGATTGCTCAAATGTTAATACGGAATGAGTAACACAACACAATAAAATTCCAAGGTACATTGCGCATCGAGGTTCCGTGAAGACAAAGCAGAGTGCCGAAGATCGACAGAGTGCCGTCGCACTAATCGTAGGAGTACCGGTTACTAAACGTAGAGTAAACAATATTAATCGAGAGCACCGGGCCATTATGTGTCTATGACATATCGCTTTCATGTTCATGTTCATGTTTCAGCCGTTTTCATGTTTCATATCATATTCATGTTTCATGAACACATCTATACATATTGCATTTCCTATATTTTTCTTTGTTTCATGTTATTACATATGGCATTTTACATACTTGTACAAGATGACGCCTATGTATTCACAATAATATCATTCATGTATTCTTGTTCCTCTATGAATCTACTTTTACTTAAAAAATTGGAATCATCCTAATTGAATCATCCAAACTCAAGTTATGGCATTTTCATGCCAAACTAGTCATTCATTTCCATAATATCAGGTGAATAGTCTAAAAATACTCATTTTCGTGGTCTTAACCCCATACATGACACTGTCTCTTTGTACTCATTCAGTTAAGGTGCTATGGTTCTTCTCCAACCTGGAATCACCCAAATCGAGCACCCCAAACTCAAGATATGTCATCCTAAACAACCTGGGATTACTTATGTTCAAAATAACCAGAAATTTCCGCTTTTGAACATACCCCACTTTGAGTGAATTTCAGCCAAATGGGTCAGAATTTGGATACCACACAGAAGATTTTGTTCTCCTTCAAGTCTAATTTAACCAGCCACTAATCACTCAAATCTAATAAGAAATGACCAAGTTATACTAAACACTAACGTTGGTCCAAAATATAAACATCGTGGTTCCAGAGCCGACTTTCTGACCGGTACCAATGATCAGAACTCAATATGGTACCGATACCACACTGCTTCGGGTACCTGGGCATTCAAACCTCGAAATGCCCGTAAATGGTGTTTTTCCCATTTCCATATATTTCCACCCAAACCAAACTCAATACTCAATACACACATCAAAACCACTCCATATTCATCCTGGGTAACCTCTATTCCCACTCAAATCATCTTTCAATACATATCTTACTTCAAAAACCTTTCATGAATTACTCCCAAAAAAACTCTAATATGGGTCATAATCCATACATAAACCAAACATAAAGATTAGTTAGGGTTTGTTCTAAACCCAAACTCTATTACTTGCAATTAAACCATGAATCCAACCTCAAAGCGGAGTGATCTCCATACTATATCATTTGTGGTTTTACTCAACCTCATTTCAAGAAATCTAGGGTCAGATGAAATCTCAACAAAACCCTAGAAAGATCAAATGGCAAACAAGAAATCCTTACATCCAAGGTAGTTGCATACAACCCAAAAAAAAAAACATTATCCATACCTAAAACTGGCTTCTTCTTCCTTCTCTCTTCTTCCTTTCTTCTTTCTTCACTAGCTTGTTCTCCTCAAAAATGAGACCCAAATTTGGTCTTAAATCAAAGATCTCTAGGCCATGTTTGGCTCCCAAACCCATTGGGTTAAGTTTTCATTTTATTTCACTTTAGTCCTTGTCTTCTTTTGCAAATCAAGTTAGACATATTTCTAGTTTAACCCATAGCCTTCTTATCTTATGACTTATATGTCCCTTTTTGGAAAATTACATATGTATCCTTGTTTTATCCTGTACCAATTCCTAGTTTCTCGTTTTATTTCCCGATAATTCATATTTAACTTTTATTAAACCCTAAACATGTCCGAAAACTGCTATGGTATATTTTAGGGTGTTACAACAAGTGCTACTTTTCAATTCAAAATTGAAATTTTTCTCGGGAAAGCTCAAACCAAGATGGTCCAGGCCTTTTATGATCACACAAGTCTTTCCTTATGGTAGTGTAGAGTCAGTATAGCCGAAAAAGGCACTTTAAAGTAAATGAGTAAAGATCAGTCTCTATTCGGGGGGGTCAACTTGAAAAGTACAAGTTTCCTCAATGAGTTTGAAACCACCTCAGTAGTGCATCACATCAAGAGCGCCTTAATCATTTTCTATGCTCAAGAATCCATTATCGATGCAAATACGAAAGCAACACGTTAAACAAAGCGCTACTGGGAGGCAACATGCTCTTTGAAGTTTTGATTTCCTAAATTCAGTTTTAGTTGTTTTGTTTATGCTTTGATTAAGTTTTTTGAAACTTAAGTTTTCTCGGAGTTCCTAGATTATAATTTAATTGGGTTGGTTTTTGTCGTGTTTTCAGTCTCCGAGGTTGATGTGAGCTCGAGGGGCAACTTGAGAAATTGATTACAAGCTCGAAAAAATGTGGCATGTCATGTTGAGGGAGTTTTTGAACACCTAGACAAACTTTTTCAAAAATGTTCCCTCAAAGTCGCGATTATCGGGTTTTGCACTCCATAATAAAGCCCTTGCATGATCTCGACGTTGGCCAAAAAGAAACAAATCTGCCCTTTGGAACATTGTGACATTGGATTTCAACGTCGTGACTTTGATTGAAAATTTTTTTATCACTCTCTAGAATGTCGCGACGTTGCCCCGAACGTCGCGACGTTGCCCTACTTTTAAGTCACTAACGGTCATTTTCTTCTTTGTTCTCGAGCACACACTTTAATTAAGACCCAACACTCTCTATCAATCTCCATTACGTGATTACTCCATCATTGGTCTTTCAGGCAATCCAAGCGGTTTTCAACTTCCTAGAGGGCCCAAGAACAACACTTGGTCGATAATCAATCAAGTTCCCTCCATTCACAAAGGTTACTAAGGCTACTGTAGATTTTCAAATTAAGGGCGATTCAAGGTATTCAACTTCAATTTTGTTGTGTGTCTTGCATTAGTTTTTACACTGACAAAAAGAAATTGTGGGATAGTTAAGTTTCAGAAGGTTCAGCCTCTTTGAAAACTTTATTTAAAATAAGACTCGCTAACTGCTCGATACATTGCTTCGAGTGGGACAAATTGAGAATCTGTTTGCTACTAAAGGAGTCCTATGATCACCTGTAGGGTTACGTGCCAATAGTGTGTGGATTCAAAAGATATCGAACCCTCCCATCCTCCACCATAAAACTACTAACGTGACTTTTATGTCTTCTAAGAAGCAAAAGTGAGCTTTAAAGAGAGCCGTAAAACGAGCAACCACGAGATTATGATCATCGTGAATTTGTGAATCTGGGGGAGCCTCTGAGAAGTTCACCCTCATATCGAAGAATCGTCTCTTTATCAAACAGAAGGGCTTCCACCACCTCGGTGACTATTCGACGAAACATAGCAAAGAAAGGGTGGAAGGCCCTTTTCCAACCCCTCAGCCGGCTGCCACAATACACACACTTACGCCAACTTAACTTCCCACATGCGAAACCATACTCTGAGGAGTGTGTTGGTAGATTTGAAGGTGGGTGTATCAACGAGTTTTATAACCTAGAATTGGTTAGTGATGAAGCGCATACGTATTTCCAGCTTAACTACCCCGAAGACTAACAAAGGAGGGGCATGTAGTGCATTTCAAGGCCAAGCATTCGACCTATATCTCAAAGTGTGGCATCACTTCATCACCTTCCGCCCCATTCGACTCACCAATGTATGTGAAGTGACGCCAAGAAATGCTTTGTTAAACTATGCTATGATTCAAGACATCCCCTTCAATGTGGCAAGTCATGTAGATGCGATCCTCCACAACAAGGACGCTACAAATGAACCTTAGGCACCCTTCCTCATTTTACTAATCCGTGCAAGAAAGTCGGGAGTGCCCTCGGGAAATGAATGAAACACGGATACACCCGATCAAAGTAATAATAGTGAAGAAAAACAAACCCTGTGTGTACCTGTGCACTAAAGGGTGTATGACCTCGTAGAACGAGCTCTTAGATGCAGAGAACAGGGCTTATCAAGACATTTGGGGAGATACTGAGACGAAGAGGAGAAGTGGGCCGCCTTTCTACCCAACCTCTACCACCCTCAAATTTAAGAGAGGGATGATCCCAGCCTACTCACCCTATCGAGGGATCACCTACTCACCCTATTAAGGATCAGGTTCAAGACCTCAACGAGAACTGATGCATTCCGGGAGGAAACATAAGAACAGATCATGCTCACGAGCTAAGAGATGGACAAGCTAAAGCGCAAATGAGCACAATTCTAAGCAATCGATATCATCACAAACAACCAGTTTAGCTCCTTCGTCATCACACGCCACCATCACCACCACATTGGATCATATAGATCAGGGAGTTTTCTCACAATCTTCTTTTATACTTCATGCCATCGAGGACAATGTCCATTTCCAATCGGGGTGGGTGATCAGGTTTGGTGTTCTTTATACTCAAGGGTCTCGATTGCTTATTTATTGTCATTCGCCTACCAAGATCAATGCAGCTCTATTAGGTGTCTAGTTTAAAGTAATTTACATGTTGTAGGATCATCTTGCATTAGGTGTGTTTTTTTTTGTTTCATGTGTCATGCTACTTATGTCTTTTGTCTATTTTTAGGTGTCTTTCGTATGTCCTGAGTGAGTTTGATGTCATTGATTGCTAAAAGAAGGTCATGTTGAACACAAATTATTGAAAAAGGCTAAGTGTAAAATGGAATTGGACCCTTAGATTTTTTTAATGATATTAATCAGGCGCTTAGACAGCGACTTAAATTCGCCACCCTTTCAGGAGTCAAGAATCTATCTCAAGGAATCTATCACACATACACTTTTGATCTCCCTTGTACACTTTTCATTTAACCTTGGGGGATTCTAACCACCTAAGTTATGGGACACCTAATCAAAAGATGATTGCTATTAAGCCCAAACCAAAAAGAGAAAAATACAAAAATATCAAAAGAAGTGAAAAATAAAAAATAAAAAGAAAATATAATGAAAAAGGTAAAAAATAGGTATATGAATAAGAATTAGTGGGATCATCCAATCGATTTCCCGGGCACTGTCCGAGGGGCCTTTCAAAGCCTAATGCCCCAGTCAACCCGGTCTTAGTCATCGACTTCACTACCGCCATACTGAGAGAAAATCGATCCTTCCCAATGCCTCTAGGCCTTTAGCCTGTCGAGTGTCTCGAGGTGAAGTCTCGAGGGGAACTAAATGCCCAAAGGCCTTTAACCAACTAAGGAGTCGCCAATGGATCCCCACTATAGGGACACTCATCTAAAATTTCTAGTCACGCATTTTCTTCATTTTTAGTGCTTAGTCATTATTTCATTATGTATTGGGTATGAATAAAAAGTGGTGTTCTTATCCTTCTTAGTTATCTTCTTCCAAAAGGTGAGTTAAGCTCAAGTTTGGGGTACTAGGACCCCATATACAATGGAGATCATACTATAACCCATAGTTAGATCCCTTTGAAAGTCATTGAGGACCCCAAAGGGGGTGGGGGTTGATTTTCTGTCAGCCTCGTCGTTTCTGCCACTTCTTGGCTGCAGAGCTTCAATGCCTAAGGATCCTAAATTTACAAAAATGCCATTGCAAATTAAGATTCATGGTGATCCTTCTTTGGCATCATATTATCATACTCATCCTATCGGGTGTTAGTTCGTGTCATTTTCAAGATGTCATATTTCTTAATGGGCCTCGCTAGTGGACAAGCAAGAAGCTATGTTTGGGTGATGAGTGTTTTTACACCTCATTACGTACTTGAGTTTGTGTATGTTTTAGACCTTTTCTATATAATTAATTTAGTAGTATTTTGCTCTTCATACACTAACATGTAGTTCCATCAGGCATCAGAAATCAAATCTGAGGTATTTCTTTGAGGCTAAAAAAGAGAGAAAATCAAGATCCCGTCCTAACATCGCGACGCCGCCGGGCTCGTTTCCATGGGTCCAAATTTCGCCGCATTCGTGAGCGCCTGCTGGGTTTAAGGAAAGATGACCTAAGGAATGGGGCTGGCACATCGAGAGGTGACGACCGACGACAAGGGAGGAAATGAATATGCAGATCGACATCGACCACCCAGAAATCCTTGAATCGGAGGATGAAGACTAAGCATCACCCAATCTTTCAGCATTAGAGTTATTCTACCTTTTTTCGTATTTTCTAGATTTTATGAGGATGTACACGACTTCAAGTATGTTCTAAACTTACAATCTAGGTTTTTAGATGTATTTTAGACATGAGGCTTATATTTAATTGTGAGAATTCATTCTTTATTGCTCTCACAGAGCAAAACTCCATTGATTCATGCTTGATTTTATTTCATAATAGTGTCAGGTTAATATTAATGTGGTGAGTACTCCTCACGGAGATCCCTATGGAAGGAGCAGAGAGTTAGTGTGTACCTCACTCACCTCAACACTTCGTATTTATCCTACGGGTGTCACACTCACCCATCGCTCACATATGGCACTATTAGTGGTCCTTAGTCTTAGTTGCCCTCCCGCTTCCTCGTGTGGGCTTGTATGTGGCACATTGAGTGTGTAATGAAGTTATTGCATCGTTCCATAAGAAGCAAGTGGGGCTCCCGTAGGTTTTAACTCAATCTAGTTTACTGAGTATGTCGAATGAGGAGAACTTGGGCTTGTTTTGATCATATATCCCTCATCCGAACTCGGAATCATGCACCGTTTTTTTTATGGACTCCTTGTTCTCCAAAGAATATTCTTCAAAATTTCAAAATTTTTCCCAACCAGCTCAACCAGTCCTCAAAGTTTCAAGTAGTGTGCACTATCAAGCATGTCTCGAATTCGTGAGCACTTGGGCTTCGTTTTCAATCATATCTCCTTATTCAAACACTAAATCATGCATTCTTTATTTTGTTGGATTCCTTACTCATTGAGAAATTATCCAAAAAAATTTGAGAATTTTTATCAATCGGATTGACCAGTTGGGAACCGGCTCAGTCGATTCGATGGATTTTAGTTAAAATTCATTATTGGAGCAGGTTCGAATTCCGAGCACCCGAGTTTGTTTTTATCATATATCCCTCATCTAAACTCATAATTACAAGCCATTTTTTTTGTTGGATTCCTTATTCTTCAAGGAACATTCTATCAAATGTTCAAATTTTTTATCAACCACCAACCTGCTCATCGAGCCAGCCTTGTAGAACACTGATTATAATTTCGAGCCCAAATCCTACATGGATCGGGTCCATAAGCTTCAGACGTCTCGTAGTATTTTAGGTCCATTTTAGGCTTTGCTTGTTATTTAAGCCCACCATGAATCCATATGAACTTGGTGGTGAAGCAAGTTGAAAACTTAAGGAGTTAACTCAGACGGGGAATCGCGAGGAGAGTCATCGGGAGGGCATGGTTTCGAGGCTAACTGAGCTCTTTCCATAGTTCAAAGTGGAAAACACCATGTGAGCTCGATGCTTAGGTTGAATCAAAAGATAAAGGAGGAAAAATCGAGGTAGTTACCTTTTCGCATATGGAGTGTAGTTAAACCCCAAGTCTCGTGGCTGCATATGGAGGTTTCATGTAGCTACATTGGGAAGCTTTAGGTGGCTGATTTTCAGCTAGATTTATAGGCTTTAAATGGCTGAAATTTCAGCTCGATTCTGGGGAGTTGAGCAATTGCATATGGAGGTTTCATGTAGCTGCATTGGGACGCTTTAGGTGGCTGATTTTCAGCTGTAATTATAGGCTTTAGATGGCTGAAATTTTAGCTTGGTTATGGGGAGTTGAGCAGCTACATATGGGGGTTTCATGTAGCTGCATTGGGGGACTTTAGGTGGCTAAAATTTTAGTTGGTTTCATAGGATTCAGGTGGCTAAATTTTAGCTAGATTGCATGAAGTTTAGGTGGCCGTAGGTGGGGGTTAATGGGGCTGAGATTTCAGCTGGGTTACATGTGGCCTAGGGGGTTGCATTGCTTGTAGGTTAGTGAGCTCCATGGCCTTAGTTTTAATAAGGTTGGGTGGCTCGAGTTTGACCATCTATAATGAACACTCGGTTTTGTTTTAGCCATATCTCACTCATTTGGACTCATAATCATGCACCGGTTTTTTTGTTGGTTTCCTTATTCTTTAAGGAATATTTTGACCAAACTTGAGGAATTTCCTTAATCGGTTGAACCGGTTCTACTGTGTAGCTTGAAAGCTCATCCTTTTAGCTCATTTCAAGCTCGAAGCCTTTGTGGCTCAAGCCTATTCATTCTAGCACACTTATAGACCTTGTTGGGAATCTAAAACTGAGCCTAGTTTGAATTAAGGTGGGCCCACCTTGAAGTTGTGAAAAATGTGGGTTAAGAAATCTTGATTTGTTTTGATGTCTGAGACCGGCACATTGTTCGTTTGGTTTGATATTTATATGCAGACATGATGTTTAAGCTTTGATATTGGTTGCGTACTTGTGTTATTGGCTCACCTTTCCCTGCAGTGCTTGGATAGGGACCACAGGTATGTGCTTTGATGTTGGGTAGTGTATTTCACATTGATGCTTGGTGTTTGAGTGTCATGCATGCTTGCTATGTTTTATTGGCTCACCTTTAATGGAGCGCGTGGCCAGGGATCACAAGTACTCGCCATTTTCTCTTTTTGCTGAGTGTTCTTAAGCATGCTAAATACCAATTAAGATTGTGTGTCATGTCATCTGTTTAGCCTGAGTGACCAATTGATCTTTGACCCATATGCTCCAATGTACCCAATTCATTAGTAGAGACTAAGTTTCGGGCTTAAAGGGGTGCTACCTCGCATGAGGTACCTTCCCAATAAGTGACTTGATCCTCGGACCCAGAAGTCTAGTTTTGCGAGTGCTTTTTCTGTTGGAGTCGATTAGGTGTTCTTATGAGTTCCCTTTGGAAATAAAGTAAAAGTAAGTGGCGACTCCAAACAAAGCTGTTCCTCATTGGGGATGGATTTTCCAAAACTCAAAAATCAACTCACTTTTTCTATTAATGAGTGAGTCGTGGCCAGGCCGTGGATCGGGTGGGGTCCACGGTAAGACTTAGGTGAATCCAACCTAAATTGGCTTAGTGGTGTAGAAATCACCAGTAATTAGGAGGCGTTTAAGGTTCTTGGGACTTAAGGCACTACTAATGCTTGGGGTTGAGTTGAGAAGAAAGAAACCTAGTATTAGTTGGTAAGTTACTTGACCTCGAGAGAGGCTATTAAAATAGTCAAGAAATGCCTTGGAGAACACTCTCACGAAACAATAGAATAGGATTTTGGTTCAAATATAAGTGGTTCGTCTAATTGCACCAAAAACCCTCAACTTGCATAATCAACTTGCTAGTTTTATTACTTAGTATTTTAATTTAGATTTTTGTTCAAAATCATCATAACTGTTCGTTTGGATATTAGAGAGGTAGTCCAATTTTGGTACTTAGCATCCCGTTCCTCCCTATGGATCGATCTTTGTTCGTACACTGTATTACGAATAGGCATTAATTGCATATATGTTCATGTAATTTTAATACAAAACATAGAAAATGCCTATCGGTTATTAGTAACTTAAGTGAAATTCTAGCAAATGTGTCTAGGATTTCTTGACCCAGACACTTTGGGGAAGAGAAAAAACTTGAGCAAATGTATCAAACAAAGAGTCTTTCGAAGAGGTTTTACTTGAAGGAGTTGTTTCATAGACTACGCATGGAGGAGGGTACGAGGATCTCAAACCATCTAAGTATTCTCAATGGCATGATATCATACTTAGATGCTATTGGAGTTGTGATCTCTAATGAGGATAAGGCATTGCGTCTTATTTGGTCTCTTCCAACTTCCTATGAACACGTGAAGCCTATCTTGAGATATGGGAAAGATACAATGATTTAATCATAAGTCACAAACAAACTCTTATCTGAAGAAAGAAGGCTTGGCAGTGAGAAAATTGATTCAACTCTTGAAAATACACTAGTGTTCAAGGTAGTGAAGAAGAATAACTTCAAAAAAGTAGTATGCTTAGTGTGTGGACTATATCTGGGCACATTAAGAAAAAGTGTCCAAAAGGTGGAGCTAGTTTCAAAAATGGCTTCGACTCCCAAGCTAACATAGTAATAGTTCATGAGGTTTTCCTTTAAGAGAAATGTGCATCCTGTGGCATGTCCTCTGGTGCCTGGAAAGAAGGATATGTCGGTGTTAATTGGGTTTACACATTTGCACATAGGCACTGGTTCCTCTATTTTGCGCAAAGTGTATATTAGGAAGTTTTCGATGGCTTAAGAACTTCAAGGGAAAGCAAAATAGGTGGAGTTGTACCATAAAGAGCAAGATGATCGACATGTGCCAAAGAAGAAAGTCTTAGAGCTAGTAAAAGTTCTAAGTGTTTTGTATACACCTTATGGTGGAGTATGATTCTCGGTTTAGAGAATGTGGTATTTGTTAGACAAAATCTAGAAACCTGCTAACATTTCATAACATTCCCACTTTCAGAAGAAAGTTAAAGTGTTGTAGAGATGTCACTAGATTGGTGATGCCATCCATGGAGTTTGATGGTGGAGATTGTTGAGTAGTGGTCCTTCTTATGAGGCCCCCACCATATTAATTAAAGAAAGGAAGAAGAACATGAAAAATAGGAAAGTTGGTAAAAGGGGGGTTGATTAGTGCCCCGAAAAGTCTTGTACAGTACTATTTAATGTAGGTTTGAGCACTTTTGTGCACTAGTGACTAATTAAACAATTGTCACATTAAGGTCCACGGCTATTCTACTAATCACACATTTTGTGGCTAATTTTGTAGTTTTGCAAGCTTTTAGTAATGCCAAATTTTGTTGGTCGATCAAGCACAAAGATTCGGTCGAACTCGGCATTACGGATCAAAAATCGAGAGAGAAGGAAGAAGGAAGAAGGCGAAGAGGCAGAAGTGTAAATTTCCGCGCCACAATTTTTCGCACTAGTGCGAAATTTGCTTGTCGAAAATTTGCTCTCAGGTTGTCCCATTTGACATTTGACTCCCCATTTGACCCTCTTTTTGCAATTTTTTCTAAAATACATGATACCCAATAGTTGTAGTTTAGATGTTTTGGTAATTTTTCTTATCATGGGCATTATATAAGCCCTGTGTACAGTTTGTAAAGGAGACTTTTGGTAGTAATAAAATTCTGGGCGGGAGTTTTCCCGCTGCTTTCCTTTTCTCCCATTTTCTTTCCTTTTCTTTTATTTTCATTTCAACACCTGGATGGCATTTCGGAGGATGGTTAACTAGATTCATCATGAAAAGGAGAATTTGTTGGCTAGGGTTTGGAAGTATCACGGTTCCTCTGTTTTTAACGCAGCATTTATGGGTATTTATGTTCTATTTCTCTCAATCTTGGTTTTAAATCTCTTAAATGTACCACGATGGACCAGTGTTGGCAATCTTGTGGGTTAGTGGATGCTTATTGCTAGATCACTAAGATTCATTAAATTGCCCTCCATTTGTCGATTGTAGTTTAATTTATGAGATATGTATTCACTGCTTTGAGGGCATTTATGCCCGATAAATCTTTGTTTTAAAGGAAAATTATAGGGTTTAGTTTTTAAAGCTAAATGAAGATCCAGTTCGAGAAATGACTATAGGTCATCCTCCCCAACGCGAGAACCTCTCAGTCGCCGTAGGACCTCAAACCAGTAGCCCAATGCTTCAAGGAGTTCTTTTTCATATTTTTCTTCAATTTATTTTCAATGCACTTTTTATCAACCTCCCTTTGTTTTTACCAAAATCCCATAATCCAAAACAAATTCACCATTTTGAGCCAATTACAAATCATTTGTGCGAGGAAGAAAATCCATCACTATGTTCGACCCTACAGCCACTATACTACAGTAGGTTTGTTACGGCAATAGGAATTTAGGTTATAAATATTGTTGATTCTGGATCACCCCTCTTGTGGCCGCAATGAATCGGGGCTCTTTGATCAGAAAGAGGCAATCACCCCCTTCCTTCTCTTGTCAAATATTTCTACCACTAAAATGACGTCAAAGAAAACTACAAATGGGATCCATAAAGTTAGAAAATGGGGCTTAGCATAGGGTATTTTGCCTATAAATAGACAATTCCTTCTTTAGTTTCAAGCATCCGAGAATATGAGAGGGGAATGAGGAAAAAGAGAAAATAGTGAGAAAAAGCAAGGGGGGTTTTTCGGGTTTAATACGAGGTTTGTAGTATAGCTATCTTTAGATAGTTGTAAACACTTGATTATCCCGGGTTTATATTTTTTTCTTGTATGTGTCTCGATTTTATTATGGGGGTGAGTGGTGAAAATCTATGTAATTGTAAAAATTTATTACAGTGGACTTTATCTCGGTTAGCTTGTGGTTTTTCTCCTGTGAAGGAGTTTTCCACTTAAATCTTTGTGTTATTTATTTTTCCAAGTTTTTTTCTCTATTCTAGTTCATATTTTTCCAAGGTTGATCTCAAGGTTTTTCCCAAAAAATAGGATTAGAGACAGTGGTTCCCTAGCGGAATAAATGTCAACGATGACGTTTGATGTTGAAAATTTTAATGGGAGAATTAATTTTGGTTTGTGGCAAGTGCAAGTCTCGAATTTATTGATTTAGTCTAGGTTACATAAGGCTATGAAGGGCAAGCCTACCACTGCCTCTGGTGAAGATTATACAAGATCGAGGTTTCTAAGTCTGGTGTAAGTGATGAAGATTAGGATGCAATAGATTTGAATGTTGTTAGTACCGTATGTTGTGTTTGGTGAAGAATATTCTAGAAATGTGTCTGGGATTTCCACCGCCAAGAAGCTTCTCGAAAAGCTTAAGCAGATGTATCAAGTAAAGAGTCTTTCAAATAGGTTGTACTTGAAGGAGGAGTTTCATACACTACACATGGAGGAGCGTACGAGGATCTCAGACCATTTGAATATTCTTAGTGGCATAATTTAACACTTAAAGGCTATTGGAGTTGTAATCACTGATGAGGAAAAGGCACTGCGTCTTATCTAGTCTCTTTTAGCTTCCTATGAACACATGAAACCTATCTTGATGTATGGGAAATATATAGTGATTTATTCAAAAGTCACTGGCAAACTCCTGTCTAAGAAAGAAGCACGATAAGGAAAATGCTTCTAACAATTGAAAATGCACTGGTGGTTAAGGAAGGGAAGAAGAATAGAACCGGAAAAGTGGTCTACTTAGTGTGTGTGGACAATCTAGGCACATTAAGAAAAAGGGAGTATCAAAAGGCGGGCTAGTTTGGGAAAATGTCCTATACGATTCCCCAATGCTTTCTGATAGTTGATGAGATTTTTCTCTAAGGAGAAGCGTGCATCACTTGTGGAATGTCACTAGTTGCAATGGAAAAGATGATGTGTCAATGTTAGCGGGTCCACATTTGCACATGGGAACTAGCTTTGCAATTTTATGCAAGGTGTGTGGTGGGAAAATATAGATGGTTGAGTAACTCCATGGGAAAGAGAAACAAGTGGAGTTACACCATAGTCAACAAGATGATCAATATGTGACAAAGAAGAAAGTCTTGGAGTTTGTAAAAGTTCTAAGTGTTTTCTATACTTGTTATGGTGGAGTATGGTTCTCAGTTCAGAATATGTGGTATTTGTTAGACAAAATCTGAAATCCTACTACAATTTCACAAGATTCCCACTTTCAAAACAAAAGTTAGATTGCTATAAAAATGTCATTGGATTGGTGATGCCCTCCATGGAGATTGATCAGTAGAAGTCCTCCTCATGAGGGCCCCATCATATTAAATAAAGAAAATGAAGGAAGATGAAAAGGGAGAAAAGAGGATGAAAACAAGGGGTTGCTCTTTGATCAAGAAAAGCGGTAGTTGCTCATTTCTTTCTCTTGTCACATATTTTTGCCACCAAAGAGGTGATGAAGAAAACTAGAGTTGAAATTTAGAAAGTTTGAAAATGGGGCTCAACACATGGTATTCTACCTATAAATGGGTAGTCCTTTCTTCAGTTTCAAGCATCCGAGAATGTGAAAAGGAAATAAGGTAGAAGAGAAAATTATGAGAAAGAGTAAGGGGGTTCTTTCTCGGGTTTAATACAGGTTTTTTTGTGTAGCTATCTTTAGATAGTGGTAAATACTTGGTTATCTCGAGTTTATATTTTCTCTTGTATTGGTCTTGGTTTTCTTGTGGGGGTGAGTGGTGAAAATCTATGTAATTGAACACATTTATTATATTGTGGATTTTGTCTTTGTTGGCTTGTGGTTTTTCTTTGGTAAAGGAGTTTTCCACATAAATCTTTGCGTTATTTATTTTTTATTTCTCTATTCTAGTTAATATTTTTCCAAGGTTGATCTTAGGGTTTTTCCCAACAAGTGGTATCAGAGTCAATGGTTCTTTGGCGGAAAAAAATGTCAGCGATGAAGTATGATGTTGAGAAATGTGATCAGAGAATTAATTTTGGCTTGTGGTAAGTGCAAGTCAAGGATTTATTGATTTAGTATGGGTTACATAAGACGTTGAAGGTCAAGCCTACCACTGCCTTCGATGAAGATTCTGCAAGATCTGAGGTTTCTAAGTCTGCTATTAGTGATGAAGATTGAGATGAGCTAGATTTGAAAGCTACTAGTACCATAAGGTTGTATTTGGTGAAGAATATTCTAGCAAACATGTCTAGGATTTTGATCGTCATGCATCTTTAGGAAAAGCTTGAGCAAATGAATCAAGTAACGAGTCTTTAAAATCAGCTGTACTTGAAGAAGCTACACTGCACATGGAGGAGGGTACAAGGATCTCAAACCATCTAAGTATTCTCATTGGCATCATTTCAAACTTAGAGGCTATTGGAATTGTGATCTCTAATGAATAAGACAATGCGTATTATCTAGTCTCTTCTGACTTCCTATGAACACATGATGCCTATCTTGATATACGGGAAAGATATAGTGATTTATTCTGAAGTCACCAGAAAAATCTTGTTTGAAGAAAGAAGGCTTGTTAGTTAGAAAAATGCCTCTATAGTTGAAAATGTACTTGTGGTCAAGGAACAACATAAGAAGAAGAACATCAAAAAAGTGGTCTACTAGGTGCGTATACAATATGGGCACATCAAGAAAATGTGTCTAAAATATGGAGTTGGTTCGGTAAATGGCTTTGACTCCCAAGTTAACATAGTAACAATTGATGAGATTTTCCTCTAAGGAATAAATGTGCATCCACGTGGCATGTCCGCTAGTTGCCATGGAAAAGAGGATGGGTTAGTGTTAGAAGGTCCACATTTTCATACGGGCACTCGTTTCACAATTTTATGCGAGGTGTGTGGTGGGAAGACATCGATGGCTAAAGAACTCCCAGAGAAAGAGAAACAAGTGGAGTTGCACCATAGTTAATAAGATGATCTACATGTGCCAAAGAAGAAAGTCTTGGAGGTGGTAAAAGTTGTTAGAGAATCTGGTATTTGTTAGACAAAATCTGGAACCCTACAAAGGTTTCAGAAAATTCCCGCTTTCAGAAGAAAGTTCGAGTTTTGTAGAGTGTCACTAGAATGGTGATGCCATCCATGGAGTCGGAGGGTGGAGATTGATTAGTAGGAGTCCTCCTCATAAGGCCCCCACCATATTAAATAAAGAAAAAGAAAAAAGATGAAAAAGAAGGAAATAGGATAAAAAGAGGGGGCTGCCCTTTGATCATGAAAAGAGGCAATCGCCCCTTCTTTCTCTTGTAAAATATTTCTTCCACCAAAGCGGTGTCGAAGAAAAATGCACCTGGAATTTAGAAAATTAGAAAATGGGGGCTCAACACATGGTATTCATCTTATAAATAGGCAATCCCTTCTTCATATTCGAGCATCTGAGAATGTGAGAGCAGAATGAGATAGAAAAGAAAATTATGAGAAAGTGCAAGGGATTCTTTCTCAAGTTTAATACGGGGTTTTTAGTGTAGCTATCTTTGGATAGTGGTAAACACTTTGTTATCCCGAGTGTATATTTTCCTTTTTGGGGGTGAGTGGTAAAAATCTTTGTAATTGTATAAATTTATTACAAAGTGGATTTTGTCTTGGTCAGCATGTGGTTTTTCTCTTGTAAAGAAGTTTTCCACATAAATCCTTTTGTTATTTATTTTTTCCAGATTATTTCTTTGTTCTAGTTTATATTTTATCAAGGTTGGTCTCAGGGTTTTTTTTTCCAACGAGTGGCATTAAAGCCAGTGGCTCCTTGGCGGAAAATATGTCAGCAATGAAGTTAGATGTTTAGAAATTTTATGGGAGAATCAATTTTAGCTTATGGAAAGTACAAGTCAAGGATTTACTGATTTAGTATAGGTTACATAAGGCGTTGAAGGGCAAGGCTAACACTGTTGTAGTGAAGATTATTTAAGATCTAAGGTTTCTAAGTCTATTGTAAGTGATGAGGATTGGGAGGAGCTAGATTTGAAAGGTGTTAGTAGCATAAGGTTGTGTTTGGCGAAGAATGTTCTAGCAAATGTGATGGGATTTCAACCACCAATGAGCTTTTGGAAAAGCTTGAGTAGATGTATCAAACAAAGAGTCTTTCAAATCGATTATACTTTAAGGAGCAGTTTCATCCACTACGCATAGAGAAGGGTACAAGGATCTCAGACCATCTGATTATTCTCAATGGCATCATTTCATACTTAGAGGCTCTCTAATGAGAATAAGGGACTGCGTCTTATCTAGTCTCTTCCGACTTCCTATGAACACATTGATTTATTCAAAAGTCACCTGTAAACTCCTGTCTTATGAAAGAAAGCTTGGTAGTAAGAAAAATGCTTCAACAGTTGAAAATGCACTGGTGGTCTAGGAAAGGAAGAAGAAGAAGAACTTTGGAAAAGTAATATGTTAGGTATGTTGACAGTCTAGGCATGTCAAGAAAAAGTGTCCAAAAGGTGAGTTGGTTCGGCAAATGGCTCTGACTCCCAAGCTAACATAGTAACAGTTGATGAGATTTTCTTCTAAGGAGGAAATGTGCATTCTAGTGGCATGTCCGCTAGTTTCCATGGAAAAGAGGATGTGTCAGTGTTAGCGGGTATTTGCACACGGGCACTAGTTTTGCAATTTTGTTAAAGGTGTGTTGTGGGAAGATGTCGATAGACGAAGAACTCCTAAGGAAAGTGAAACAATTGGAGTTGCCCTATAGTCAGCAAGATGATCGACATGTGCTGAAGAAGAAAGTCTTGGAGTTGGTAAAAGTTCTAAGTGGTTTTTATACTCGTTATGGTGGAGTATGGTTCTCGGTTTAGAGAATGTGATATTTGTTATATAAAATCTGGAATCCTGCTAAGGTTTTAGAAGATTCCCACAATTAGAAGAAAGTTAGAGTGATGTAGAGATGTCACCAGATTGGTGATGCTCTCCATGGAGTTAGAAGGCGGAGATTGATGAGTAGGAGTCGTTCTCATAAGGGCCCCCTCCTTTCTCTTGTCAAATATTTCTGCCACCAAAGCGATGTCAAAGAAAACTACAGTTAGCATTTAGAAAGTTAGAAAAGTAAGGGTTTAGAAAATGGTATTCTACTTATAAATAGGCACTCCCTTCTTCAATTTCGAGCATCTAAAAATGTTAGAGGGGAGTAAAGTAGAAGAGAAAATTATGAGAAAGAGAAAGGGGTTCTTTCTCGGGTTTAATACAAGGTTTATAATGTAGTTATCTTTGGATAGTGATAAACACTTGGTTATCCTGGGTTTATATTTTATCTTGTATTGGTCTTGGTTTTCTTGTGGGGGTGAGTGGTGAAAATCTATGTAATTGTACAAATTTATTACATAGTGGATTTTGTCTTGGTTGCCTGTGGTTTTTCTATGGTAAAGGAGTTTTTGACGTAAATCCTTGTGTTATTTATTTTTCCCAGTTTATTTCTATGTTCTAGTTGATATTTTGCCAAGGTTGATCTCGAGGTTTTCCCAATAAAAACACATATGTGAGGCCGAGGTTGTAGTTTATGAGTAGGGCAAAGTTTGAGAAATGGGAAACAAAGACCGCCAATTTTTTTTTTATAGTTTGGGACTTGAAGAAATAGACTTTTGAAGAGAAATATTTCTATGAACTGGTGTAGGCATACTATTAATCAAGAATGTAAAATTTCTAAATGCATATGTCTAGAATTTAAGAGGTAGGGGTAAGGTGTAAAGAAAAGCCAAGCCTGTTTCAACAATGTGGGAAGTTTTCACTCTGCCAGTCCAGGTGAATATGACCAAGAAAAACAATGTGAGATACCATGTTGGGATAGAAATGTAGCGAGGCCATTAAATTAGCTAGCTTTATTAGATTAAATTTGTTTAATAGGTAGTGCAAATTATTTTTCTACTAGGCTTTTGAAATGAATGAAAGTTGGTTGAACTTGGTCTTTGGTATTGATAGGACACCAAGAATTCTAGAATAATCATCAAGAAATAACAAGTAATTTTCCCTAATTATAGACAGAATAGGTGTTAGTCGCCATATATCTTTGTGAATCAGTTAGAAGTAGAAGAAGTAAATGGTAGTTTGTGACTTTTGGATGTTTGTCAAGTAGAAACTAGGCATGAGTTACATAAGAATGACTATTACATGAGATATTACAAAGAGAAAAAATATGGTGTAATACTGGTGGTGTAGGATGGCCAAGTCGTTGATGTCATAAGGAGTCTTTGGGAGATAACCTAGCTATGAAAGCATAAGGATGTGTTGAAGTGGATATGGATGATAGTGTAGACTGCTGCATGGGAAACATGTATAGTCGCTTCTTAGCATGTCCTTGAAGTAGAGTCTACTTGGTGGACTGATCCCTGATACAAAAAAAAACTAGGATAAAACTCAAAATATGAATGATTGTCTAAGCATATTCGAGCACATTTATGAGATTCGTAGTGAGGTGAGACACATGGTACACAAGTGATTCGTCCTATGTTGGGTGGTCAGATTAGGAGCTCAAGGTAATCATAAATATTTATAAACCTAGTACCAACCTCGAGTAGCTTAGAGGTTGCTGGAGGTATAGTGTCTCGAGGGTTGTCAACTGGCATGGGTTTTCCCCTTTTTGGTGTAACCTTAGGTTATTCGGCTTTGCCTAGTTTGATTTAGAAAACAGAAAGTAAAAAAGAGACTTTTGAAGTTGTTGATTTAGAATAAATATGTTGATTGATTGAGGTTGTAAACAATAATTAAAAGATCTTGAGCTTTGGGTTCACCAAATCTAGCCTCACAATAGGAGGATCAAAGAAAAGAGGAGGGGGGTGTTTAATTGCCCCGGTAGTCTGCCCGATAAACCAGCCTATAATTGATCCCCTGAACTCTAGAGATTCTACATTAGTTACTATTAGATTATATTCTAGGTGTTAGTTTAGCATACTAACCTAAGGTCTATATGGGATCTGTCGCTCACACCATGACATGATGACGTCTCTGCATGATAGATTCAAGACTCTCAGCCCAACATACCACTTAGACCTTACTAAGTACGCAGAAATCTAAGTGGGAAGAGAGACTCCTATACGGATAGTTGAGGGAACCAAGATTGTTGTCATTTCTACAGGATTTCCCCAACTGATGTACACATGACCTTCAAGCCTCTAAAACAATAGAAAAGCTTATCTTTGGTATGAAGCATTGTTATCCCCTTTGGTCACCATGGTGGGGTGGATTGGATCCACCTTACCTAGAGAAATATAACTACTCACTCATGGTGAGTCTTGACTACTCCATGAATGAAAAAGAAAGACAAAAACAGTAAAGATATTGTGTTGAAAGCTTCTTATTAAAAATAGAGGAGAAAGTTCTCCTAAAGAATTACAAAGAGACTAATTGAAGATGTGATAGATTTTGTTTGATCCTCCTAAGCCCTATTTATAAGTAAAAAAAATACATCTTGGGGGTTTGATTCATGATCAAGAAGGATTCCTTTCCATATACAAATTATATCTCCTTGGAACACAAGACTTTCCATTTTCTGTTTCTCGCAAATTTCAGACTGATTGGGTGAGAGGAGTGAAATTTTGCACTACCTCATGGATACAATGTGAAATCAAGCAGAACGTGTGTTAACTGGAAAGGAGTGCAAAAACATAGTTATACCAATGCGAAATGCTCCAGATTTGTCTTCAAACCTCCACCTTCTCCTGAAATCATGCTATCATGGTCCCAACTCATCTGAATTACTTCAAAGAGCTTCTAAGCACAAGAGATCCTAAGATGTCCTCATTACTCGACCTCATGACTCCAAGAGCCATGAAAGAGCCTAAAAAGGCCTATAAGCATACCTATACTTAATGAAATCAATAGTAACAGGTTTTGAGACTAACAATTGGCATAATCGGGTAAATATGAGTTCCCCCAACACGAAGTACGTAAAAACCTCATTTTTGATCGGTTGTCACACCCCCTCCCCCTCCCCCACCCATCCAACTTATCTCTAGTCCCTTAGCAATGCATTAAGCATAGATAAAGATAAGCGGTCAAAACATTTTTGAAAAACTAAAAAATGCCAAATTAAATAAACATGCAAGCGAGTGAGCAAAAAATATATTAGTTTTTTTGGGACCCCAAGTTATTCATTATTTCAAGAAGTCAAGGTTTCATAAAGCATGGTGATTTAGGAAATCTTGCCCCCAAGGTCTCTATCAATCTTTCCTCAAGGAACTTGGTGCAAGTGTGATTCTAAGATCTCAAATATAGACAATTTTTTCAAAGCTCCCCTCAACAAATTTCAATTCACCCTTTTGATACACAAAGGACTAAAGTAGGTTGAGAACGCACATTTTATTTCCTAACTTTTTTTTTTTCAAGTAGGTGTGTTGTTCCAAAGATGTTTAAGTGGCAGCCTATCTAGCAGAGATTCATTGATGGCTCCTCAACAGTTGGTTAAGAGCATCAGGCATTAAGTTCCTCTCAGAATTCACTCCGAGCAACCACCTAAGCAACAAGTTGCCTACATTGTGAATATGATCAATCTTCTATCCCATGTAACGAGCAATGAAGTCAGTGACTCCTAATAAATTGGCTTAGGGCACTAGGCATAAAATTCTCCTCGGACTAGGCATGGGATTCCGATTGAATCAACTCACTATTTTTTTTCTTTTTTCTTTTTTTTTTCTATTTTTCTTTTGCATAGGCTCATTGGCCCTCTTTTGAAGGTGTCCCGTCACTAATAGAGTCTATATAACATCTCCAAGTAAGTGGTATTCGAGAAGAAGGGGCAGGACCTAAAGTGTATATAAGAGATCTAGTGTGTATGTAATTTTCAAGTTCCAAAAAGAAATAATAGTTTGAAAAACAAGGGGGCTATTAAACCATGTCCCCCACAACATTTAGATTCCTCAAATCCAAAATTTTATAAACACTTAGGTGTCCCAACTTAACTAACAATTATCAAGTTCAATTAATACTACTTAAGGTAAAATTTTGCACCTTCTAATTCATAGGACATACAATCATGCAAACAAATAAACTAAAATACACAAAAACTTTAAATTTTGGGTTGAAAAGATTCTTTTATCAAGTGACTCCCCCCAACGAAGGCATAACTTGCCCTTTATTGAATTCAAGTATAAAATGGTAGGATAAGGGTTACCTCAATCAAAGAAGGTGCTCTAATTTTGACTTACACCAAGGCACATCTCTTTGAAGCTTATAGGCACATGTGAATCTCAAGAATGGTAAATAAAATGTAGTTCATATGATTCTATACTTACCATGTGAAGCGTCATGTGATTTGAAGTGTTGTGTGCTTCCATTGACACCGTGTGATTCCCAAGCTTAGGGTACATGCTTGGTGCTCAAGTTGGAGAAATCCTTAAAAAGCTTAAGAGACAAGCAACTCTTCCAAAAAATTATGCAAAAATAAAAAAACAATTAACTAAGAAAGCAAATAGATCCTAAACTAAGATAGGTTGGGCTAGCTAGTCTCAAGGTAGAGACTAAGCTCATGGATAGTTCAGCTACTAATGCTCAACAGGGGTCAAATATGGTGGGCTCCTCAAAGTTGAATTTTAGTGGACTATTTTCTTTGACTTCATCCTTGCACCTCACACGGTCCTCCACTATGACATCAAGTATGTAAATGTCTCCCAAATACAAACTCTCAATAATATGATTTGTGCTATGGGACTAATCATCTCAAGTCAAATAGTCCATCCCACCAACCTCTCTTTTCTTCCCTCCTAGTACCTTCTTTTCTTCCTACTCAAATAGGCAAAAAGGTACCACTACTAGCCATGTTTTATCATCTCTAAGAAATACACATTTAGCTCACTTGGCAAGGGTTCGAAAATTAGCTTGGGAAGGTCACTTAGTTTCTCTATAAGTATTTCAATTATGCTCATCTCCTTTGGCTTCTCATCTTCAAGTGTTACTAGCTCATTTTTTTTAACTCCATGGGTGTATCTACCATAGCCTCATTATCATAAGTTGTTCTTCCTCATTTCTCTAAAAAATTTCAGCATTTATTTTCTCATGCAATGGAGGGGAATTGGGCTGGTTGGTTTGCTTATCATTCTTAAGTGACGTCATTGATTTCTCTTTAAGTATATTAGTTAAATCTCCATCTTATACCCTGCCGTATATGGTTGTGGAATTTTGTTTGGGATTTGAGGATGTAAGCATATCTCCCTTATAAGCGGTAAGGTAGAGAGAATAGATATAGGATTTTTGGATGTCATCAAAGTTTTCATATGCCTCCTCCATGTAGTCCAACCTTTGGTTCTCTTAAGTGTGGAAGGTTTGCTTCACTCACAAAGTCTTCCACCATTCTTCTTAAGTCATCATGTAAAGCTAGTTGAACTCGGTGGTGGAACTAGCATATTATCATTTCCCATGGTATTCCTCTAGCTAGGAAGGTTGGGATGAGGCTTGTGTGAATTGTGCGTGCTTCAAATCTCTCTTTCATGTAATAATTAACAAGATGTTATATGATTGGAAAATAAAGCATGGAATAGGTGCATACGTGTCTTATGAGTGCAAAGGCCAGTATCAAGAAAGATGAGTACTTGAAAAGAAAATAGGGCAATGAATGGGCAGCCATTTATCTTCATTAGTAGTGTGTACCCCATAAGTTTTCGTACTCTAGAAAATTCATATCTACTCATGAAGTGTGCTCTCTCATAATCATCTTGAATATAGTGCATACCTTCCTAAGAATTGGAGTGGGATCTAGTTTTTTCCATATCTTGAAAATTGAAAATAGGGCTCTTCCCACCCCCATGTACATTCGTCCATGTAATTGAGGTAAGCCATAGTCACCAAGATAGTAGTCCTACAAGAAAACTAAATTAAAAGACACAAATACTAGAAAAACTATTAGTAGGGTTAGTCTTGAATATAAATAAAGAAAAATAAAACTAAATGCAGAAAATAAATAAGCAAACTAAATAAAAGCGATTAATTTCATATCTTGGAAGGTAGGCCTTATCCCCAACAACAATGATTTTCACCCAAATAATTTTCATTCTGCACCTAATATCTGAGTTTTGAGCACTTTTTGTGTACTAATAAATCTAATTAACTTGATTGGCATGTTAAGGACCTAGCAAAGCTACTAATCAAATTTTGTGACAAGTTTTTGTTTTGCGAGGCTTTTATACCGTGAATGGGATTCAACTCAGCCATGGAGAATCCAAGTTCAACTCCTCTTGCAAATCAAAAACCGAGAAGAAAAGAAGCCGAAAACAAGCGAAGAAATGGAAGCGGGGATTGCGAAATTTTTGCGACACAAATTCATAACCTATGAATTTCACCCACAACGCACTATTCAAGTTTCACCCACGTTGATTATTCTGCTTTGCCGTTTGACTTTTTCACTTTTTGTTTTCTTTTTTGTTTTCTTCCTACTTTCTCCTTGTAATAGTGTTTGGATTTGTAGTTTTTGGTAATTTGTATTGGGGTTTGGCTATAAAAGCCCCCAGACAAGACACTGTGGATGACTCTTCTTCATTAATAAAACTTTTTGGGCGGGAAGCTTTCAGCTCTTCCTGCTCTTTCTCCAGTCTCTCTCACTTTCTCTCATTTTCTCTCACTTTTCACGGCGATGGCCTCAGGATGACAACTCGGAGAATAGTGAAACCCATATAGATGAGAAGAATTTCTTGATTGCAGATCAGAAGGCAATTGGAGTTCTCATGGTTTCACACGGAGTGCTCACTAGCAGTTGTGTTTCATTTGAACTCTAGGTTTTAGATCTTAGATTCACTTTGAATGATCGTGTTTGATAATCTTTTAGGGTTCAGTGGAAGCTTATTGCTAGATCCACTGAGATTCATTAGTTATCATCTATTAGTCATTGTAAGGTGAGTCAAGGAGACTTGTTTTCCACTGCCGAGACCATTGATGCTCAATGATTGCCATTTTTTAAAAGGAAAATTGTTAGGGTTTAGGTTTTATAGCTAAATGAAGCCAGGATTCGGAGATGGCCATGGTCATCCTCCCGGCAGTGAGAAAAAGGCACAGGACTCCACGATTGCAAGGTAAGAAACCAAACTCAGTGTGGATGCTTCAAGGAATTCTCTTTTATATTTTTACTTGTTTTACTTTCAGTTTCCACCATCAAAACCTGTTTGTGAAAACCCAAGTCAAATTGAATTCACCATTTGGCCTTAAACATGACTCCTTTGTGTAAAGAAAACCCCATCCATGTGTTTGATAAGACACCTCTTTGTAGTAGCCGTATACTTTCTGATGGTAGGAATTAGGTTTATAAATTTTGATTTCGGTTCTTCCCTCTTTGAATCCAGCAACACCATGTGATTGCTATGTCCGAGTGGTTTAGATTCTGAGCTCGAAGGTAATCACAAAATTTATAAACCTGAATGCGAATACTAATGCTTCAGGAAGCTACTACCAGAGTATAATAACCACAGATGTCACTATGATGGGTTTTCCTTTTTTTGTTGTAACCTTAGGTTATTTGCCTTTCCCTAGTTTGCTTTAGAGAATAGAAAGTAAAAAAGAGAGTTTTAAAGTTGATTTTTGAGAAGTATGTTGACCAAATTTGACCTCACCATGGAGGATCAAAGGGAGTTCCTAATTATCCATGATCGTCTACTTGAAAAACATTCTATAATTTGATCCCCCAAACTCCACTTATGTTCCTCTTATTAGATATAAATTAAGTTCATATTCTAGGGGTATTAGTTAAGAAAAAATACTGATCTTTAGAGGGTTCTGATAGGTTCTCAACCCTACTCTTTCATGTTTCCCAACAAGAAACAATCCCTTAACATGCTAGTTCAAAGGTGTGTTGCCTAAGCACCCAACATACCGCTCAGACCTTACTAAGTACCCAAAATCTATGTGGAAGATAAGGGAGACTCCTATACATATAGTTGGGGGAACTAGGACTGTTGTCATCCATGGGATGTCTTCAGTGATAATACACACAACCTTCAGACCTCTAAAGCAAGTGAAAAGCTTCACCTTTGGTATGAAGCGTTGATGTCCCCTTTGGTCACAATGGTGGGGTGGATTGGATCCACCTCACCTTGAGAAAGACGACTACTCACTCATGGTGAGTCTTTACTGCTCCATGAACGGAAAATAATGGAAAAAACAGTAAAGAAATCGTGTTGAAAGCCTCTTATTAAAAATAAAGAAGAAAGTTCTCTAAAGAATTACAAAAGGACTAATTGAAGGTATGGTATATTTCGTTTGATCCTCCTAAGCCCTATTTATAAGTAAAAATAAAATAAAAAATACATCTTGGGGGTTTGATTCATGATCAAGAAGGATTCCTTTTCATATACAAATCATATCTCCTAACTTTGAACCTAAGACTTTTTATTTTGTGTTTCCCTCGAATTTCCCTGCTTGACTAAGTGGCGAATGAAATTGCTATATCATGTGGATGCATTCTGCAAATCAAGCAGAACATGTGTTAACTAGGAAGGAGTAAGAAATCGAGCAAAATGTGTGCTAACTAGGAAGGAGAGCAAAATCTCGCACTACTCATGGGAGCAATCTGAAAACGGAGTTGCAGGAGTGTGAAATGCTCCAGATTTGTCTTCAAACCTCCATATTCTCATGATATCATGCTATCAAGGTCCCAACTCATCCGAATTACTTCCAAGAGCTTCTAAGCTTGATTAAGAGATCTCGAGATGTCCTCATTGCTCGACCTTATGATTCCAAGAGCTATAAAAGTACCTAAAAAGGCCTATAAGCATACATAGTTACCCGATTATGGTTTTGGGACTAACAACTTGCTTAATCGAGTAAATATGAGTTTCTAACACAAAAATGGTTTTATGATTGGAAAATTAAGTATGTAAAAAGCTTCTTTTTAATCGGTTATCAACAAGTGATGGATGAGAAGAATGATGATTAGTGTATAGGGTTTTAGTGCCTATGGGACATCCATAATTTCTTAACATTTCCTATCTTAACTTGATCATCACCATGATAAGGTTCAAGGTTTGGAGAGTATTCTAGCTTTTTTTTTAAATGATGGGTAGCTCTAGTTTCTAAGAACCAAGCTTCTTTATAGTCTACTGATGAGTCCTAAACTCATCTATTTTTAATCCATTTTTCTGGCATAATTCTAAGTTTATGATTCATTTTAATGCTGAATTATGGAATATTCACCAACTTTTTGCTTTGCAAGTTTTATATGAAAAATAGATAATTCCATAAATAAAGCGGAAAAAATTGTGAAACTAAAAATTCTCTATTACGACTGATTTTCGGAATGTCGACGGAATTCCAACATAACCAACGAAGAATGTACAGCGAGAGCTCTTTGCCGCTAACAAAAAGTCAAATTGGCGCAGAAGCGAGTAGAAGACTATCGTGACACAGTGAGATAGACTAACTAGGTACACATGCGACAATAGATTTTTGTGGCGACATATTGGAGCTCATGAAGAAGAATATCGCGACATTCCTTACTTTATGTGACATTGATCAAGAAAATGGCATTGGAACCTTGTCGCAACATCTTACAATTCTGTCGCGACATCAGGAACGAAGACATCAGATGAACTCTGTTGTGACAAAAGACAACTTTATCGCGACAGAAAATGGCAAAACAATGAGACAATGTGCCTGCGACAAAGTTTTCTATGTTGCGACAGAAATTTCAACTAAGGATAAGACCAAGGTAAATTTTATGTCACGACACAACATTAGTCGTGATGAAGATCACGGACTTGTCCGCGGCGGATAAATTCTGCGTAAGCGACGGAAAACGAGGTTGAGGTGAATCTTTATTTGTGACAAGGAAACTATTATTGTCGCGACAAGTTGAGAACGACAATGACAAGAAGATTGTTCGACACAGAAGCAGATATTTGCGACATAATAATAATGAGCGAGAGGCAAACTATCTCTACTCGCCAGCAAAAGGAAAATTATGTTGCGACGATAAAGCTTCTGAGTTAGAGATTTACGTCACAATAGAAGTTTTATGTCGCGTGATCAGAAGAAAGTGAGATGAGCCAAGGCAAGTTTGTCGCGACAAGGGATTCAATGTTGCAACAAAAAGTTTAGCCAGAGACAAGGATTAAAGAAGATTATGTTGCTACATAGAGTTCAGTCTTAGTAATACAAGGCAACACAACTCTGTCGCGAAAAAAAATCCATGCTATTGGGAGAAACTCTATTACGACAAAGAAAAAGTCTATCGAGACATAAATTGAGAATACCAATAAAAATAATGTCGCAACATAGCAGAGACTGTTGCAACAAAGTTGAAGAGCTAGAGGAGGAAATTTCTATCGAGACAAAAGACAACCATGTCGCGACATAAAACAAACAACATCAATAGAACTATGTCGTGACAAAGTCAAATTATGTCTCAATAGAATCAAAGAAGATAGCATGAAAATATGTTGCGACGGGAAACACAGCAGAGGTGGCGACAAAAGATAAGAACCATGCCAGCGGCGAGAACTTTCTTTATCACGACAAAGTGACCATTTTGGGCCAGAAATTTTTGGGATCCACAATTTGTGCCTTGAAGTGTACACAAATTGTGCACAGCTTCCGCAAATCCAGGACTTTTGGATAGCTAGAGACTCTTTGTATATTATTTTTCTTTTATTTTTTTCCTTTAATTCCTTTTTATTAGATTTTGTTTTAGCATAGTTTTGTTTTATCTAGTTATCATTGATTTTACGGGTTAATTAATGAGCGATGTGCAGCTTGGAGCAAGGATCTGTTGTAAAATTTTCTCTTTCACTAATATTTTGTTTTAAATGGATTTTAGAAAATTTCTAGAGTTCATTTATTTCAGTTCGTTCACAATTTCACTGAATTTTCCTTATCAGTTAATCACTTATATGTGTAAACTAGTTTTAGAAGATTGAGCTCCCTCTGGGAATGGGTCGATGATGATAGTTATTTTTCTACACAAAGTGGAAGAACGCCTTAGTTAGAAATCTTGAATTTATTTGATTGGTATTATTCTTGAACTTAACTATTCCAAGTACTAGTATCAAGTACCCAAAAACAAATAACTGTATCTTGCTCTGATTTCCAAGAGGACCTCTACGTGACATAGAGATGGAGAATCCTGAGGGTATGGAGTAGTTCCTTGTGGGTATGGTAGACTAATACTTTGGAACCAATGAACTCTGAAAGATTACTCAAATAGATCACTAACTTATTCATTGTGTGCGGTTAGTTGGATGAAGTATCAGTTTAATTGATCAAAGGTTTCTCCTCTTTCTAATGAAATGATTCAGATCCCATGTTAACATAGATCTAAATCAAGATATAAATTTCATCGGCATTGAAGGATGAGTGCCGCTTAAATTGAAGCTTTTTAATATCACGTCTATAGGGCCAAGAATTCTTCGAGTCTAAGACTAGGTGTGAAAGTGCGAAAATGAAAAATACCCCGAATCTTAGAAGAGGATTATATCTTACAAATGGCGATTGATCATGAGTAAGAAAGGAGACATGAATCTACAATTAGTGAAATGTATGGTTAAGGGAGAAATCCAAACTATACCACAATATATCTTTGACAAATTTAACTTTCCAACTAATGGCTTAGCTATGACTCAAAATGATGCAGAAATTGACAATCATTCATTAGTCTATTTCCCAGTGTGATCTCACTTAGTGAATTCTCAAATCCACTTTTATTAAATTCTTTATGTATACTAGTGAAATTATTTTAGTATTACTTTATTAGTTCTCTTATCATTTTAACATTGGAGTTCAAATAGTAAGGATCTTGAGTAGTTGGTGTAATTCAATCTTGATTTATCACATCCAATCCATAGAACGATATCTGGACTTAAAAATCCACTTTTATTACTTATATGACCTGTGCACTTGCAGTGATTTAGACTAAACTCAATTTTTAATGAATTCATTTTACAAAAAGGACAAACACATATTTTATACTAAAATCAATCAACATCTACTCCAAGAGATGACACCATTGCTTGCTAAGTAATGTTCTCATTTGTCTATCAAAGCGGAAGTGATTCTAGACCATGTGTAGCGACCCCCGAGCCCGGCCCGACCCCGAATGGCGAGTAGAACCCGAAAACCAGGGGCCTTCGGTTCAACTATCTTTATTTTCCGTGTTATTAAATTTTCGTTTTCAAAAGTGTCGTGACCTGAATCCCCGGCCCGACCCTAATGGCAAATCCGAACCGGAGCCCGGTTTACTCCGACGTTTTCATTTATCTTAACAAAACATTTTATTATGTTTACGTTGCGAGGCGGTTTAGTTTTGGGTGACCCATAATCATTTCAATGAAATTCGATGAGATATAAAGCATTTAACAAAATACATTTACAAAAGAAGGCATTCATGCCTTTTCCAAAATGATATGCAAATCAAGGTTCGAGTTTAACCCTTTTGTTTACAAAATACCACTTGTTCAAGAGATGATATGCAGGTGCGAGTATATGCTTATACGCAGTGCTCTCTCTATGACTCTGTGTTGCGCGATCTTGGCCTTCTTTTCTTTGCACTCGATGCCAGCATGGAGAAATAAAAACTATCATATTTAAAAGCATTTTTAAATGCTTAGTGGTTACTCAGTTCTATTTCAATATTCAAATTTAACTTGACATGCATTTTAACATCAAACCATATCTATTATATCAACATATACCATGCTAATCAGTGCGCATGCTTTCATTTTTCAAGTCATTTATCATATAACAACATGCATTTCCAATGCAATAATTCCAATTCACAATTCAATTTATAAGATTTAAGCATAACATAAAGAATCCCATTACACTTTTTCGTCAATATTTGGCTATTTCACCTTGACTATTCAATTCACCTTTATGGCGGATTCCGTTTGATGAATCCCGCCCTTATTATCGTCGGTAATGTGCTTATACATTTAACAATTCGATCTCACATCATGACGGATGCCGTTTGGGTATCGACCGCGTGGTATCACTTATTCGGTCTCCCATCATGATGGATGCCGTTTGGTGCATCCCGACATGTGGTATCACTTAAATGCCATATGTCATCATGACAGATGCCGATTGGTGCATCCCGCCAAGTGGGGCATTTCTTCAATGTCATACGCCATCATGACGGATGTCGATTAGTGCATCCCGCCCGCCAAGTGGGACATTGGATAATTTCGAGGAGTGCAGCCGTGGCGGATGCGATTGGTACATCCATTCGAGGCGGTTCGTCGATATCATTCAATTCACATTTATGACGGATTACATTTTGATGAATCCGTCCTTATCATCATTCACATTTATTCGGTTTTCAATTATCACATTTCAATTTCATATTCACTTCGTATTATCTTTTCAAAGAATATACTCAATCTATATATATTCCCTTATACTCATTCACGTACTCATTTCATAGTTCCAAAATACTTGAAAGAATAGAGTTAGAGAACAAAACCCAAGCCGCCTGGATCTAGCCTTCTCTTTCGATTCAGTCCAGGTTGTACACCATCCTGTAGTCAATAAATATTCATTACCTTAGTGATAAAGAATTGAAAGAACAATTTATAGAATTAAAATTTATTTTATAAAGTCCTGTTAGTTAATTAAGTCAAGTCCAAGATTAAAGTCACTCCATGGTGGGAGGTAACACTACTTTTCCCAGTCCCATCCTATTTGGAACCCCATTATTCATTCTTTTTAGTGTCCCGATTATTGCAGGCAGACGGATCTCACAACGCCGGAAACGATGCAAAATGGGGGTTGTTGAACAACTCGCATCGGCATAACTTTCGACCACCGCACAGTTACCTTCGTATCAAACGGAACCTGTGACACCTTTGACTCGCATTATATTGTGTTACCCACGATCTGTATCGGCACAGTCAACCCGTATCTCATAATCACGGCTGGCCCCGCAGTCAGCAGATTGCATTGCCACATTTCATCCACAAACTTTTCCGGTCTGTCCGATATCAAAATCCACCATGGAATCTTACCAAAACAACTCAAACATGGTTTAGACCCATAAAATCCATTTTCCTGCCAGCTTTTCACCAAAATCCAAATCAAAGCTTAAGGAGGTTAGGCTTTGATTTTTCTCTTACCTTGAACCCTTCAATCCTTCTGTATTATTTGGCCTTAGAGCAAGAAGTGGGAAAAGGATCATACCAAAGCTGATTCTTGCAAACCCTAAGCTCCTTCTCATTCTGCTTTCTTCCCTCCAAAACTAGATGGCTCAAAACAGAGTCTCCAAGACTGGTGTTTCTATCTTTATAATCCACTTTAAGGCAAATATGTAGTCTTGTTTGACTATACACTTTATGATTTCTAATTTTCCTTTAGTTTTAAATCACTTATCTCTTAAGCCATGTTTGGCTCAAAACCTATTATTTCCATTTAAGTCTCCATAATCAGATTTTTGATCATTCAATAAATCCAAATTTTTTCCTATTTTGACATTCTAACTCTTATTTCACTTTCCTTATCATTTATCATTTATTTTCCAATAGCATTTCTTAAGCCATTTAGTTTGACCTTTAGGTCTCATTTTTCAATTTTCATATTTTCCCTTTTTCACTTGGTTTATCGTCTATCCATTTCTCAACTTAGTATATAGTTATCTAATCATAATGCCCATAAAGAATTTTAAATTTATTTTCAAGGCTTTATCAAATTACCCTAAAAGCCTCAAGTTTGACCTAATCTGACACCTGCACATATACTAAAAATTATTATAAAATCTGTAGGTATTTTTGGGGCATTACACATGAGTTAGTATCAAATCTATGATAAGGTAAGATAGAGATCCAACAAGCCTATATTTCCAGCAAAATCCAACACTGTACAAAAGGATTATTGTCAAGTTTTAAGATGAATCAAAGTTGTTACCTTAACCACTGATTCGCCTCACCCAACTGGTGTTAAAGTGTTAAAGTCAAGAAAGATGTGGCTTACAAGTGATCGCTTCTTCAATAGTTGGTTCTGGCATTCCAGTATAAGATAAGCCTCCTGCGACTCAGGGATAACATTTTGTAGAGAGGTCCATGAGCTGATAATCACATGTTATATGCAAATATAAATGTTTTAATGCACTAAGTAGAGATGTAGATCTCTCTATTCAGATGTTAATGAAACCATTAATATTGGATTATACCCACAACCTCCAAGAAACTGAACTTGATTTTTTTAAAATTGGTTTTATAAACTGTTATAGTGATCATTCGACTGCAGGCACAGATCAAATAAATCAAAACTTTATTTATTGTTTAATGATATTATTTGCCTTTGTGATATTTTTTTATTTCCTCCATATTGTTTTGAGAGCATTATTTTCTTCCACACTGAGTTTGAAATTACTATTTCCTTATTATAAACTACATGTGCCTTGTGATATAAAATAGATGCTTTGAGGTTTTTTAGGACTTTTATCACTTTATTAGAAAAATAAAAGTCGTTTATTTTGCCCTTCTGAGATAAATACAGAACTTTTAGCCATGCTCAATTTGTCAAGGATCAACAAACTAAGATCATTCAGCTACATGCTTAACTCAAACTATTTATCAAATACATTTCATTAATAATGCGCTTGTTTCAAATTCATAAACACTTTCAATTGGGGTGTCACAAACATTTATAAATCAACGCACCTTTACAAATTATGCATTGAACTAAATGTCATACTTATTATTTTCACATAACATAATATCCAAACTCTAGATCCAGAGATGAAATAAAATACTTCGAGCTGAACTCCCTTTGGTTGAAAACAACAGCAAAATGTATGAGGATATAAAGACTGGTTAGTACTCGTGAACTTTCTTAACGATTCGAGCTCTCACCTCAGTCCGTTTTCAACTATTTATCACCAAGACCATGATTACTTAAATAATACGCCATTTTTCATGTTTAATGGTTTTTATACAGTCTTCTATTCATCAGTTCACATGAATCATGTATTTATCAAAACGCTCATATATGTCCGTAGAATGTAAAAAGATATCATACAAATATATCTTGAAGAGCATCATTTTTCTCGCTGTAATGCAGGATTTCATGAGATGACTGATAGAAACAAAGATTCATCGATAGATCAATCAGAACTGCCTTCCTGCTAGTCGTCAGAGGGGGTCGTGATTTTCATTCAATATTACACCTGCTTATTGATCATGTGTACTGATATTCACAAACTAATTCAGGCTGAGAATCCCAATATGCTGGCCGTCTAGATCAATATGTCAAACTAATTACCATATGCAAGAAAATCTACCAGTCTAAACACTGGTTGATGGAGATATTTGACAAATGACGAATACTGAATGAATTCAAATCAACATGCAGGCAGATTTTATAAGAACTTCCTCTGTTAAATTGAGCCAGAGTAACATACTGCACTCAATTTGTCGATCCTTTCGCGTCTTTGATGCACCAAATAGCCTGGTCGCCTCTTCAACGCACCAGTCAAATATAAATCTCAATTAGTGGGTTGAACAATTAATCAGATTAAATTAAAGTTTTCGTCACCTCGTATATGAGTGAAGTTTTCTCGAGCTCACATGAACCCTCATTAAACCTTATTAAGGTCCTAAACACCTGGCACAAATACCAGACTAATAAGGGCAAGGGCATAAAAATATTGGCTGAAGTTCGACACGGCATTCACTTCATCATGAAGGCAATCGGTGCCCAAATTTTGGTACCAGTACCAAATCCTTCTGCATTAATGGCACTTGTACTCCACTCTCGTAGTCAGCATCAATGTGCTGAGTCACCAAATGCAGTGATTTTGGCTATTTCACCCATTTTCTTCAATGAAACCTCCCTAAACCATCCAACATCAAAACCACTATGGAATCCACCAAAACAACTCCAAAAGGTTTATAATCAATAAAAGTCCCTTTTTCCTGTGTTAGGCTCAAAACCAAAATCACATTATAGTTAGTATTTGATTTCCCGTCTCTCTCTCTCTCTCCCCTCCCTCCCCTCTCTCTCTCTCTCTCTCTCTCTCTCTCTCTCTCTCTCTCTCTCTCCCCCCCCCCCCCTCTCTCTCTCTCCTCCCCCCCCCCCCCCCCCTCTCCCCCTCCCCCCCCCCCCCCCCCCCTGGTAATTGACCCTTCAAATCTCTGTAGGTCATTGACTTAGAAGGGGAGAAATGGGAATCCAATCAAAGCTTAATCCTTCTTGCCCTAGCTTCTCCCTTTCTCCTCTCCTTCTCCAAAAACTGGATTTGTTTAAGAATGAGTTCCCAGCACCAAAATTTGGTCTTAAACCACATTTAAGCATAAGACTGCTCGGGTCATATTATTAAAATCTCCATTTTCTTTTTTCTCCTCGTCTTCATTTACTTATTTATCATTTAATTTTACTTATACTTAAGCTATTCTACTTTTAACCTCAGGTCCTCATTTTTACCAATCCAAAATTTCTGTTCTTTACATTTGGGGTTTATTTCCTCGGTCTAATCAATTTTCATATTTTAGCATATAACATTTAATCATATGTTTCACACATTCATTTCACATTTCATAATTTACGTCAAAACCAAGTTTGGCTCAATTCATACCGAACATATATTAAAAATTGTTATAAAATTTGTGGTATTTTTAGTACATAAAGGTCTCCATCGATCAATCAGGTTATACAAGTATAAATATGGTATCAAGGTGTTTCTCCCAATCGATGACAATATTTAGGCATAGTGATGCAGCAAACCAACCGAAGACGGTATAAGGATTGCATGTTGTTTAAACATTATCATCAATGAACAATCAATCCAAAATTTACTTAGTAGTTGGAAACAATACAAGGTAACAATTATAAAAGAAGATTGAAAGATTAAATAACAGTGTATAGAATGATGATGAGGAACAAGGTAGAGGAATTGACCCCACTAGATCTAATTTTAATCCCATTCAAAACATATGAAATCAAAGAAGGCCAATCGTAGGATTTGATGACACTTCAGATGAGGAGGCTAACTTGGGGTGAATTTGAAAATCCACATGGTAGACAAAGAGGTGGAAGGTAGTGGCAACCAAACTACAGAGGAGACGACGAATACCAACTAAAGGTAGATATCCTCAACTTCACAGTGATCTTTTAACACGAGGGCCTTTGATCAGCTGACTAAAGTGTCGCTTTTCACTATATCGAGTCATTGAGGATACAAAGAACTTGTTGATTATAGTAGAGGTTACCACCATTCCAACAGAATGTCCTAAATGGGAGGTAGCAGAATGTAGTGGAGGACTTCATGATGTTGTAGAGAATGAGGTGTGCAAACCTGATGGGGATGATGATTATGTGGAATATGAGCAGGAAGAGTACACTAGTGTGGTGAGGAAGCTCATGTTATCTCCGAAGTACGATGATGAGACTCAACGCTATAAGCTCTTTCACACTAGGCATACTGTGCAAGGGAGTTTGTGTGATCAAATTGTTGATAGTAGGAGTATAGAGAACATGATAAGTAAAGATGTTGTGGAGAGGATACCGTTAGAGAGAGAAACTCACCCCAGCCCATATGCTATTGGGTGGATTAAAGAAGTTGGTTGTATTCGGGTGCATAAACGTTGTAAGGTGTTGCTTGTCCTTCTGCAGTGTACATAATATGTTCCTGCCGAGGAACTCACGCCATCACCAGTGATATTAATTATGGGGGAAGTCCAATGAAGTCATTCCACGTAGAGTGGGGTTCCTAAGAGGATCCTTAGGCACACCCCAATGAACAAAACAAAGCAAACTTCATGGGGTTTGTTTGATTTCAGAATCGATTGGGATTTCCAAGATTAGATTATCCACAAGAAAGACGAGTGATAGGATTCTAGGGTTTCCACTTATCCACAACTAGGTAACAAGCATCTCTCACTTATATTCTCATCTAGGATCCATTGAGGAATGGTCTTTAATGGAAGATACGATTTTAAAATCTTTTTACAAAAAGAAGGATAGGAGAATGATGTCAACTGCTCACTTAGAAAGTTTATACAAACACTCAAAGATGCATTGAGTTCATATCAATGTACCAAGATTCTGTGTTCATATATTTGCCTGGAAGAATGATGCCAAACTGAGTTACTAGAGAGAATGTGCAATATTTAACATTATACAATCCCATTGAAGCACAAGGGTGGGAAGAGCTGTTACCCTTTGTCAGAAGAGCTTTCCCATCACCAAGAACTGGTCTTTGGGATGGGTACTGAACCTCAATAAATGCAAGACATCCATTATTAATGCAAGTAGAAGAGAAATAAGTGTTATAGATTGATGTAAATCAATGGAATAAGTTTGAGGATGCACCTACGTAATTAAAAGACTTAGACCACGTATTACAAAAAGATTAACTACAAGAAACAAAACATAAGATCTAGTTATGTAAATAGAAATTGAGAGAAACCCAAGAAAATGAGAGAAACCCTAACTAAACTAAAGAAAACCCAGCAGGAGTTTGTAAGCTTCTCAACTCAACTGCTCCATGGCTAACACCCCACCCCCGCACACCACACCGGGGAACTGGGGACAAAAGGCCACCGTGCCTCAACAAACATCATAGTTCTGACACCCAAGAATCTCTGCACAACATCATATCAATATTAATCGCTGAATCTCACCTCACCAGACCAGACGACTTTTTAGCACCGTACCCATATCCACTAGACATGGACAGCTGAGCACCAAAGATCACGCATCTGCTGCTGGACCCAGAGAGGAAAACGAACTAAATAAAAAAATTCAACGCGAACCCATCAGATCCAATATGGATAGAACTAAACAATGAATCAAGGAAAACTATATCCTCACCCTCTTGCAGGATCAACTTTGACTAGTGCAGATTTGCTTGATCACACACATGTTGGAACACAAATGTAACTCCTTTCTTCTGGAAACCATCCAACAGCAAACGACAAGATGATGCAGCTGCGCAAACGCCTTAAAGGCATCCACACAAATGGCTAATGATGATGGACGTTCTAGCACCTTATGATAGTTCATTCCATTAAACCAAAGACACCTTAGTGTCTTCAAAACTCTAAAAGAATTCTTCTCTCAAAATGCCCACCAAAACCACCTTTCAGATGACAAACCTCACATTATATCGCTCCCAAACCCTTTTTTTATTAAAACGACTTAAACCAAATCTATTAACCACAACGGCCTGGTCAGTCACTGGGCCTGGGCTTCGCCTGGTCTTAGGTTTGGGATTAAAGTAGCTTGATTAGGCTTAGCCTGGCTTGGTTTATTAATTCATAAGCAAAGAGAGCTTCAACATCCTATTATAGCCTTATTCTTATGTGACCCAGGTTCACTTTGGATGTTGTAGTTTTTCGCCCAAATCATATTCTGCTCCAATAAGTTATAATTGGTTCCTAGCAAGAAGATGAGAATCTCCAAGTGAATTTACGACTAAAACTTTAACATTTTATAGTATAGATATTATTCTTGTCACACGATGTCTTGATTAAGCACAAAGCACGGATGAAGTCATCTTATACAATCTTAATTGCTGGGATTTTGGCAGATCGACTAAACAAATGATTACGATAACTCTTATCAATTCCTTTATTCCGAAAGCACAGCTACAGATTTCGCCTCACTTTATCAAAAGAGGCCAATAGACATCTTTACCCAATTAAGAGGAAGACAAATCTTCACTATCACTCACATTCTCCACATGATTTATCGCATTCAACCACAGCCTATATTACCATCCCTATTAGAAGACGCGCTGACGAGCCACGCCAAGACACGGTTCCCAAGTGTAGGAATCCAGTTGCATTCCAAGTTTCGTAATGACCCAAATACCACTGTCAAGAATGAGAACCAATGGATGACACAATCCATGTACTCTACAGTAGGTCACCATAACAACATGAACTTAACATGTATTTATGTTCGAAAATATCTCATGTCTCGCGACCAGCAAACGTGGCCTTTCTCTTCTAAGAAAATATAATTAGTCTACTCATTATTGTCTCAGCCAACAATGACTGATCATGGACTATTTAGTCATTGTGTTCTATGCCTAAGGTTTAACATCATGTCACACACTGATGACAGTAGCTTGCATAACTATTCAAGGATCTATTTTATCGTTAAACCACAATTAAATGAACAAGATAAAACGATAAATGCCTCATGTATATAAAATATAATGACAATGTATATGCGCATCGGCTAGAGCATATCACTAATAATCTCCCAAACATCCGTGCGAAGTCTAATCAGCATAAATCAACGCCCATCGATCTATTATGACTATCATGTTTTGACCAGCAGGTTAGCCCAAAGGATCAGCAACATTATTACCGGGGCAGATGGAACTCCTCATGAGATTCAACATCCCTCTCAAAGGATCTCACGAACGAGGTGGAAACTCGGCATGTGTTTCGATCGCTGATGACCTGGCTCGGTCGAGCAAGTAAATGGCATGGTCACAATAATGCTGACCGGGTTTGTAATGCCAGAACAATACCTAGTCTTAAAACTAAATTTTTGATCCAACGCCTTATTTATCTGAAAAATATGTACTCACTTCGCAGAATCGTCACGTTGTCTGCTTGAACTTCTTCACCACAAAGACTCCATTCAACAAAACACAAACCGTATTTGCTTACTCCAAAGCTCCTAAGCCGCATCAAAACCAAAGATCGGTATAGTTCACTTATAATTAGCTCGCCTTCTTATTCAAAGATAGATCAAAAAATATCCTTGGTCTTTCTCGCAATTTAAGGATATTCATCATATCCAAAGGACATTCACCGGGATCTAATCGAATCTACTTGTCATGCTTTATGCATGAGACATCAGGTCGGTGAAAAGCTACAGCATACAACCATAGTGAACCAACAGCCGGCTATGACTTATCCATGCGCCTTCGTCCTTTCAAAGGTCGGAGTGATGAGACGATTGAGCGACAAGAGATGCGAGACACAGAAGAAACCTCTCGAATCTTCATGGCTGGAAACCCTTTAGCATCTTGATCTATAAAATTCACTTTGACCTCAAAGCCGAAATCAAGAGATTCATCACTATAAATCTCATGCCTAGATGAAGTGCTTCGCCTAAGTCTTTCTTGAAAACATTTCCAACCAAGACTTGACACCTATATGGGATGTTATTTAATGAGTAAGATGTTGTCTTACATACAGTACTAAGAAGATAATTGTACTTTACTCAACTCTTTCTTGTATATAATAAGGCACATCTTCATTTTTCATAAAGCCAAACTTCTTTTTAACAAAATTTCATCAAACGAAGATTCTAAATTTCAGTCTATTTAATCCACAATGGATCTTAGCTGGCACACCCTATTAGATACTGAAATCAACAAACCCTTAGGTTATGTCACAAGGTGGCCACATTCTCAGTGCTCTATTACAAATGGCTGCTTGACATCCATTGCCAAATCCCTGTAATCAGCATGCCATTAGCAGAAGAATCCTAATAGACTTGCTTATAACGACAGTGAAAAGGTCTCTTACTGCTACCATTAGCTTGCCTTAAATCCTTTTGCAACAAATCGAGACTTGAAGGTCATGGTCGTTTGATCTTATGAACCCACAACCACGACCTTAGCACCTCGTGTGGATCAACCAAATTCCCAAACCCTGTTATCATACATTGATTTGCATCTTCAGACTTATGCCTTAGTAGTTTTATTTTTCACTTAAGCTCATCATTGCCTCATGATAGGTCATGGGCTCATTCTTTTGATTCATTACGGAGCCTCATGGTTTGTCGTTAGTTACGAGAAAATCCATATCTCTCTTGGGCTCATGATGTCCTGCTGGACCTTCGTGAGCCTAGAGATGTCACCAACACAACTGGTTGGGGTCTGTAGAATTTCCAAGGTGTGAAGGCCTGCACAAATCCTGTGTTCTGAACTTTTCAAGAGATGTCTTACTCCACTAACTCTTTGGAAAACAAACCTCTTCCAAAAGACCCATTACTTACAAACAAACACTTTGTTCTCACAAATGATGTAAAAGTAGTACCTTTGTTTTCCTTTAGACACCCCACAAATAAGACTTTGTCATTTCGATGCTAGCTATCGTAAGTCTGGACGCTTTGAGTAAGCTTGGTTACAACTCCCAAATCTTGAGAGACAAACCGTGACGCTATCTCTGCCCACAACTTCATATGGTAGTTTTTCTCAACCGCTTTCACGAATTCCTCATTCCAATAAGAAACGTAGTTAGCTGCATATATCTCAGTACATTGAAGATCTGCTTCACTCATAAATCGAACCATATCTACAAAGTCTCTACTCTCCTTTCAAATGGCCACCATTCCATTGTGGTGTTCCAGAGTGAGTTGTGAGACCATCCCACAACTTTAAGATGACTACCTAAATTTTCGGCTAAATATTCACCTCACTCCTGATCGATCGGTTATTTTAATATTCTTTCCTGTGCTTTCGATTTTCAGATTTCTTATTCTCGAATAATTGAACTTTTCAAATGATCTGCACTTCATGCTTTCCTCTTATTAAGCAGATGTAACCATATCTACCAAAGTCATCAGTGGCTTAGTGACTGAGAATCCCTCTTTCATATAACAGCTTTATTGTCCACAACATTCAGATGTATAGCGCCCATTGTTACTTAAATTCTCTCATCAGGTTCGAAGAAAAGGAGCCTTAGTCATTTTTGTTTAGTGTTAAGATTTATGTTTTAAATGACTCAAGTCAATGATCATTAGCCCATCTTGATGGAGCCATGATGCGCTTTCTCATTGACATGGCCCAAACGCATTAAATGTCAAAAGTAGAATGATCTAAGTCATTGACTTAAACCTCTTTTAGTATCAATGTTATAGATGGCCTTGGGCTGTTTCAAGCTTAGGAACGTAGGTGACCATTAGACAAACGAGCATTCCCATAAAATGTCTGCATTATATGGTTGAAAATATTATTTTTAATAATAAAGTGAAATTCAAATTTCTGCCTAAACAAGAAACCGAATAATGCTCTCATCAAGAGGCTACTATTAATAACAATTCCACTGGAAACAAGTCCACTGTAAGCAAAGTCAAATCATAAACTCCTATAGCTAATGCAGCAACCCTTGCTCTATTCTCACCTCAGATTCATTTCTGGTTTTTAGCCACTGATTTATCATGGTATGCCCCATACTCATACTGTCAAATGTGAGATCCACATCCAAAGATTCAATACCATGAAGCAAAGTGAACAGATTGACTTACAACACAAATACTGAAGTGGTAGCCCGTCACTCTTTCTTAAGATCTTCCAAGTAGAGCTTACAATTCCTCTTCCACGACCTGTTCACATGTACAGTTTAAACTCCTCTCAGCGCTTTCGCCCTCGGCCCAGGCCTCGGACCGTCATCTCTCCTTTCTCGGCCTTATTGCCTTTTGCCCTTTCCTTTTCTTTTTCATGTGCCCTCTCCCTGAACCATACACCGATTTGTCCCTTTGAATGTTCGTTCCCAACATTCTTAACATTCATAACTCAACACAGATTTTCCTATAGCATAATGTGTTCATAACAGTTTTATTATTAAGATTCCACGAACTCAGAATCAGACTAGTAGCCAACTCATGACTATTAGGAGCACTGCTTGATTGCCGGGATCATGAGACCCTTCATCTTTTAGCACATGTGCACTTACTAGTGCTGAGTCATCTTTGTATGCATTCAATGATTTGGTGGGTTTGTAAACCTTTTCGACGTGCTTACTCTGAACATTCCCGAGATGCACCATCATATCAAATGCCCCATTTCAATTGTTTCTGAAGCTCAGAGTCTTTGTTGTAAGCATAAGATAGGTTACATCCACGAGTCATTCAAATGCTTACTAGGCATCCTTTTCATTGTAGGCATTGTTGAAGTACGAGGTTCATTAGGGATTTCATTATCAAGAACATACATCTCCCTTTCTTCTCTTGTTTAAGGACAATCTCAAATTTCGAGATCATCCAGAAGTTGTCCCATTAAGTTTTTCCTTTTCAAGAACATCAGTAAATGTTGATGTGTTGCTCGATGCTATTAGTCTACATACAAAATATGCAAAGCTTTTTTAATAATGAGGTCTTTAATACTCCACCCGCACCAATAACCTTTAAATTAAATACTGTAAACAATCTTATAGTTTCTAGGTGAAAATCCACGTTGACTTAAATTCAAGGCAGCTTTTGCATAACACTTAAACTTAAGCCAACCAGGCAGAAAACTCTTCCCTTTACGCCCTTTTAGCCCAAAACCATTAGTGTGATAGTTTCAGTTAAGTCTAACCATATCACCCACATCCATCATGCCCTCTCCTAAGATGGCTCAATACACCTCTGCGTGATTAGCGTAACTATATTACATCCATCACATTTGACAAGTGTTAAATTATGAAGGCAATTTATATTCTGATATTTTATGTTTATTTGAAATTATCAAGTTGCTAGGCAACTTATAAACATATACATGCATCACATACTACATGAGTAAGAGCAATGTTAAACGGATATGTCATGGCCCATTTCCATGGGTGGATCTCCACAAGCCAATATAGATGCAGGATTACTCAGATTCCAATGGGCCCAGTTTTACGGCCTGCCTCTAATGCTGAACTAACGGTCTCCATTCTTCGCTCTTCATTACAAGCAAGCACACTCAGCGCCATTCATGCTGTGTACACAAAAGAGACACACATGATGTCAATAAAACAACGACGCAGGTCGCATCAATATAATGAAAATATATTACATAGTCAATAAAAATACTATATATGCAAGCCGATTTAAAAATTGCTAAACCCATATCAATAATACTCCAACTATTGAATCCATGTCATGACATGCACCATGAAAATTGAATATATATACATAATCAATTATGATAGGTCTTTCTTAAATTAAGATTAGTCGTATAAACAAATCTTTAAAAGGCCAGCTGAGTATTCGCTGTTCCATGGCTGACATGTGCGCGAGGGCCAAGGGGCGCTCGAAGGTAAACGAGTTTTACTAGTTTGGGCCGAGTGAGATACGCTCTGAATTTCACACTACACTACTACTATACTGGGTTGTCTAGCTTCATTGCTGATTACTTCACCTGTCACCATCATTAATGGGAATGTCACCTTACTTGGCCGTGGCCACTGGTAGCTAGCCAAATTCCATGTTTCATTATACTGGGATGTGGTTCACATTTAGCTTTTGAGCTCACTCCTACTCGGCAAGTGTGGTTCATATTACAAAGCATTCCTCAAATTGGGGTTTTTTCGCCTGTGGCTTCCGGAACTTGGACTGAGCTTAATACGATTCGAGGTAGCTCTACTACCAACCCAGCTATTCAGCTTGGGCGGTGGGTCACTACGGGCATTTAAGCTCGCGGTCCTGGTGCCCTGGGTCTACTGAGGCGGAAGAAACCCCGGAGCTGGGATACTGCTGAGTATGCACACACCGCCCGGTCGGAGGGGGCCAGGAGGTGTGGGCCACATACTGTGGCGCTTTATCAGGAGAGCTCTGGCACCCCGGTCCCACCTACTTGTGGTCTCCACTACAGGCATTGCCATGGCAAGTCCCTGCCTTTCTTTCTGCCTCCTGAGAGCCTCTAACCCCAAGACCATTTTAGACATCATTGAAATGAGTACTTCTACTTACCAATCCTGAGGTTTGTAATGATCTGTGACTCAATTATACGAAGTTAAACATGCTGACCAAGTTTGACTAAGTTTGACCAGTTCGAATCAACACTTTGATATATGACTAAAGTTGACTTTTTCAAGGACAGAATAGTTTTAGGTTCACTAAGACACCATTTCAGAGCCTGGCTGATACGAGTTCATAGACCGGTCGAATCAGTCTAAATCCCGGATTATATGATAAAAAGTTATAACCCCGGAAATTTCAAACTACAAGAGCCTAAATTAAGAACTAAACTGTCTCAAACTTTACCCTAAAGAATCTCTAGTCTCATTTAAGTTAACTCAGATGCTAAAGGAACCCTAGCCCCTGCAAAGCACCTCTCGAGCCCCAAACCCCAGAAAACCTCCAACTTCAGGACCAGAGTGCGGGTCATTTGAACCATTATACTGTAGTATTTGTGTCAAAGGAGGCTTAACGGCCACTCTACCATGCTACACGTTGCCGGCTCAGGGGTGCCCACTGCCGCATCTTGCCCACGTGAATTTCACTAGCCAACCGATTTTGAGCCATCTAGATTCGGGGCTCTGAGAAGACACACAAAGCTCATTATCGCGATTTTTCGATTTTCTCCCACTCACTTCCAGCCACCCCACAGCCCTTTCTCTCCAATCATTTTTGGGACCCTCGAACTCATCTACGTGGTCCCTTTTATGCATTCCTCACTCGCTTTGAAGTTACGAACTAAAAAACCAAAACTCACCTGAGGTCAGACTGAAGCTCCTACTTCACCACAGCTGACTCAGCTGAAACTATGTAATGGGTACCAATGAGTCTCGGTCTCTCAGTTTCCATTGATTATGGTTTGTAAATTTCGACATCATTTGCTAGTTTCCATTTTTTAGGTTTGTTTCTGCATTTACCTTACAGTTTTGACCCAAATAGAGTACCGATTATCAAATTTGGAAAATCTGTAGTTTGCATAGTGAAATTGGATTGCTTCTTTAGGAATTGGATTTGTTCACTTGAGAACAGCTCTCGTGAGTGTCTCCACCTTGTGTACTCCAGCCCAGGCACACGTGTAATTGGACCTGCTCTGAGTCCACTGAGTTTGTTTTCTAGTCTCCAACAGTCATTCCAAGGTCTTTGGGACATCCTCGTTGTTGCTAATTCAATGATAGGCCTTGCCAGAGTTTTATCTATATTGCTGTGCATTCCACGCCGGTTTGGGAGATCTAATTCCAGGTGCTTGACCCAGCCTACAACCCTGTTTTATATGCTTTTGAAACATTTCCAGGTGTTATGTTGATATACTTATTGTGATGTTATTTCACATACCGGCTTTGACCTGTATTTTATTGGTTGTATCTCAAACAATGATTTTTGCTTCATATAAAAACAAAAGATATTTCATGTGAATTTTGTCAACATTTCAATTATTTGTGTTTGGTTTGGTGGTTTCTGGATTGAGTTGTGGTGTTTGATACTTTGAGCAATACGGATTCAGCCAAACCACTCACCACGTGCCAAGTGCCGTGATCCATTCGTGATCCACCTTAACACCGCACATCGGGTCGCGCCACATAGTGCCGGAACGGCTCACACACCACTACTAGCCTGCCATCCTGATAGCCTTGCTAGTCTGTCTTCACATTTCCATTCCTCATCCCTTCATGACCATCACATAATTCAATTCACATTTTATTGTAGTGTCCCACCCTATGCCTGATGCTTTCTTCATCTATTTCATCAAGCCTCTTCAATCCCCATGTCACTCATGTCTTACTACTGCATTCATCTCCATTCAGGTCACATTTGCCTTCCATTTCGTCTATGCCTGCAGCGCCAACTTACTCTGGGTCCAATCCTGAGTATTTGCTAGTTGCCACGTAGATGGTCTGTCTACTTGAGGTTTTGTTAGTTGCTTGACGTGATGGCCTGCCCACTGAGGTTTGTTAGCTGCCACGTGATGGCCTGCAAACCACGTGTCTCATTGAAGGTCACTGTCGTGATGGGCCCATTTCATCACCTGGCTTTGATGATGGTGTGTATGGACATGTTGTTTTCTAAATACAGCACAACCATTTCAATAATTCATGATTTATGGCTTCAGCCATCTATTACTTTATTTGGCTGGCTACTGAATGCTTTCAGGCTCGCTTGTTGCAGTGCTGCATTTATCTTCTCCTTGTAATATCAGGTTTCACTCATTTCAGGGAGCATGATTTTGCATATGTTGGACGGGGTAAAGCTGGTCATGAAATGTTTTAATCCAGAACTTTACAAAAGAGTGAATCTAGTTGTTTTGAGAGAAGAACCATGTAATATAAAAATGTTATTTTTTCTATAATTGAGGTTTTTTACCAATGAGATTTATTATCTGCTTATCTGTTTTTAAACTGCTCCTCAGTCCGCACGCACGTAAATTATTCACACATTTGACGCTTCTTGTTTCCTCCTCCAAGCCCCACACCGTCGACTCTACTGCACTTCATCCATTTGTACCATGTACGGACCATCCATTTCTACTAGCATCTCCCAAACCACAATACTCTTAATGCCTTGATATTCATTGAACTTTTATGAAACCTCATTTTCCATAATTGTCATGGGTTTTTATATATTACAGTATAATTGGGCACAATCTCCTGTATATGAATATCTTTCCTATAGGGTTCCACCATATCTTCCCAGTATAATAAATGGGACTCACTAAAGGGACCAATCTTAGAATCCAGAGGGTATCCGGTCGGGTCTGTCAAATTTTGGTATCGAGTTTCAGTTCTACTCTTTAAGCCACAGAGACATGCATATTTCATTCATGTTTCTTTGTATACCTTCCTAACTTTATCATTGGACCCATTCTCACACGATTCTGGTACGCTCTTCTGACATGGGCCAGGTGGTGACAGTCCCAAACAGAGCTTCTACTGAAAAAGCCCAAAAAGCACCTAGCCATGAGAAACTCCTATCAACGCTTCCGTCTGACCATTGAGCAGGAGTGGGCTCACTGGTAGCACGGCTGATCAAAGCCCAAGAGCCTGGGAGCATGGGTTTTGATGGCTCCACTGATCCCATGGCGGTCCTATCCTGCCGTGATGACATGGAGAAGATTCCCACTCAGGCACGCATGTTCTGATTTATATTTGAATGAAGAGGCTGGTTGTGTTTGGAAGGGCAGAAGTAAGTACATGGAGAAGACTTAGAAACTAAGACACTTGGGCAATGCTTCAGAGCTGCCTTTCACACTGAGTTTTGCCCCCCAGCCTTTGTTGAGACCAAGAGGCTAGAGTTCGAGACACTCACACAGGGCGATATGACAGTTTCGGAGTACGAGCGTTGTGTCTCGGTGAGCACGATTTCGCCCCACCCTGGTATGATGTAGTCGCAGAAGGAAGAGGAGGTTCCTCGATGTAAGAAGAGGCGATAGCTTTGAGCCTCTCAGTAGTCCCGATCACCCCACGTACTACCAATGAGAGATCGCCAGCCTGTAGTGGGTGTAGTGAGACTGCATTCCTTACGCTTCGCTCGACCAGCGCCTACACATACGATGGATTGGCTTCTTTCCTGGGGGAACCCCAGTCAGGATCATCCAAGAGGGGCAGTTTCAACTCCGACTTCAAAGGTGCAGAGGATCCAAGGGGGGACAGAGGAAAGCAAGTAGAAGGGCTCCCCAGAGGGCACGGACAGGTTTCTTGATTCTCACCGAGCGGCAGTGACGCAGCTACTTCAGTGGGTCCAGTGACCAGAGCCTGTCACTTGTGTTATATGTGGCAAGGTTCATGATGGGCCCTGCCAGTGGGGTTATGCGTGCTTTCAGTGCGGGCAGACAGGGCACTTTACAGGACCGTCCCTACCTGAGGCCCGGCCAGACCAGAGTTTCAGAATCATGCTCTAGCTCAAACTGACTAAGGGACACTGGGGACCGATACGTGCATTTGGCAGACCTCACGGCACCCCAGCACTGGGACACCAGGTCGCACTCCGGCGACCAGAGCAAGGTGGACAGAGAGGACCACCACCGTTAGAGGGGCTTATGCGATGACCTAGTCAGAGGCACTGACTACCCCACGGGTGATGTGCACATTATCTAGGCTGGTGACGATGCACGGGGCACTATCTATCCAGTAAGCAGACACTTTATTTACATTAGAGTATGTTGCACGAGTCGATTCACCTAGTCTTTGGGATGGGTTGAGATTTGCCAGCACCACGTGAGAATCCTGCGCCCAGTCGACGCTAAGGGTAGCTTGTCATCAGCTAAGATATGAAGGCAAATTGATATTACACTCGTCATGTTGATGTGCAATCCCTTTGGGATTTGATTGCTTGTTGCAACCACGCTTCAACGGATTGCTTCAATAGTTTTAGATATTTGATCTAATTGTGATCACTGTGAGTAGTCTTCAGGGAGAACTGATAGTATCTTCAGGTTTTATCACTATTTCATAGATGGTTGCTTCCTTAAAGGCTAAAGGGCACCTAGTCATATGTAAAGGATGTCAGAGTGAATAGTTTTTTGAGATTGAGATGTGCTCAAAGAGTTTCAGGAAATTCTAGATGTTTCATTCATCTTCTCAAAGCTCACCTCCTGTCTAGAGACAGATTTCTTCCTAATGATTTATTCTCGTAAACTCTATCTCCCCACACCCATAGAGCTATAACTGGCGAGCTGAGCTGAGCTGTAAGCTTCCATAAAAACAAGATTGTATCGGGGATTGACAGGTCCATTTCACCTCGAGCGCCTGTATTATTTGTAAAAAGAGTCAGCAGATGTACTTCCAGGTCAAAGTGATCCATTTGGCGCCATCATAGTCACCATTCTAATAATATCCTCGTCCCTGGATTGACGATTTATTTGATCTCATCCAGTGTAAGTGTTCTTTAAGATTGACTTGAGGTCGTTACCACTAGCTACGATTAGGGAATTCTGACGTCTCAAAACCACATTCAAGATCTAGATACGGCACATGAGTCTTAGTTACAAGTGTCTTAGATTCTCACTCCTAATGCCTCAAAGAGTTTTCGATCTGATAACCCGGGGTCTTTCCATCATACTTTGGATCTGCTTGTTGTCTTCATTGATCGATATCTTGGTATACTCGAGGAGCGAAGCCGAGCATGAGAGTCATTTTGTCAAGCTACAAACGTTAAGGCGGCAGATTTCAAGAGATGCAAGTTCAACAAATGTGAGTTTCAAGCTGAGCCAGTGATTTCTCACATAGAAGTCCTGTATTTCTATGGGACCCCTGCTGCAGTAGCTGGCATGTGAGACTGGGGAGCAACCTCACTACGGCACGTGGCTGAGCCTCAGACACAGGTGGCATACGTGTGTTCATAGAAGGGTTCTCAAAGATTGAGGACCACTTCATGGGCAAGCCAGGAAAGGGTTAAGTTTGAATGGTGAAAGGTTTGAAGGAAGTTTCCAAACAGAAGGAAAGGTTCTTGTCGGCCCTGTTCGACATTGCCTGAGAACCTTGAGGGGTTCGAGGTTTACAATGATGCTTCGTATCAGGGTTTAGGTTGCGTGTTGATGCAACATAAGAGAGTTGTGGCGTATGCTTCTAGACAGTTGAAGAAACACGAGCTGAATTATCCTACCCATGACTTGGAACTTGCTGCAGTAATATTCGCATTGAAGACTTGGAGGCATTACTTGTACGGGGCGACGTGCCAAATATTTACCGACCATAAGAGCCTTAAATATTTGTTCACCCAGAAAGAGTTAAACTTAAGGCAAAGGAGGTGGATGGAATTACTTAAGGATTATGATTGCACTATTGACTACCATCGGGTAAAGGCGAGAGATGTAGTGGCGGATGCCTTGAAGCGGGAAGTGCGGATTTCTTTTGGCTTATATCACGTGAGACCATACAACTTCCATTGATGATTCAGTGCGAGGATTGGGTGTTGAGTTGGGGATGCATGTGCCGGGAGCACTTTTTGCTGCTTCCATCTGGCCAGTACTTGTAGACCAAATTCTCGAGAGGCCTGACTAGAAGATCCTATTTGATGAGCTTGAGGAAGAAAGTCGAAGAAGAGCAGTCAGATTTTGAGTATTAGAGGCGATGGAGCCTTGGTGATTAGTTCTGACTTTGTGTTCAATGATTGAAAGAGTTAAAGACGAGATATTAGAAGGAAGGCCTGATTCAGCTTAGCACTATGCACCCGTTAGTACCAAGATGTACCCATCTGTTTGAAGGAATATTATTGGTGGTCGAGGATGAAAGAGAGGTTCTTTGAGTATGTATCCAAGTGCCTAGTTTGTCAACAAGTAAAGCGAGAGAGACAAAAGCCATGCGGACCACGCAGCCCTTACCTATTCGGAGATAGATGGGAGCCACGTGGGATTCTTGTTCAGCTCCCTCCTGAAACTCAGAACATGCGGCATTTGGGTAGTAGTTGATCGGCTCATAGTGCGACTCCTCTATACGTGAGAGATTTTCCCTCGGGAAACTAGCGGAGCTCTTGCGAACCATATAGTGGGTTTGCATGGGGTGCCCAATGTCGATCATCTCAGGATAGAGATCGTTTCACTTAGAGGTTTGGAAAGGGCCCGATGAAGAACTAGGTGTCGAGTTGAATTTAAGTCTGACGTTTCACCCTCAGACCCGATGGGCGGTCGGAGAAAGACTATTCGGACCTTAGAATATGTTGAGAGATCATGCATGCGCAATTCAAAGGACATTAGGCGAATATCTACCTTTGGCGAGTTCACTTATAACATGACTACACCTGAAGCATTGAAATGTCACCTTATGAGGCGTTATATAGGAAACAATGTGCTCTTCTCTTGGAATGAGGCGCGAAAAGAAATTACTAGGCCACTGAGATTGTCTGAACGGCGGTGGACAAGGTTAATATCATACGTGCCAGGTTGAAAGCAGCTCAGGATAGGCAAAAGAGCTATGCGGACAAGCGAAGAAAGGATCTTGAGTTTGAGGTTGGAGATCGAGTGTTCTTGAAGCTCTCTCCTTGGAAGGGTGTAGTACGTTTTGGAAAGCGAGGGAAGCTAAGTCCTCGCTACATTTGACCTTTTGAGATTGTTGAGAGGGTAGGTCCAGTGGCTTACAGATTAGACTTGCCGGAGGAACTTTCTCGAGTCCATAATGTCTTCCACATCTCCATGCCCTACTGCCAAGTATATTTGATTCCTCACATGTGTTACAGAGCACGAAGATTGAGCGGGATGACTTATCCTATGAGGGCGACCGGTCGCAGTTCTAGGAGGGAAGAGAAGGAGCTTGCAACAAGATAATATCATGGTGAAGGTCCTCTGGAGGAAAACCACCTAGTCGAGAGCGACTTAGGAGCGGGAGGACGAATCTGGGACGGAGTACCCTCACCTTTTCCATGTAGATGCAGAATTTAGTGAATGAGAATTTTCTTTTAAAGGGAGTAGGTTGTAATGACCACTTTTGATTATCTGAGTTTAAACACGTTTGATAAGTTTAGACTAAGTTTGACCCGGGTTTGACCAACACTTGATATATGGACGAAGTTGACTTTTCAAGGATGAATAGTTTTAGGTTAAAGCTCTAAGACACCATTTCGTAAGGCTCGTCGTCACGAGTTCATAGGCTGGTCGAGCGTCAAATCAGACTTACGGATAAAAAGTTATAACCGGAAATTTCAAGCGGCGGTGTTTTAACGGTCTGTCAGCGTCTTAATTTTACCCAGCGACCCTAGGCCTATTTAAGCATAACTTGTGATGCCAAAACCCTAGCCCAAAGCACTCTTGGGCTCCAAAACCCTAGAAAAATCCTCCAAGCTTGTGGACCGAGTGGGTCATTTGAACCATTGGCCCGGGTGGAAGATTGCACAAAGGGCGCCACGGTCACCACCCGTGCTACCGCGCGCCACCGGCCTAGGGGTGCGCCACTGCCCCCGAACTGGCCGGCCGTGAAATTTCACGGCCAGCAGGCCGGACCCAGGGATCTGGCGGAGAAGACGGCATGGCTGCGGTTTGTCGCCGGATTTTCGATTTCCGGCCACTTCAGGCACCCATAGCTCCTTTCCCACCATTTTGGACCCCGAACTCATCTACGTGGTCCACTTTGCGGATTCCTCACCGTTTGGAAGTTACAACGAAAACAAAATCTGCCGGAGGTTAGATCGAGTTTTCCGGCCACCACGGCATTGTTGAACCAGGTAATGGTGCCAATGAGTTCCTGGTCTCTTGGGGCTTTCCATTGATATGTGGTTTGTAAATTTTGGACATCGTTTGGTTAGGTTTCCATTTTTAGGTTGTTTGATTGGTGCAGAGAAGTCGGGGCCAAATAGAGTACCCGATTGGTCAAATTTGGAAAAATTGAAGTTGTATTAGTGAAATTGGATGTTTAGGAATTATTGGACGGTTCAATTTAGAAATTGGCACTCGAATTGAAAAAGCCCCAATTTTAGGTATCGGGCACATAGGGCACACTATGTAGTGGCTGTCGGAGTCAATTTGGATAGTTTTCTTAGTTCTAACCGAGTTATTCTAAGGTCTTTGGGACATCCTAAGGTTGTTGGTTCGGTTAGTAGAGCCTAAGCGAGGGTTTGTCTATATTACGAGCCTTTCGTGGGGCGAGAGGCGATGTCACGGGGGAGCGGGGCGGCGTCATAATTAACGTAGTGGTTTATATGCTTTTAAATGATTTGGGGTATTATGTTTGATATATCTATTGTGATAAAATACTTTACATATCTTTGCTTTGATGAGATGGTTGGTTGCATTCAAACATGATTTTCGGTTTCATATAAAAAGCAGGTTGATATTTCATGTGAATTTTGTCAACATTTCAATTATTTGCGAGTTTCTTGTGTTCGTGGATGAGTTGGTGGTGTTTGGATATTTTGAGTACATGGATTGAGTTGTAAACTATCGTGAAAAATTATTGTTAAAGAAAAGGTGGATCTTGAGATTTTGTGGTAGACTCTAATACGGTGTGTGGAAAGGTGCATGTGAGAAAAGGGAATGGTTATATTGGTTGCCCGCGTGATGAAGTAAAGGTTGCAGGAGGTTTATTAGTTGCCACGTGATGGCGGGTTACGGAGGATTATTAGAGGACACGTGATGGACAGGTTCACTCGGAGGTTTGATAGTGCGGCGGGTTGCAGGAGGGGTTTGATAGTGCGTGATGGCCAGGATTTACTCGGAGGTTATTTAGGTGCGTGATGGCCAGGTTTACTCGGAGGTTTATTAGGTGCCCGCCTGTTAGTGGGCTTGCCGGAGGTTTGTTAGTGCCACGTGATGGCCGGGTCTACCTGGAGGTTTGTTAGTTGCCACGTGATGGCCGGGTATACTTGGAGGTTTGTTAGTTGCCACGTGATGGCCGGGTCTGCACGGGTTTGTTGGTTGCGCGTGATGGCGGGGTGTAACCCACCGGGTTCATTAGTTGTCGCGATTGTCGTGAGGTCGGCTTCGCAGAGCGGTTTGATGGTATGTGGTATGGACATGTTGTTTTCTCTAAATATAGTATAACTATTTTAATACTCATGATTTGGTGCATTTCAAAGTTATCTTATTACTTGATGGCTATACATGTTTGTGCTTGGCTTATGTTGTGTGCAGTGCAGATTATGATTTTTCTTAACATTGTGTCGGCCTATTTGTGGAGCATGAATTGCATATGTTGGACGTGGGGTAAAAGTTGGGTTTTGTGAAATGTTTCTAAGCGGGAACTACAGAGTGAGCGGAAAGGTTTTGAGAGAGAAGAACCATTGCAAATATAAAATGTTATTTTCCTTATAATTATGCCACTCACTTTGAGATTATTATCTCACATTATTGTTTTTAAATCTGTTCCCTAGGTCCAGACAGATCGTAGGGCCTATTCGCGCCAGATTTGACGTCGCTCTCCCCGCCACAGCTGTCGCACTCTATTGCATTTATCCATTTGTGTTTGATGTATTGGACTCATTCATTTCTACTTGTACCCATAAATCCACAATACTCTTAGAATGCTCTGATATTCGTATTGAACTTTTTATGAAACCTCATTTATAATTGTTGCGGGTTTTTATATATACATGTATAATTGGGTATTAAATTTGTACATGGTGTTACTCCCTTCCTTAAGGTGGGGTTCCACCGTATCTTCCCTAGGAGTATACAGTGGGACTTCACTAGGCGGGACCACCCGGGAAATCCGGGGAGGGTATCCGGGTCGGGTCCTGTCATTAATGTGTAACAGTGCTACTGATTAAGAATAATCTGTAATAGTCCGCTGCTGTGTCTAACATTCATGTGAGTCCTCTTGATTAATAAGAATTTGCTCGCCATACTTAATATGCTTGATCCTGTGAGTTAACAGAGATGCATGCCCGGTCATATATGTCTTAACAATCCTATTGATTAATAAGAATCTGTAACAACCATACTTAATATGTAATAGTCCTACTAATTAATAAGAATCTATAACAGCCATACTTAATATGCTGCTTGAGTCCCTCTTAATTAATCTTAAGTCGTAGCAGTCCTAATCGATTAGAACACAAAATTACGAACTCGGGGTGATTATGATCATCAACGGTCCTAATCCTATTAGAGCTTTTCTAAACCGAATCATTTTTCAATTTCTCTGATTATAAAACGGATGAACTAATGGATCATGGCATATCACATATGGAAAAACAAATACACCTAACGAGATCATTATATCACATATAAAATTAGTTTCTGAAGCAATGATAGCTCTATCTGCTTGTTGGAATCGTGATAAGAAAAACAGCAAAAATAAAAAAATTTACTTGAACTACCGGGATCAAGCGGTTTCATAGAAACTAAACAATGAATCAAGAAATCCATATCTCACCTCTTGTAGACCCGAGAAATCCTTTTGACTAGGTGCAGTTTTCTTGATCACCTGTATTGAAGCACAAGCAGAACTCCTTCTAAAGCGATCCAACAACGAGCCAAGGCGATGCGGAGTGTGCAGAAGCACCTCTAAAGGCCATCCACCTGACGGCTAATGAATGGGATGGATGTGCTAGCACCTTATGATAGGTCTTTGTCCCACAAAACCAAAGACACCTTAGTGTCTTCCAAAACTCTAAAAATAATTCTCTCTCAAAAATGCCCACTTCCAAAAACCATCTTCTTTTAGATGATAAACCTCATATTTATATCAAGCGTCCCAAACCCTTTTATTAAAACGAATTTAAACCAAATTCCATTAACTATTAATGGGCTTGGCCTTGGACTTGGGCTTGGGCTTAATCATGGGCTAAAGAGAGAGCCTTTCTAACATCCCATTATAGCTCATTCTTATGTATGACCCTATAGGTTCACTCAATGTTAGCAGCGGGCCTAAATCATATTCTAAGCCCACAAGTTATAATTGGTCTCTAGCAAGACATTATACCTACCCAAATCAAGTGAATTCGATGACTCGAAAAACCTTACTATAGTATGATATTAGTCCTTTGTCACACGATGTCTCGATTACTTCCAAAGCATGGATGAAGTCATCTTTATACAACTTAATAATTTCTTGATTCTCAAGTAGACTGACTAAACAAATGATATTGATAACTCCTATCAATCTCATTCGAGCACGACCATGCATTTCTCAATCTCACTTATCAAGAGGCCAATAGACATCTCACTCAATTAAGAGCGGGACAAATTCCTTCACTATCACTCACATTCCTCCACATGATTTATTGCATGCTTAGACCATAGCCTGTATTACCATCCTGTTAAAGACGTCATTGAGCTACGTCAAGACACGAAATTCCTCATGTAGGAATCCATGGTGAATTCAGGTTGAAGGACTCAAATACCACTACTGAATTGAGAATTATTGATGACATAATCCATGTAGTATTTCTCATAGCGGGTCAGTCCAATAACATGAAGTTAACATGTATTTATATTCTAAGTAACATCTTATGTTCATGACCAGCAAAACATGGTCTTTTCTCTCATAAAATATAATAGTCTTGCTTCATTATTATACCCACAATAATGATCGACTATGGACTATCTAGAATAGTGTTCTTATGCCTTAAGGTTTTACTATCAAGACACATACTTGATGACATAAAGCGGAGCCAACTATTCAAGGATCTTATTTTACCAAGTTAAACCACAATTTAAATAACAAGATAAAATGATAAATGCCTCATGTATATAAACATATAATGACAATGTATATGCCACTAGGTTAGAGCATATCACTAACGCTAGTACCGGTACTCATCTTCCTCTGCACTTTTAACAACTTTGAATCTGAGTCTTGGACTTTAATTGCAGTGCTGGCTTTGAGAATGCCAGGTACTCTATCTTCCTCTACACTTTTTAACAGCTTTGAGATGCGAGTCTTTGGACTTTGAGTACCGGTACTCTCAGCATTCACCATAATTCCACTCCTTAGATGTAAGGAACCTCCCGTTAGCGCATAAAACCTTGAGTGATCATCCCTTAACTTTTGAAAGTCCTCAATCACATTGGGAACCATTCCATAGGTTGAGAAGAGAGGAAGAACAAGATTTGAGTAGGCTTTGGTGAATTGCTTCGAAATTCAGCTCCGCTTGGAAGTGAAAATGTGCATAAGAGCTTTCTTCAAAACATGTTGTCCTCTAAGCATCCAAAGGCACTTCAAAAAGGTACAAGGGACATTGAGCAACCTTCACAAGCATAAAAATAGAAAAGAAAGTCAAAAGCACCTGTTCTACAAAAAAGAAGGGCAAAATACGAGATAGAAAGGCTAAAAGCAAGTATAAACACTGTACTTATTGTGTTAGACACACCCCCTAACCTGCATCTTACTAGTCCCTAGCAAGATTTGAACTAAGAAGAACTAAAACAACTAAGAGGCATAACAAAGCACAAAAGAAACCAGTTAAACATTGAAAAATTCCAAAATAAGCAAACATGAACATATTACTACAACTTTACAAAATATGCCAACATTTGAACTCAATGAGCACCGACAATTCCAAGTTTAGTGATAATCCAACAAGAACTTTCACAAAACCAACAACACTCATACAGAGGAACAAAGACACTGAAAATGGAATAGAATGAAGTCACCCAAAGGGAATAAAACTTCATTGATGAAAATAAGCATTTAACAATAACCAAGTACTTAAGCATATATAATATTCATAAAGGAACAACCAACTAAAATCAAAATAAAAAGGACTTCTAGGCTTGTAATGACCACGGGTTACACAAAAGGGCTTTCAAGAAACAAAATGGGTGTTGGCATGACATGGCTGAGGTTGCTACCCTATTGCCAACACCACCCTATGCTAACCCAAGAAATCCAACTACTCTTCTTCAGAATCCTCTTCGTCAGTCGAGAATGCATCTTCATCCACATAATCATCAAGGTCGTCAAAATCCCCTTCCAAGTTAGGAGAAGGTCTTTCAACAGCAGAAGGCTCTCCTCGTAGGATATGAACCTCTCTCTCAAGCACGGAGAGCCTGTGGCCAATCTGTTTCTATTTTCCCAAGATGCACTTAAACCACCCTTTTATCCTGTGCTTCATCCTCTTCAAAGGGGATGTATTATTTGGTTCAAGAGCTGATGATGAAGATGCTCCTAAAGTGGTTGGGGGAGGCTAAGCTAAAGGAGGCTTCACTGAAGCGGCTCCGCTTTTAGCTTTTGTTATACTTGTAATGGGGCCCAAATGAGGGGGAACCATATTTTTTCCCTATTTGGGCCCTTTATACCGGCAACTTCTACTAATTTGGTAACTAGTGCTGGATATGGAATGTAACTCTTTTCACTCGTGGACTTAATGAAGTCTCTCATGATACACCATATCACAACACCTTAGTCAATAAGCCCCTCATTCATCACTTCAAACAATAACTAAATTTCTTCCTCACTTGGCAGCTTTTCTTTCCCTTTAGGCATAATCATATTATGAATAATCTTGTTCATCAATGCATACTCTGGTTTCAGCTTCCCTGGGATGAATTCTTTTCACAAAAATCCTCCCATAGGCACCGGATTAGTGCACATAGCATTGGCAAACAACCCAGCCTCGAACTTTGTGATGGAATGGATAAGGCCTGCCACCCATGCTAGGACGAGTGTACCCTAAAGATATGGCAATTGATTCTAGGTCGACTAATAAGCGCATACCAGCAACTATGGTCTCCAAAAGGAACTCCTTATCAGGATTCTCACTCAAGTTAAAGCATAATTCTTTGACAACTGAGGGGAGATAACCTTTTACTTCTTTGCAAATAAACTGTAACTTCTAAGCCTCTATGATTGCACGAATAAGGTGATCAAAAATAAAAGTTCCAATTTTCATGCCCCTTTCACAGTGAAAGCCTCTCTTTGCAATTGACTGAGCCCACTTTGCTAGCACTGGCAATGATTCATCGAACATTTCCGCCAATCTCCTCATCTTCACTTTCTTCCTCGGTTCGATGGCGATTCTGCGATTTCCTGCTCTTTTTACCACTTGAGAAGTGTCGGCCTTTCTCTTTCCTTGCTCGCTCAGTAGAGAGTCGTGACCTTTTCTTTCGATGTTGCAGTCCTTGCCATAGATACGACAATGAGAGATAATACTACCAAGATTGCCCACACACATAAAAAAAAAAAAAAAACACTCCCTGATTAGTGTCCAAAAAGTGCTATTTTGAACCCTATTTTTAATAGGTTTTGAGCGCTTTTTGTGTACTAATTTTTGCTGCCCTGTGATTTTGATATTTTTGATTCCAAACGACCTCGTTTTGTATAATTACCACTTTGTCCCTATTGTAATTTCATATTTTAGGTCTTTTTGTCATTTCACACATTGGGTTGGCTATAAAAGCCAACTTATATATGAATTTTAACCTTCTTTAATCTTTACGATGCTGGCTGACTTTTGTTTCAGTTTCCTACTCTTCTCTCTCACTCTTTTCTCTCCTTTCTTGGTTGCCAAGCCCCTCCAAGGATGACAACTTGGAGGATAATTAGCTAAAACCACTTCCTTCTTGAAGTAAAGGCTCTTTGGGAAGGATCTGCTTGTTTCTTTGGTGGTTCCCTGTTTTCACCTTGACGGGTTTACATTTTGGTTCCCCAATTATAACTCTAGGTGTAAAGCTTTTTTGATGTACTTTCTTTGGCCAATACTTGTAAGCTTTTAGGTTCAGTGTATTCTTGGCTTTAGATCTGCGATATCCGTGAATTGCTCTTTACGAGCCACTTGGAAGTAGGTTAAGGGTTATGTTTTCCTTTGTAAGTGCATCCTCTTTGATAAATACTTGGTAATCTATTGGGGTTCGGTGGATTCTTATTTTAGATCCATTGAGACTCATTGGTTACCCTTTACGAATCATTGGGATGAGTCAGATAGATTTTCTTGTGAGGCCATAAATGTTAAATAAATGCTTTCTATCAAAAGGAAAATTATTAGGGTTTAGGTTTTAATGCCAAATGAAGATCCGGTTCGGGAGATGACTATATGTCATCCTCCCCAACGCGAGGAAATTAACCCGGGGACCTCTTGGTTAGCCTAGGATCTTAAACTCAGTGGCCCAATGCTTCAAGGAGTTCTATTTTACATTTTATTTCATTTATTTTCAGTGTCCAAACCACCCATTGCATTTTATCACCACGCCAAAATCAAAATTTAATTCACCATTTTTACTTCACTCAAATCATTTTGTACAAAAGAAACCCATCCACGTGTTCGGCCTAGACCCTTTATGCTAGCGATGCTTGACTACGACGGTAGGAGGAATATAGGATATAAATTTTGTTGATTCCGGATCACCCTACTGTGGCACGAATCACTCCATAAGCCCATTTCAGCAAGCATTGGACTTCCCTTCCTAGTATCCCTCAAAAATTTCCACCCCACAACCTTTGTGGCAAACACACAATCCAACCAGACAACTAGCACCACAACCCAGCACACAGCAAAGTCCATACCAATACAACAGTACAAACCACAATTATACGGCTCAAAATGTAAGAGAGAAGCTCACTTACCCATAAAAGGCTCCAAAATACCTAGATTTCAGGTGAGAACTCCAATTTCGACCCCTTGATAAGCAACAACCCTTCTTGAATACAACTCTTGTAATGAAATGGTTAGGAAGGGACTTTGAAGGTTAAGAATGATGAGGATGGGGTGATGGTGTGTTGTGAGGGTGTTTGGATGGTGGGGAAGTTGGCTAGGGTTAGGGTTTTGATGGTGAGGGTGTGAGAAAAATGAGGTAATGGTGAGGTGAGAGGGTGTTCGGATGGTGAGGAAATTGGCTAGGGTTAGGGTTTTGATGTGGGAAAAAATGAGATGGTTTGGGGATTTCGGATGGTGAGAGAAGAGAGAGAGGAAAGAGAGTTTTAATTATCAAATGGGGTGGGGCAAAATTCGCTTAGTCACCGTCTTGGACTTTGAGTACCGATCTTGAAATATACTACACTCTCAAACAACTTAGTGCGATGCGAGCTTTAGTCTGGAGTCTTGGGCTCTACGGACCTATACTAGTTGTGAGTACTAGTTCTCACAAATTTAGTACCGGTACTAACATATTTCACAATTTTCCTCCATTGCATACTCAAACTTTGCATGATGTTTCAATTTTCACCTAAACCCACTTGTGCACATCTCAAATGCATATTCAAACTTGCTCGGCACATTCATTCACACTTTGAAACAAGCTTACTCAAAAATTACCATGGATCCTAAGGTTTTGAACAAATTTGGTAACTTTTAGGCTCAACACAGATCAAATGGTGACAAAGCATGATTTAGAAGTTTGCATGAGCAACAATGGCCTAAAATCATCTTTCAAATATGTACGAATGTTCCAAAATGAATAAAATGCATGAAAATGTCAAGGCTATGCAAAAATGCACAAAATGAAGCCAAAGCCACGTGGGTTTGAGCTTGGAAACAAGAAATCAATGACTTGTGATAATTGCAATACCAAGGATATTCAAGATGAACAGAAATGATGCAAGCCATGATTAAAAAAATGAGAAGAGACAGGAAATGGATGAAAAGGATCCCAAATATGACGGAGTGGTCTTGTTCAAGCTTTGTTAATTGTGCATGTGTAGGAATGTATAGAGTTCATAGCTTACAAGTTCAAAGGGAAGCATAGTTCAAAAGTTCAAGTTCCATTCTCATGTAAGCCTAAAATCGAAAAATTTATGCAGTGCTTACTAAAAACACCAGGTAAACCCCGAGCAAGCAAAACATACTCTTTAAACAAAAAGAAACTACCTTACGAAAGTATGTGTATGAACACTAGTATATACCCCCCTCCCCCTGACAAGTGAAATGAGCATTGTCCTCAATGTAAGAAAGATAAACACTAAGGTTTGAACTGACAAGGGAGGGGACAAAAAGAATATCATGAGTCAGCGTATCCACAATTCTAAAAAGAATGATTAGGAACCAAAAAGGAGAGACTATATACGATGAGTAATAACATAAATTACTCTGATGGGGCATCCTAGTAGACTGGATCTACCAACTCCTCAATACTCTCTTGATGGTCAAAGTTCTCAAGAAATGGCTTTAGGCGCTGACCATTGACTTAATGATTTTTCCATTCTCTGAATTCTCAATTGCAACTGCTCCATAGGGATGAACTGTCTTGACCATGAAAGGGCCAGTCCACCTAGAACGGAGTTTTCCTTGGAAAATGTGCAAACAAGAACTGTACAAAAATACCTTATGTTAAGGCTCAAAGGTCTTCCTCACAATGTTTTTGTCATGGAAAAGCTTGACCTTCTCTTTGTAAATTTTGGAGCTCTCATAAGATTCATGCCTCATTTTGTCAAGCTCATTCATCTGCAGTATCTGTTGTTGACCTGCTTTAGCCAAATTAAAATTTAGAGTCTTAATGGCTCAATATGCCTTGTGCTCCATTTCCACCGGAAAGTGACATGCTTTGCCATAAACCAACCTATAGGTAAACATACCAAGAATGGTTTTAAAAGCAGTGTAGTAAGCCCAAAGAGCATCGATTAGTCGAAGAGACCAATCCTTGCTATTAGGGTTAACTGTCTTTTCTAAAATGTGTTTTATCTCCTTATTGGCTAGTTCAACTTGACCATTAGTCTGTGGGTGATAAGCGGTAGAAACCTTATGTGTGACTCCGTACTTTTTAACCAAATTCTCAAATAGTCTATTACAAAAATGGAGCCCACCATCACAAATGATCATACAAGGCATTCCGAAACAAGAAAAAATGTGTTCTTTCAAAAATTTCAAAACCACTTTATGGTCATTAGTTCTTATTGGAATAGCCTCCACTCACTTAGAGACATAATCAGCATGATAAAATCAAGATACCCACAATAAGGGGAAAAGGGCCCATAAGTCTATACCGTGAGTAAATTTCCAATGATTAAAATAGGGAGTAAGAAGGCATCATGTTTCTTTTTTGTAATCTTCTAGTTGTTGCTTTGCTTACAAGTTTTTGCAGTATTCAAAAAAATCTTTAAAAAGCGTGGGCCAGTAAAAACTAGCTTGCAAGATCTTATCAACTGTTTTCCTTGCAGAAAAATGCCCTCCATAAGCTTCAAATTGACAAAAGGTTAGCACCCCAATTTGGTCGTCATTAGGTACACACCTTCTCATCAACTTATCAAGGCAATATTTAAGAGGTATGGGCTATCAAAATAGTACATCTTAACATCAACCAAAAATTTCCTCTTTTGCTGAGAAGTTCACCTTGATGAGATTTGTCCTGTTACTAAGTAATTCACAATGTCATCATACCAAGGACAATGGATAAGAGCAAACAGTTGCTCATCAAGGAAAGTGTCATCTATGGGTAGGCCATCATAAGATGTCTCTAAAAACAAACAAGAAAGGTGGTCAACTACCACATTCTCGACTCCTTTCTTATCCCTAATGGTCAAATTGAACTCTTGACAAAGTAGGATCCACCTAATGAGACAGGGCTTAGTATCTTGCTTAGATAGCAAGTACTTGAGTGTTAACGTAGTCGATGAAAATGATTATGGGAGACCCTATAATGTAAGACCTGAACTTATCTAGGGTAAAGACTACAGCTAAGAACTTTTTTTCCGTAGTTGTATAATTGGACTAGGCGAAATCTAGAATCTTGCTAGCATAATAGATCACAAAAGGTTTTTTATCTTCTCTTTGCCCTAAGATAGCTCCTACGGCATAATCACTAGCATCACACATGATTTCGAAAGGGAGGTCCCAAATAGGAGGTTGCATGATCGTGGGGCTAACATACTTTTCAAATTTTCAAAAAGCCTCCTCATATGCTTGTGACCATTCAAAAATGACATCCTTGGCAAACAAAGCGCACGAGAGACCCAGTATGTACTAAAAAAAAATTGAACCTCCTATAAAACCCTGCATGACCTAGGAAGGACTGTATGTCTTTAACACATTTAGGAGTAGGTAAATTATAAATCAACTCAACTCTAGCCTTGTCTACCTCTATTCCTTCTTTTGACATTGCATGTCCTAACACAATCCCTTGTGTCACCATGAAGTGACACTTCTCCCAATTTAAAACTAGATTTTTCTCCTCACATATTTCCAAAACTCTCCTCAAATTTTCTAGACATCCCTCGTAGGAATCTCCATAGACAGAGAAATCATCCATGAATATCTACATAATCTTATCTATCGTATCACTGAAAATACCCATCATGCACTGCTGAAAAGCTCCCGGTGCATTACATAATCCAAAGGGCATCTTCTTAAAGGCAAACGTGACAAAAGGATATGTGAAAGTGATTTTCTCCCAATCCTCTAATGTTATCTCAATTTGATTGTACCTAGAGTAACCATCAAGAAAGCAATAAAACTCATGCTCAGCGACTCTCTCCAACATTTGGTCCACAAAAGGTAGGGGGAAATGATCTTTCCTAGTGTCAGCATTAAGTTTCCTATAATCTATGCACACTCTCCAACCTATAGTGACCCTAGTAGGTATGAGCTCACTATGTTCATTTGCCACCATAGTGACCCCGGACTTCTTTGGCACTACTTGGGTTGGGCTTACCCACTTGCTATCCGCAATAGGGTAAATGACACCTACATCTAAGAGTTTCAAAACCTCTTTCTTGACAATTTCTTTCATGACCGGATTTAGCCTACGTTGTGGTTGCCTAGATGGTTTAACATCCTCTTCTAAGTGAATCATATGAGTGAAAATCAAAGGGCTAATCCCCTTAATGTCCGCAATGGTCCATCCTATGTTGGTTTGGTGGGCCTTCAGAATTTCTAAAAGTTTTGTCTCTTGATCAAGATTTAGAGAGGAAGATATGATCACAGGGAAAGTCTCTTCACTTCCTAGGAATGAGTATTTGAGATGAGACGGTAGAGGCTTTAATTCAAGCTTAGGTGGCTTCTCTTTAGACGGCAAAACTCTCTCCTCAATTGGAGGCAATTCTTCACCCAGTGTGTTCACCCATTGGTTTCCACACTTCATCGGTGCTCAAGTACGAGTATAGAAACCCACTTCCTCGTGATTACTTCCTTAACACACTTAGGGCTCATTAGACAAGACTTGAGAGGGTCATCACATGAAAAATGATCTACAAATTCCTGCACGAAAGATTCTATCACATTCGCCTTGCAAATATCTTCATCATCCCCTACTTCCTTGATAACATTGAAAATGTTCAAGTTCAACGTCATGTTGCCAAAGACAAGGTCACTAACCTCCCCTATGTTGTATAGTGGCATTTAGCAGTGGGCTTTAACAGCGCCTCCTACCTAAGAATCCACCGGAAACTGACTCCCTTGACTCACCATAGGCTGAGTATCAAGTACGACAAAGTCCATAGGAAAATAAAACCTATCCACTTGCCTCGATACATCCTTCACCATACCTCTAGGAATCTTCACACTACGGTTAGCTAGCTGGAGGGTAATGTTAGTAGGCTCTCACTCTCCTAACCCTAGCTCAACATACACTGAGTATGGCAACTAATTCACACTCACCCCCAAGTCTACTAAAGCACGTTCCAACTTCGAGTTTCCTACCACTATGGAAATGGTAGGGCTTCCTAGGTCTTTGTATTTGGAGGGGCAAATTATTCCTATTCAGAGAGGTGGATTGTTCAGTCATAAAAGTATCATTGTGGACACCTAACTTCCTCTTCACAATACATAAGTGTTTCAAAAATTTAGCATATGAAGGGATTTGTTTTATGGCATCCAACACTGAATAAATTACTTTAACCTCGCTTGAACAAATTTTCATAAATTTTTTAACATGATTATTCATTTTTTTTTGAATTCTCAACCTATGGTGATATGGAGCAGGAGGAGCATGTTTAGCTTTATCTTTATCCAACTCCACATCAACAACATCGACTTTAGGGACATCAAGCTCATCAATCACATCATCAGCCATTTTTTATTCATTTTTCAAATCTTTTGAAATCTCTTTAGCAAGATCCTTAGGATGGATGGTTTTATCAATTGTTTTCCCACTTCGAAGAGTGGTGATGGCCTTACAATGTTCAAAGGTCCCATCATTTTGACTTGAGGTCCCAACACTATTTTAACCTTAGGGGTTTTGAATGGGTTGAGAAGGGAATTTCCCTTTTTCTTGTTGAGAACTCCCCGTAAAGGCAGTCAACTTAGTAATTTGAGACTTCACATCATTTATAGTCATTCGAAATTCAGTGTTAGTTGACTATTGATATTGGACAAACTGTGTTACATTGTCCTCCAAAATTATTTTATGTGGAGGTTGGTAAGGTTGATGATTTTGATTTCCTTGGGGAAAAGGGTGAAAGCTTGGCTAGATTTGGTTTAAAAATCCTTGTGGCCCCTGATTTTGAAAATGAGGAGTTTGATTTGAAAACCCTTGGTTTTGGAAATTTTGACTTGAAAGTTTTGGTTTAGAAAACCCAAGCTGCTTTGATTCTGAGGAAACATGTCTTCCATCACTCCTCCAGCCTAAAGTTAGGTGTTTACTCCACCCCGATTATGCTTCAATATGGAGAGTTGAAGGGCTTCCTTGGGTAATTGAGAGCATTAGCTTGCTCGACGGATGGCTCTCTCACTTGGGAAGATTGGGGACAATCAACGGTCAAATGAGCACTACTACAAATTATGCATAAGTCTTCCATCCTAGGTGCTAAAGGCACTTTGGGTACAATAGTCACCTCATTCACTTTTTGCATTTCAATGGCCTCTAACTTCCTTGTCAATGTAGTTATTTTGGCTTAAAGGTCATCATTCTCTTTCACATGATGTTTTCCTCCTCCAATGGGCGAACTATGCACTCTAAAGGGCACTTCAAGGGAAGTATTAGTCTCCCAATTTTGGGCATTTTTTGCTATTGTATCAAAACATTTCACAACCTCTTCAAGGCTTTTCTTATAGAACTGTCCCCCACTCATCATTTGAATATATTGCTTGCTATAAAGAGAGAGTCCTTTATGAAAATAAGCAACAATTTGGTCAATATCCAAACCATGATGAGGAATAGCATGGACAAGTTCTTTGTATCTTTCCCATACGATGGCAAAAGATTCACCTAGTTTTTCAGAAAAGTTTTGGATATCTCACATGAGTGCATTAGTGCGTCCCAGAGGGAAGAATTTGTTTAAAAATACGCTTCGCATGTCCTCCCAATTAGAGATTGAATTAGGAGTAAGAGAATGAAACCATATTTTAGTCTTTTCCTTTAGAGAGAAAGGAAACAAAACTAGACAGATTATGTCGAGGGGTGATCCTATAGAAAGGAAAGCGCTGCAAACATCCTCAAAGTCTCTCATGTATGAGTAGGGGTTCTCATAATCGAACCCTAATATTCAGGGAGAAGACGACCTCATCTCCGCCACAAGAAAACGGTTACCTCTTCAAGTAAAGTATCACACGAGTTTGTCAGGGTTCTCGAGGTCTCAAAATCTCTCCGAGGGTTCTACCAACATTAGGCAAAGGGGGAGGGGGAGCTCGATATTGATTATGTTGAGGATTGACATTCTCCCCTCCCACCGCCGGGGTTGCCGGCAATACAACACCATCTCCTTGTCTTGGAGGATCAAAAGATCTTTCGGGTTAAAAGGTACCCTCGCTCTCATTCGATTAAAAGGAATTTGTTGATTTTCTGTGTGCTCCATTAAAGGAGTGGAAGGTAAATGAAACAAACTTCTTACAATTGAGTTTCGAGGACTTTGTTGAGGTGTGATTCTTACAAGTCGGTGTTGCTCATCACGAGTCCACACCGGCATGCACTAATATCACCCCAACAAGAGCGGTATTCACAGATATTATATACACAAAGATTTTTTTTTTTTTTTTTTGCACAATTTAAGAGAATGAAGAGGACTTATTGATTTTCTAATGCACTGTAAATTACCACTAGCTCTCTTTGATCAACTAGAATGCTCGCCACCTCCACAAAGGCTCCAAAATGCTTATCCCTCCGCTGTACTCACATGTTCCCAAGCATAGGAACTCCACATCGCCTGCGATAATAATTTGGCTGGAAGTCCATGTGTCATCTCCAATGTAGAGTGGGGGTTCTAAGAGGATCCTTAGGTATTGATCTCTAATGAATGTGCAAATAAAGTAAATCATGGGGGGTTTAATTGTTTGATTTGGCAACCGATTGATTTAATATTAGATTATCCACAAGAAAGACGAGTGATAGGATTCTAGGGTTTCCACTTATCCACAACTAGGTAACAAGCAATAGATTTCATTCAGATCCATTAAGGAATTGTCTTTGGATGGAAGATATGACTTTAAAAGCTTTTTGCAGTGATAGGAGAATGATGTCAACTGCTCACTTAGAAAGTTTATACAAACACTCAGCAGGCATTTAGGTTCAAGCACAATGTGTACCAAGATTCTCTTGTTCACATATTGTCAAGAATATGCCAAACTGAGCATTTAGAGAGAATATAGTAAGTATTTAACATCATACAACTTCGATTCAAGCACAAGGGGTGGGAGAGTGTTGTTACCTTTGTTGGTAATGAGTTTCACCTCGAATCCTATCTTGGAGGTTTAGAACCCCATTAAAGCTAGGAAATGACTAATAAATGCAAGAACATCCAACATAAATGAAAGTAGAAGAGAAATAAATGCTATAGATTGATGTAAACCATAATGGAACAAGTTTAGAGATGAAGCTACAGACTAAAAGACTTAGAATAAGTATTACAAGTGATTAACTACAAGAACAAACAAAGATCTAAGCTATGCAAAATAGAAATTACAAGAAACCCAAGAAAATGAGAGAAAACCCTAACTAAACTAAAGGAAAACCTAAGTAGGAGTTATGTGTATCTTCAACCCACCCGCATATTTAAATACGCCCCCAAACAACTACACGAATTGTGGGAGCAAAAGACTCCACTCCTAAGCCCCCGCACAAATATCATAATTCCCCGATACACACCTAGTCAATCACCACCAAGACCCAGATCACTTTTAGTACCTAGACTCACATCCACTAGCCTTGAATAGGCTTCAGCACCGGTGACTACACATTCAAGATCTAGGACTTTATATCGGCACTATATCAATTTCTACATAATTCCACCCTTAGATGCATGGAACCTCCCTGGCATAAACCTCGAGTGATCATCCCCACACCTTGAAAGTCCTCAATCACACATGTCCATTCCTTAGGTCAGAGAGAGGAAGAACAAGATTTGAGTAGGCTTTGGCGAATTGCTTTGAAATTTAGCTCCGCTTGGAAGTGAAAATGCGCATAAATGCTTTCTTTAAAACATGTTGTCCTCTAAGCATCCAAAGGCACTTTAAAAAGGTGCAAGGAACATTACGCAACCTTCACGAGCATAAAAACATGAAAGAAAGTCAAAAGCACCTGTTCTACACAAACTAAGGGCAAAATACAAGCTAGAAAGGCTAAAAGCAAGTATAAACACTGTAGTTATTGTGTTAGACATGTGTCCTTCTCTATTGGCATGTATAATGATGAGGTGTACTGTGATGTGGTAGTTTTGGATGCTTGTCATATTTGATTTGGGCGTCCTTGGAAGTATGATGTGATGCTACATCAAGTGAGTAACTTGTAATTACTCAGAGAAAGGGGAATAAAATATATGCTAGTGCCTTTCACTAGGAAGAACCAACTTGCTACTTGCATACAAAGGGAAGGAACTTTCTTAACGTTTTGCATGACCCACTTTCACTTATGGGAGTGTAACGAGACTGTGGAAGTGCATTTGATGGTTGTGAAGGGAGGCAGAAAGTAAAGATTTATGATTAAATACCAAAAGTGCTATTTCAACCCCATTTTATTATAGGTTTTGAGTGCTTTTGTGTATTAATCATTCTAATTAACCGTATTTGCACATTATGTCCCTACGACTTTACCGATCGTATTTTGTGGCTACACTTGTAGTTTTTGTAAGCTATTTATGTCAAATTGTTAAGTCGATCCAAGCACGAAGAATTCGAAGTCAACCTCAAGATTGCAGATCGAGACTACAAAGAAGAGTAGAAAATGCAACAAATGAGCACAACCAAAATTCCTCAAGACGCTTGAGAAATTGTTCCCGCCTAAACTGTTTACCCTGCACTCACTTTATTCACCCCTCCCAAAGACTGCTCCATCAGTGTTCTCCCGCTTATTTCACGCTTGCTTGTTTTTTTGACAATTTTTTGTTTCTTCCCATTTCTTTGTCCTTGTAATAGCTTAGTTTCTCAACTTTTTTTTGGTAATTTCATACACCGAGCACCCATATAGTTTCCCGCTCCGTACAAACTTGCAATCACTTCACTTCCGCACACAGGCAAAGCGGGCGGCTCTGTCGTCTCTTTCTCCATTTTCTTCATTTCCCTTCTACTTTGCCAAACACTCCTCCGAGGATGACAACTCAGAGGATGGTTGGCTAGACCTCTTCCTCCTTGAAGAGGAGGGCTACTGGGCAATGGTTTTAAGGTAAACTTTCAATTCCCCTGTTTTTCACGCAGCAGGTTTTGACATTTTGGTTCCCAAATTTGCAACTCTAGGTTTAAAGCTTTTTGATGTACTTTCTTTGGCCAATACTTGGCAAGCTTTGAAGTTCAAAGGTATTCTTAGCTTTAGATACACTGATATCCATTAGTTGCCATTTACTTAGCCACTCGGATGTAAAGTTAAGGGGTTATATTTTCACCGTAGATGCATCCTCATTGATCAATACTTGTAATCTTTAGGTTTAGTGGATGCTTATTATTAGATCCACTGAGATTCATTAAAAGTTAGTTTGCCTTACAATCATTGTAGGATGGGTCAAGGTGATAGATTTTCACTGTAGGAACCATAAATGCTAAATAAATGCCTTCTATCAAAAGGAAAATTATTAGGGTTTAGGTTTTAAAGCCAAATGAAGATCCGATTTGGGAAATGACTATATGTCACCTCCCAATAGATCGCAGGAAAAAGACCGTAGGACATGTGTGTTGCCTTAAAACCCTAAACCAAAGGTCCGACACTTCAAGGGGTTCTATTTACATTGTTTTTTATTTTAGTTTCAGCCTATGAACAACTAACTCTGCTTTTACTAAATCCTCGAAATCCAAATTGAAATTACCCCTTACATTGCTGTAAGTCATTTATACTAAGAAACTCCACTTATGTTCGACCCTAGAACCGCTTATATCAAGAATAGCTTTGTTACGATGTGAGAGGAATTTAGGCAACAAATTTGTTGATTTCGATCATTTCATCGCGGCACGACCAAATGTATGCCGCGTCGGATGGTGTTTCAAGTGCATTTGACGAGCCGAACACTTAGTGATCCTCATCACAAGTGGTCAGGAATTTCTTTATATTACCGCGCTTATTATTTATTTCAATTCACTAGAAAAAAAAAAATAGTTGCTGTAGGATTTTTTTTTTTTGGTGTTGTCTTGGGTTGCCCTGTTCTTGCTGCAGGGCTTGAATTGTGAGCTAATGGAACCCCCACATGAAGAGCAATATAGTCAGAGAGAAACCATGGTGCATATATGTCCATGAGGGATTACAAACACTTTCCATATGATCAATGAATCATGAGAGGAATCTAAGCCCATCAAGGTCCATAAGAGGACTATAGAAACCTCCATGGATGAGTGCATTCCTTCTACATGGTTCCCCAAGAAGTGCACCATATGAAAATGCTTACAACCCTAGTCAGAACCACACAAATTCCTCACCTCCACAGTATGCACCCCCTCCACATCCACAGTCAACCTCTCCAATGGAAGAAGCCATACTGAACCTCACCAAGCCAGTGGGTGACTTTGTGGGGGAGCAGAAGATGATTAATGCACATTGGAATCAAAGAATTGATAATGTGGAGAGCTCTTTGAGCCAAAAATTAGATGAACTGCAGAATGACATGTTCTAGAAATTAAACAACCTGGAAGACTCTATTTCAAGGCTCACCATTCAGCATGGTCATCAAGAGGAGGAGAACCTAGAGGAGAGTGGCCGACCAACTGTGAGGAATTGATGCAAGAATCACAGCCCCGAGGAACTCAAGCAATAAAGCAAGGTGGGAGGTAGAGGAAAGGAAGCAGTGGGAAGAGCCCTAAGAACCTATCCTTCAACCAATCCCCATGAATTTGAATCCTAGTGCCACTGCCCAACCCCAAAATATTTCACCGCCAAAGGTACATACGCCCACACCCCAAAGAAACTCAAAACCTACAAAGACTCGCTCCCAAAGCTCATGCCACCATCACCGCTTGCGGCCAAAATATCAGGAAGTTAGTGGCCACTGTTAGAGCCTTTGTCACTACATCAAAGACACAAGCAACTGCCCACATTGCATGGCATAGCGAGTGGTTCGGGTGCTGGTTCGGATTTGGAGCACCCGAACCTCAGCATTTCTAAGCTCCACCAGCTACTGTTCTCCAAAGGCTTGTTGAATTGGCCTGGGGGAGCACAGTCTCCCCCACTTTTTGTTTTAATTTTTCTTGTTTTATTTTATTTTATTTTGATTTCTATAATTCTTCTTCTTAGATTTTCTCTAATTTTTAAGTTAATCTTTGTTCTAGCTTGTTTTTCACTTTTCTGCAATTTTTCTTAATTTTTCTTGTATTAATTTTTGCAGATTGAGTGAAATTTTGTGCTAGAACGAAGACGTATTTATAAGAAGTGAGAAAAGGTAAGTACTTTGCACCATAAATAGTTCTCTGGTGGGACAATGGTACTCTGCTTATGGTAAAGTACTACATATAGCGAAATTTCGCTACATAGAGAAAATTCCAACTATGTAGCTAAATCTACTTTACAAGCTACTACAAGTGACTGCAGATTTTTGTCTTATGACATTATTATTATTATTATTATTATTATTATTATATATAAAAGCTATTATTTTTTAAAATTATTATTTTTATTTTATTTTATCAAAAAAAAATTGTCTCTAAAAAATATAAAATAAAATAAATAAATAAATAAAATTCTTCAAAATTTCTCAAAAAAATTTGTCTCAAAAGTAAAATTTTGTTTTTATTAATTATTTTATTTTATTTATTAAAACAAATAAAATAATAATAATATTTCAGAATTATAGCGAAATTTTCGCTATGTGTAGTACTAAGCATATAGCGAATTTTCGCTATGCTAGCGAAATTTCGCTATATAGCGAAAATTTCGCCACTCCCCTGTTTTGCCTCCTGATTTTGTTTTAAGCATAACTTTTTCATCCGAACTCCGTTTTAGGCGTTCTTGGTACCGTTGGAAAGCTTAGAGAGTGTAGAATCCAAATATAGCCAGAAAGAACACTTTTGAAATTATTATGAAGGTGTAATTTTCAAAATGTCTAACTGGTCACTTCTTTGCCTTCTTTTCTCCTAACTTGTTTATTTAGCCCAAACGGAGTGAATAAGGTGTCGATGGAAAGCTTGTGAAGTCTCCTATCCAAAACAATCACATCTCATCAGAGGGGGACACTTCCTTCCTAACTTTCCAATCCAAGTCCCATTGCGACAATGAGACATTTGGTCAGAGAGCTAGTATGGAAGGTTTTTTTCATTTATGTTTTTGTTACTATTTTGTGCAAGCCCATTTTGTGATGTTCAGTGGCTTACTGATTTTCCTTTTCGTGAAGCTGTTATACTATACAACTTATTTTTTCAAAAACTGCACCCATTTTTTTTTTTGTGTTTTACCTAGCATGTAGTTTGAAAATTGTATACCGCTCCAATTTATTTGATGTTGGGATTGGTTCCATGCCTAGTCGAGTGGATGATCGCTGAACTCTTGTTGCTTTCGACCATTTTTCTTCTACCTTTTAGCTAACCACACACCGAAAGCAATATCAGGGGTTCTTCACACCCGAAACCGCCTCTAGCCTCCTAAGCCTTACACAGCTCACTCCTAGTTTCGTCGACCACCTTTAATAGGTTAAGGGACCCTCATGAATAGGAAGGCCAATGTGTCTTCCAAAATAAAAGAAGTGAAAAGAAAGAAAAAGAAAAGAAAAGAAAAAGTTAAGAAAATTGCAACGCTTTACCTTGAAACCAGAGCACGGTCCGAGGGATTTATGGCCGAAGCCTTTAAATCCTAGTGCCCTAAGCCAACTGGTTGGGAGTCACCGATTTAGTGTTCGCTACATGGGTGGATGGGTGGAGTTTAGCGAGCTAGGTGCCGGAGGCTCGAAATCCAAGTCCGTGAACCTATGAGTTTGTGGTCGAAAGATCCTCATGACTTGATGCCCTAAACCTTCACTGGTTGGGAGTCGTAGGTTAATCCCCGTTACACGGACTTTGGTGAAGTCGAACCCTCAGCATTGCACCCTACAACGCAAAAAGAGTTGTGGAATAAAAGTGGGTCCTGATCTATTTAGGTTGGTTAGTGTCCTGTGTGGCGCAAATAGCTTGGCCGGGAGCTTTTAGCGCTTTATTGTTGAGAATTGGATCAAACAAACACTTAGATTTTCGTGAGTTTCTGGTTGGTTCATCGAGAAGGAAACTCTTTGATACTTAATTCTTAGGTGGCATTCATTCTCTCAAGATAGTTATTGGACAAGGCCTTTAGTATTCTCACTAAGTGGTTGCTCTTTATATTTTCTACAAACCTTTTTAACTACTCATATTTTTGTTATTTGCTTGTTCTTTCTTCTTGCATTGCTATGAATCAGCAAATGTGTCAGGTGTGATTAGTGTCCAAAAGTGCTATTTTGAACCCTATTTATTATAGGTTTTGAGTGCTTTTTGTAATTAATCATTCTAATTAAATCTGATTTGCATATTGTTGTCCCTACTATTCTACTGATCGCATTGTGTGGCTAATTTTGTAGTTTTTGCAAGCTATTTATGCCGAAATTGTTGAGTCAATCCAAGCACGAAGAATTCGAGTCAAACTCAACATTGCAGATCATAGACCAAAAGGAAAGAAGAGCAGAAAATGCAACAAAATGGAGCACAACCAAAATTTTGTATGTTTGAAAAATTGCTCCTGCCTGCCACTGTTCACCTCCCAGCCACTGTTCACCCCTTCAGCACTGTTCATCATGTTCTCCTGCTATTTCACGCTTTTGTTGTTTTTGTTACAATTTTTTGTTTCTTCCCATTTTGTCCTTGTAATAGCTTTTAGTTTCAGTTTTTTTGCACTCATATACACTGAGCACCTATATAAGCCTCACCAGATAAACTTGCAACTACTTCACTGCAATACAAGTAAAGCTGATGCGCTTTTCCCGCCGTCTCTTTCTCCATTTTCTTTCATTTTCTTTCCCTTTCTGGCCACAAACACTCCGAGGATGACAACCTAGAGGATGGTTGGCTAGGACCTCTTCCTCCTTGAAGAGGAGGGCTACGTAATGGTTTTAAGGTAAACTTCGCCCCGCTTTTCACGCAAAGAAGTTTTGACATTTTGGTTCCCAAATCTGCAACTCTAGGTTTGGGCTGATGTACTTTCATCACTTGGTGTTTAGGTTCAAGTGTATTCTTAGCTTTAGATAATCGATATCCATTAGTTGCCATTTACTTGAGCCAATCGGATGTAGGTTAAGGGTTGGTATTTTCACTAGTAGATGCATCCTCATTGATCAATACTTGGTAATCTTTAGGTTTAGTGGATGCTTATTATTAGATCCACCGAGATTCATTAGTCGCCTTTACGAATCATCGTGGATGGGCCAAGGTGATAGATTTCTGACTGTAGGAAACTATAAAGTAAATAAATGCTTTCTATCAAAAGAAAATTACAGTTTTAGGTTTTAAAGCCAAATAAAGATCCGGTTTGGTGAAAATGGGATTATATGTCATCCTCCCCAACGCTGGTGAAGACCCAAGGATATCGTGGCTGGCCTTTAAAACCCCAAACCAAAGGCTCGACACTCTGGCGTTTATTTACATTTTTTTTCTTATTTGAGTTTCAACCTATGAACAACAAATCCCCTGTTTTTACCAAATCCTGAAATCCAAATTGAAATTCACCAATTTTGAATATCACTGTAAGTCATTTGTACAAAAAAAACTCATCCCCGTGTTCAATCTTGAACCGCTATATCATAGTGAGTTTTGCTACGCATAAAGGGAGGAATTTATGATACAAATTTTGTTGATTTCGGATCACCCTACTATGGCACGAATCATTTAGTTAGGGCTCAAATTCTAGTGGAGGTGTAGACTTTGTTAAAGGAGTTTGATGTTGTGATTCTTGAAGATTTACCTGTAGGACTACCTCCTATACACAACATACAACACCATATAGATTTGATTCCAAGTGCTTCTCTTCCTAATCTACCTCATTATAGGATGAGTCTCAAGGAGAATGAAATCTTGAGGGAAAAGGGAGAAGGTAGAAGAGTTGCAAAGCAGCGGCATATTCGCCAGTAAGATGAGCCCATGTGGCCTGCACTTTGTCGACGCCTCAAGAAACAGTTAAGGGATGATGTGTGTTGACAGTAAGGCGATCAACAAAATTACCATTGGATATAGATTTCCTATTCCAAGGTTTGATTATATGCTTGATCAATTGAGTGGAGCAGTTGTGTTTAGCAAGATTTACTTGAGGAGTGACTATCATCATATCAGGATCGGTCTAGGTGATGAATGGAAGACAACATTCAAGACAAGGGATGGGTTGTACGAATGGTTAGTCATACCTTTTGGGCAAACAAATGCTCCTAGTACTTTTATGCGAATTATGAATTAGGTATTACAACCTTTATTGGGAAAAATTTTAGTTCTTTATTTTGATGATATTTTGATTCATAGTAAGTCGAAGGAGGAGCATGTTGGACACCTTAGGGAAGTGTTTAAGGTATTGACGGAAAATAAATTATATGCAAATTTGAAAATATGTGTTTTTATGAAAAATAGTTTGCTATTTCTTAGCTATGTGGTGAGTAGTGAGGGAATTAAAGTAGATGAGGAGAAAGTGAAGGCTATTAGGGTATGGCCTACCCCAAAGAATGTTAGTGATGTAAGGAGCTTCCATGGGTTAGCAACTTTTTATAGGAGGTTCATTAAACATTTCAGTAGCATTGTAGCACCAATTACTGAGAGTTTGAAGAAATTGAGGTTCCATTGGGGTGAGGAGCAAGAGAGTAGTTTTGCTTTGACTAAAGAAAAGTTGAGCACAACACATGTCTTGTCGTTACTAGATTTTGAGAAGTTATTTGAGGTAGAGTGTGATGCTTGTGGAATTGGTATAGGGGCTGTTTTATCCCAAGATAAGAGGTCGATAGCCTTCTTTAGCAAAAAATTGTGCAAAGAAAGGCATAAAATGGGCTACCTATGACTGAATTTTATGCTATTGTGAGGGCTTTGAAAACTTAGGAGCATTATCTCATAGCCAAGAATTTCATTCTCTATACTGATCATCAAGTTTTGAAGTACTTAAGTACACATAATCAAATTAGAAGTGACATGCATGCTAGGTGGTCAGCTTAGATAGAGAAATTCCCTTATAATCTTGTCCATAAATCAGGACAACCAAATAGTGTGGCAAATGCATTAAGTAGACGAGTGGTCTTAATGAGAACCTTGAGTTTGGAGATAGTAGGTTTTGAGACATTAACGGGATTGTATGCAAATGATGATCATGACTTCAAAAAGGTTTGGGCTACTTGTGTGCTTAAACAACCTTATGATAATTTTTATATACATGATGGGTTTCTCATGAGGAGTGGGCAACTTTTTCTTCCTCACACCTCTCTTCATGAGAAGGTCATTAGAGACTTGCATGGTAATGGTTTAGCAGGTCAACCTGGAAGAGATAAAACCATTGAATCCGTGAAAGATAGGTACTATTGGCCTAGATTGAGAAGGGATGTGACTACTATTGTGTCGAGGTGCTATGTATGTCAAAGGGCGAAGGGTCAAACTCAAAACATGGGGTTATACATGCCATTACCCGCTCTTGATGCTATATGGGAGGATCTTTCTATGGATTCTATGTTAGGTTTGCCGCGAAATCAACAAGATATTGATTATGTGTTTGTTGTGGTTAACAGGTTCTCTAAGATAGCGCATTTCTTGTCATGTAAGAAGATTGCAAATGCATCTTCTATGGCCAAACTATTCTTTAGAGAGGTTGTGAGGTTATGTGGAGTGCCAAATACTATTACATCTTGATCGCGGATAACAAGTTCTAGTCACTTTTGGATGACTCTTGAGGCTATTTGACCATCATTGAACTTTAGCAAGATACACATCCATATAGCTGCATCGCGTATTGCAAAGGCTGTTAATGGGACTTCGAAAATTTATTTCAAGTATTTGCATGGATGTACTCAAAGCAATGGGATTTTGCCATAGCATAAAGCGAAGTTTACTTTCTCTTTGATATTCACTAATTTTAGCGGTAGATCCTCATTTTCCATTGTATACATGAAGTGTCCTAATCATGCTTTGGATTTGGTGAAGCTTCCAAAGGTCCCTGGTCTTAGTGTAGCAACTGGTGGTTTGGCAAAGCAAGTTCAAGAGGTGCAAGCAAATGTTAAGAACAAGTTAGAGAAGGCTAATGCAAAGTACAAGATGTTGGTAGACAAGCATAGATGATTTAAGTCTTTTGATGTTGGTGATGAGGTGATGGTTTTCATTAGCAAGACTCGAATGAAAGGTGGCCATAGCAAGCTTTAACAAAGAAAGTATAGACCATACCAATTGTGATGAAGAAGATTAACAACAATGCTTATGTGGTTGACTTGCCAACTTGGGTGGGAATTTCAAACACCTTTAACGTTGATGATCTTACCTTATACCAGCCAGATATGAATATTGGATATCCAGAAAGTAACTTGAAGACAATTTTTAGCAAGTGGAGGTGACTGACGCAGGGCATTATATTAAATCAATCAAAATCCTTGTTTTGGTTGTTTTGAGAGTATTTTTTTCTTTTCCATTATTGTTTTGGGGTATTATTTTATTTCCTATTATTGTTTTGGAATATTATTTTATTTCATATTATGCTTATATTATATCTAAAATTACTCAATGATGCTTTAGTTTATTTTAGGACTTTTATCTTTGTCACAAAATCAAAGCTTTACTTTATTTTGTTCTCTACGAATTGAGGCGTATTATTCTTGTAATAACAGTGTGTTGATCAATTCACGCTACATGCTACCTCAACTGTACAAATTTGAGTGATTTACAGCTTTTCTAATTTGTTCTTAAGAACGTACTTTATCATTACCAATGACTCCTTGTGAGTGCTTTGGATTTCTAGCCTACGTACGTTGCATCATACGTGCCTTGGAGGAGGCAGAGAATATGGCCTTTACTGCTGGCCATGCAGCCTGAGAAATATGGTGGCCAACTAGTTAAGATTTTGAAATTTATAATTTAACGTTACTTAACCCTTGTGATCAACCTTCACAATTGTTACATGATAAATAGAATGAAATCATTCTTTAAAAATGTGATGATTTTGATTTGAAATTTGACATAGAACAAAACATTATATTACATATTATTGGCCAACATTGACTACTCAAGGGTGGTCCATGTACCTTGTGTTTTCCATGCTTGCCTCATTCTTCTTATATCAGAACAGGGAATTAGTGAAGTGCTTTTCCATTTCTAATCAATTTTGTCATAGTCCACAAAGAATAGTATTCATCCAAACTTAATCATCCTTTTTAAAAGCCAGATTCTTCCTAATATTATAAAAAATAGAGAAATATGTCTAGTGCTAAAAATAGATACCATTTACCAAGAATACTCTAAATTCAACATTTTGTTAACCTTTTACGGGTATGTGTTGGAGTATGTTAAGAGACATGATATTCATATTAAATCTAAATTCTATATGTTTGAATTTTTAGGAAAGTTGGTCGTTTAATATGGTGTCAAAGCCTAATTTGGAAAAATGTCTTGGGTCCAAACCACCCCTTTGCAATTTGAATATCTAATCTTCATTTGTGTATTTTAAAGAAGTGCATATTGAACTTTGTGGTTTGTTGACTTCTTGGCCTTTGGGTGTGGGTAAAAAAGTAAAGTAATGCAGGAGGCATAATGCTCGATAAATAGGTAATTTTTGGGTTATGAAACACAGTTGATTCAATAGATAGATATAATAATTATGATAGTTAATCTAATTAAAATTTGATTATGTAACCCATATTTAGTTTATTTTAAATTTATTTTTAAATAGAATAGGCTACTTGAGTTATAAATATATTTGATTGAAATATTAATCAGATAGGTTTATATGAAACTTACCTAAACATGATTATTAAATAAGAACGCCTAGTTATAATATGAATTTAATGAGATATATGATTAGTTATCTTTCTAAAATTAGATCATATTTGGATTTATATTTTGAAGCTAATTATTACTCATGATTAGGTTAGTGTGGAACAGGTATTTCAGATAATGCATTTCTACTCAATTGTGAGATACGTTTTTTGTTTGAAAAATCGATTTTTGATAATCAATTTTGATTTGCCACCTATTTTTTATTTTTAAAAAAGAATAGAAGTTAAAAAATAAGAAAGAAAAAAAAACTCTAAAATGTGTCCTCATAAGAAAGACAGTACAAACAAATGAGTCAGGTTTAAGGGTCTGATTAACTATTATGAAGACATGATGAAGAACTATAACACTTTCTAAATGCCTAAAACTAAAACTTATATTAACCAAGTTAAGACAATTAAAGCATAACAATTAGTTAATCAATCAATGAATACCAAAGAACAAAAATCACAAGAAATGAAATACTGGAACGCTATAAATAAATGAATCAACTAGATAAAGAAAGGAGTGTACTTAGACACCGTTTGTTTTTTTTTTTTTTTTTTTTTGCTTCATTTAACCTGTTTGTTTTTTAACTTTTTTATGATTTATTACTTAATTTTTAAAATTTTTGCCTAAATAGAAAAACCAAAACATTTGGCTTTTTGGTTTTTTCTTAATTCTTTTGAATATTTTCTCTAATGAAAAACTATATGTTAAATATGAGAAAAACATATATTTTATGATCAGGTGAAATATTATGATACATTTCATGTGAATTAAATAAAATCATATAAATTTTTAATTTTGTATTTAAAATTTTATTGTTTTAAAATTTTGATAAAAATTAAAAGATTGATTTTTTTTTTTAAAAAAATAAATACTTAATCCTATCATGCATAAAATAACAAAAAATCAATTCAATATTAAGTAAAGAAAAAAAAAACATATGCCACCTAAGTGATAGATCAATAATAGTGAAAACCCGAGAAACATATAAAAAGAAAATAATGGATTATAAAATCCAAGAAAAACAGTCACAACTCACAACAAATAATTATCAAGAAGAAAAGAATTTATTAAACAAGGAGAAATTGGTAAGAAGGAATTTTAGAGGAAGATATGAAAGGGATGAAATTTAATGAAAATCGAAGTCTCGAAGTCAATTTAAAAAAACTAACAAAATCAATTGATCATGTAAAATAGGGGTGGAGCAATATGATCCAGATGTAGGCAAAAATAAAACACAAACTAGGATTTGACTGAAGGAATAGCCTAGCTTATCTTCAAAACTAAAGATCAAGAGTTACAAATAAATCAATGATAGACTAAAATTGATGCAGGTGTTATAATCTTGTGACGTAATAAAAGTTTAAAAGAAAAAAAGAAAGAAAGAATCAGAGAGCATTAACCTAAATCCATTGGATCAAATTGAAGTGCAGTAATAGTTGTCCTGTAGCTCCAGATGCTGTAATAATGGCCTTATAATGCTACTGTAATCAGGGATGGATCCACCCTAGGCTATGGCCGGTGTTACCATTGAAATTTAAAATAAATAAATAAAAATTCCGCGCTCATAGCTAAGGTCATACCCGATTACTACAATCTGTTCCACATAAATCTATAAATACTAAATTATTGGACCAAAACCTCTAATATTACTTGAGTTTGCCCAATAACATCAAGGCTTTTTTAAATAATACCTTAATCAGAAAAAATATTTTGTCAAAGATAAAACAAAAATAAATACTTCCAAATCTATGACATTGATTACCAACTAAGCATCACATAGATATTGTGTCTTCAAAACACGATTTTAGTATGAAAATGTGAAATCGTATTTTAAAAACACGATTTCAATGTTAAAATCTGAATTCATGTTTTGAAGACACGATTTCAGTATAAATTATAAAACCGTAAAGTCGTGTTTTGAAGATACGATTTCAGTGTAAAAATATGAAATCGTATTTTGAAAACACGATTTTGGTGTAAATTTTTAAAATTATGAAGTCGTGTTTTGAAAACACAATTTCAATTGAAAATTGTGAAATCGTGTATCGAAAACATGATTTCAGTGTCAAATTGCGAAGTCATAATTTCAGTGTAAAATTGTAAAGTCGTGTTTTGAAGACACGATTTCATAGTTAAAGAATTTCTACCTCATTGTTTATGTATCAAAAACTATTATAAAATTGGAATTATTTTCCAATCTAAAATATTTTGACAATTATTTATTTAATTATCCATAAATTTATCAAAAATCTAATAATATTAAATCTTGCTCTGCCCTGACTATGTAATCTAAGTAGCTGAAGCTTATTTCTTTGAAGGAATTATGTTAAGGTACTAGCTAAGGCTTATTTATTTGGAGGAATTATGCTAAGGAGCACCATTGAATCATAAAGAAAGAAAATCTAACACAAGTCTCCCAAATTATCCTCAAAGTACAATATGCAACAACATGATAAAAACATGCATTGGAACAGTTATACCCTTTAAGAAGACATAAATGCCCTTAATATATAATGTTAATGTGACAATTTTCCTTATAATGTAACAACTTTGACCTTAATGTAATAATCATATAATACTAATGTAACAATCATATAATACTAATATAACATGTTTATATCATTAATATAACAACTTTCTCTTTAATGTAAAAATATCAATGGCGTTTATATCTTCTTTAGGGGTGTTACTATTTTAGTGCATGTTTTTATCATATTATTGGAGATGATACATTTTGAGGAGGACTTAGGACTGTTGGTTCACTTGTTTTTGAAAAGCTATTTTTGTTAACAGGGAGAATAAGGAAAGCGAGGGGAGGGAACATATTTCCCAGAGACGATTGGTTTTTGTTTTGAAGATTGTTTTATGTTAAGCAGGGAAACGGAAAACATGAAGAATATATTTGATTCCCTGTTTTTGTTATGAAAACATTAAATTGAAGAAAAATAACAGTTTTGGTATTCTTTGTGTTGTCAAAAACGGTTCTCAAGAACAGTTTTAAAAAATAGGAACCAAACATGCTCTTGGTTGTCAGTTTTTTTTCTTTTGTTATGAAAAACACAGAAAACATTAAATTAAAATAATAAAACACTTTTTAGAAAATATCAAAATGACTTTCTTTATATTTTTAAAAATTGTTCTAAAGAACATTTTTCAAAAAATATGAACCAAATAGGCCTTGGTTTCTATTTTCATTCCTTCCTTTTTTGTCCAATGGTGCACCTTAACATAATTCTCCCAGTAAATTAAAGAAGACCGTATTTATGTTAAAGTATGAATAATAAAAGGCAGACAACATGATTTGTGTCTAAGACCTTATCTGTATCAACAATGGGCAGAATCATGTGACAACATTATTTGTATCAATAATGGCCAGAATCATGTGTTTGCATTCTGCTAGGTTAATGAGAACAATGCCAACACATCCAGATTTAGTGGCAACAATGACAAGACATCATTCACGGTTGAATTATCAAAAATGAAAATTTTATATATCACCTTTTTTTTTAAATTAAAAGTAGTCATTGAAACTGTTTAACAAAGAATTTAGCTTAAATTTCTTTTCTTTTTTTCTTTCATCTTTTCATATTTATTGATATTAATCAAATGTCTGACAAATTTTAAAAATAATAATATATAATAAATGGTTGATAGACTTGATAATATATAATAGTTTTAGATTTATATTTATTATGTTATTACATATAAATAATCGTAACAACGGCAAACATTTGACGAATTAAATTTAGATATAAAGAGTTTAAGAAACTATATAAAATGAATATCAGTTAGATATTTTTATATAAATATTAAATAAAAATATAGTTCATGAATAAATAATAAATATTATAATTTGTTAGAACTTATTTTCTTGCTAATTATTAACTATCATTTTATTATTTCATGTGTTTAAAGTGGGGAAATAGAAAATTTTAAATTAAAATATTTCTAGATCTTATTTTATATAACGAATTAACGATGCATAAGTTGAAGTAGAGAGGACAGACAAGATGTAAAATAAGCATCGTGATTAAAATAAAAATGTCTTTCCTGTAAGTGGAAATCTTCCCATTAAATTATAGGACTCTTTTCCCAAACTAATACAAATTTAAAAAAATTTGTCTAAAAATGGTTTGGAAAGCGGATAATCACAAAATGTCTGCCACTTGCTAAGAATTTTTTTGAGTTAATCTTATATTTCAATAAACATAATAAATGAAGTGGCATTAAGCCAATGGTGAAAAATTATTTTGGTTTTGACTATATTAGTAATTTTTTTAAATAACACATATTTATGTGAAACCAAATTATAGTTTTGGTTAATCAAAATGGCCATAACAATTTGTAGTCATATGAAGTTGCATTCTTTTTACTTGTCAATAAATACTGAAGAAAATTCTCAGTTATATATCAACCATGAAAACAACTAGACTCCCAAAATCAATATCCTTCTCAGGGATTGCTAAAATACAGAAAGTCCAGGCCTCTGTTACTTCGAGGCATTTTGGAATGACATTGAAACTACCTGTCTTGCTCGTTTTTCGTCTCGGGCAGGGTCCGGACTTTTGATCATTCTGCAACTACAATCTGCAATCCACATTGGGTGAGCGGAGAGATCTTAGAAGCAAACATGAGGAGGAATGAGCTTTCCTGGGTTCATGATATTGTTGGGATCCAGAGCTGTTTTTATTCTTTTCATCGTTATCAAAGCCTCAATTCCAAGCTCTTTTTCAAGGTACTGGAAACATAAAAGAGGAGTCCATCAGACTGATCGATCATTAGTTACCAAAGCAGGGCCAAAAGAAAAAAACGAGGGCATTTGATTCTGATTTTGAAAAGCATTTTGTTCTCAGGATAAAGAAAATGAGGAAAGCATGTTAGTTAAAAGGAATTTTCTAAAACAAAAAACATAGAAAGCGTTGGTCATAAAACGAGAGCGATTTCAAAAACATCAACGTTGTTTTTATATTTTCAAAAATTGTTCTAGTGAACAGTTTTTTAAAGCAGGAACCAAACAGGCGGCCCCTAAGTCATTAGAACCTGACAAGTAAACCAGATAAGGTAAGTTTTTGTGAGAAAAAAAAAACACCTCAATAGGCCAGACTCCAAGCTCAGTAGAGAATCAATACCAGATAATAAGCTATTTGGACAACACTTTTAAGGAACACTCATCTGGAAGATGCATAAAAAGGATACAACAGCACAATACAAGAAATATAACAGTGGCCTTACCTTCATTTTCCCTGTGCAAAACCATGTTCTCAGTGCGTATCACTTGTGATTCAAAATCAGAAAAGTCAGAAATAGCATTAATATATGTAATGGGCTAATAAAGTCCTCACAAATGAAAGCTTCAAATCATTTTCAAGAATGCTATACGGCCACTCTGTATATACCCAAGGTTTGAGGAATCTTCCATTCAGAAAACAATATATGAGAAACCGATGTCCTGAACTTATGCAGCAAACTAATCAATCAATCAATCAATTTATTAAATTTTGTTCTTGGTTGGTTGCATAAGATAAGCACTTTGGTATCGCAAAGCATGATTTGTGTTTGTGGCTTTCATTTCCAAAAAAAATAAATAAAGAAATAATACTCGTAGCAAAATTGGATAAACTATCAAATTTTTGCTTATTTCTACTTTTGGGGACAAACATCACAGGAATCCTTGTGAAATTATGATGATGATGAAATGGAGAACAGATGATTGTGATAACTTTAAGTTCAGGCTGGTCTTGATCTATCGCAACACAATTTAAGACTTTAAAGGATTCCAGACTCCCTATAAACTATCTTTTAATGCTTCTAGACCTAATTTTAATTTTGCATTGCCATTTAACTTGGTGATTGCCGAGTTTATGCTAGAATGTCCTAGGCCATTTCCAAGTGATTCTGATTCAAACTCTAGTTAACTAGTTTCTCTATTGCATTTATCACAGGTCTCGCTTGCAAAAGTAAATATTAAAAAATAAGATTAGCAAACGGACAGTCAAAGAATTGGTATGCTATATAAATCAGATTAGAATGTTCATAGTCAGATTCTCTAATTCTAATTTCATAATCAATTCTGGATTCATGTTTGGGGAAAAATGATATTGCTGACCTACAAACTAATTGGCAATTATATAAGCAAATAAGTCATATTCAGCAAATAAAATAAGAAATATTTCAGCAAATAAATATTACTTTACTAATGTTGAGAATCAAAGAATATTCCTTAAATATTCTTTAGTTTATCTTCTACCTTTTTTTTGTATGTTATCCTCCTTCCATTTACACTTTATTTTGCTTCCTTTTTGTTCCATTATTTTGTATATATATATATATAGGTGTCCCTATACTATGTAATTCACTCATTCAATAAAGAAACAATTCTTTTCTTCTCTCATTTCACATGGTATCAGAGCCATGAAAGGTTCGGGTTAAGGTTTTGTCGTGTCTTCAATTTTGACAACCCATCTAGTGGTTGGATCTTTTTTCGGCCACCCCACCTTCATCGCAAAAAGAAGAACACCTCGTCGTTGTCGTAAAATTTTCCGGCAACTACCTCAACTTCAGTCGACGACCACACCATTAGGATCGTCGGGACGTGATCTATCATCTAGCAGGTACTCAGGCATCGGAAGGTCGACTGGCTATAATGCCCGTCATTTCTCTCGTGGCATCTCCAGTGGCCGGTGCTTGAGCATGTGGGCCCCGCCGGTGGCAGGCTCTCACCTGCGGCCGGCCAGGCCGCGTCTCTCCCATCTGCCTTGCTTCTCCACTTTGGTGTCGGAAAATGCCATTTGTTCCTGTTTTTCTCTCCGATGAGTGTTTTTAAGGCTTTTTTGTTGCCTGAATCTTCTCCCTTTTGTGTTTTCCAACACTCTAAGACACATTCAAGCCCTTGGGAGTTGTTTGTTAATTATGGAAGTACTGGTTTGCTAATTCAATCAAGTTTCTACTAATTGCTCGTCTCCATTCTTTGCCCCGAGGGAGCTCATCCGCTCTCAAGGAGTTATTCTTATGCACAATGAGGTATAGGTGTACCTCCACCTCCCTTTCGGGTAGCGAATCTACATCCATTTCGTTTGTTACAGGCCGTGTCACGTATAACTTTGCCTTTCACATTCATATGGACCCTCGATTCTTGATTCTGGAGACTTTGATCATATTTCTGGTAATAAGGATCTTTTTTCTTCCATTACTATTACATCACCTTTACCCATGATTACTTTAACTAATGGATCTCAAACCATGGCTAAAGGAATTGGTTTATCATGTCCTTTTCCCTCTATACCCCTTACTTTTTGTCTTTTATGTTCCTGATTCTCCTTTTAATCTGATTTCTATCAATAAGTTGATTCATGACCTTGATTGTTTGATTACCTTTTCGGATAATTCTGTCACATTATAGGACCGGAGTACGAGGAGGACGATTGGCATAGGACGTGAGTTTTAGGGCCTTTTTCATCTCAGCTTATCTTCATCTTCCACTGCTTGCACTTCCATGGATACTCCTCTCCTTATTCATAGTCGCCTTGGTCATCGAATATTTCCAAGTTTCGGGTAATGGTTCCTCGTTTTTCTAATTTGTCCACAATTGAGTGTGAGTCATGTCAACTTGGGAAACATACTCGTGTCCCATTCCCCAAGCACCTAGATCAACGAATGAAATCTCATTTTGAGAACATCCTTGCGATGTTTGAGTCCTTCGAACTAAGTCTACCTTGGGGTTCCGGTACTTTGTTACTTTTATAGATGATTATTCTCATTGTACTTGGCTATTTTTAATGAAAACTCAAGCTAAGTTATTCTCTATTTTCCAGAAGTTCCATGCTTAAGTTTGAAATCAAATTTATACTTCAATTAATATCCTACGAAGTGATAATGCCAAGGAATATCTTTCTGGACCATTCTCCTATTTTTTGTACTCACATGGGATTCTTCATCGATCTGCTTGCAACACACTCGGCTTATAATGGAGTAGTTGAAACATGAAGCAATCATTTAGTTGGCTTAGCTCGCACTCTCCTACTTCATCATAATGTTCCTCAACATTTTTGGGGGGATGCTACTTAGCTGCTTGTTATTTGATCAATCGTATGCCGTCAACCGTTTTACATGATAAAATCCCTTATTCCATTTTTTTTCCAAACCAACCTATTTTCTACCTTCCTCCTCGTGTCTTTGGTTGTATTTGTTTTGTTCATATTCTTACTCATGGATAAGGCAGAAACTTTGAGAATTTAAAAACGGCGAGGTAATGTCTTCCTGGTTATTCCAGAGTTTCAACGAAATTATACGTTACCACTCTCTACGATACACATTCGATGCGCGTAACTGCGATCTTACATTTTTGAGAACTCTTCTATTTTCCCTATCAACCACCCTCCCAATTCTAATGTCATATCTCTACCCCTTCTTTATCCCGTCTCGGATACCTCACCTGTAACTCCATCTACTCCACCTCGACCATTACAGGTTTATACTCATCGCCCGCGTACTGACATCAGGCCTTCAGCTGACTCATCTCCTATGGCACCCTCCTCGATGACGCTGGTCTTGCCGTCTCCCACTAATCTTCCCATTGTCATTCAAAAAGGTACTAATTCATCTCGTAACCCCCATTCTATTTATAATTTCTTGACTTATCATCTTTTATTTTCCCCATACTCTGCTTTGTTTCCACCTTTTATTATGTTTCTATTCCACAAACTGTGCTGAGGCTCTATCCCATCCAAACTGGAAACAGGTTATGGTTGAGGAAATGGATGCTCTACATTATAGTCGCACTTGGGACCTGGTTACTTTACTTGTTAGCAAAACACCTTACCTTTTTCCCTGACGCCAAGATTGCCTCTATTCGTCTTCTCCTATCTATGGCTACAATGTAATCTTAGGCTTTGTATCAATTGGACATAAAAAAAAAAAAGCCTTTTTACATGGCAACCTGGCAGAGGAAGTCTATATGGAGCAACTACTTGGGTTTGTTGCTCAAGGGGAGTTTGGATTGGTATGCAGGCTATGTCGCTCATTATATGGCCTAAAGCAGTCCCCTAGAGCTTGGTTTGGCCGGTTTAGTTCTGTGGTTCAGGAGTTTGGTATGACACCCGGTCTGACGGATCACTAGGTTTTCTATCATCATGAGTTGTTTTATCCACTTATTTGATTGTTTATGTGGATGACATTGTTCTCATGACCAATGATCAAGATGGTATTCAAAGCCTGAAACAACATCTCTTCAGCCACTCTTAGACTAATGACTCAAGGAAGCTCAAGTATTTTCTGGGGATTGAGATAGCTCAATCTAAATCCAATGTGGTTATGAATAAGAGAAAGTATGCCTTGGAAACATTAGAAGAGATAGGTGTGCTAGATTGCAAACCTATAGACACTACTATGGATCACGAATGTTGAAACTGGGCCATATGAGGGGAGCCTGCGTGATCTGTGAGATATCAACGATTTGTGGGAAAAGCTATTATCTACTTCATCACTTTCGACCAAAGCATTTTCCTTTAGGTGAGTGTTATTAGCCAGGTTCTTGCAATCACCATGTGATAGCCATTGGGATCTTTATGATTAAACATCCTCCCGGGTTCATATTAAAGGAAACAGAGCGAAAAGGGTGTTATATGAAAAAATAGGTCACGCCCAGACTGTCGGATATTGTGATGCAGACTGGGTAGGTTCACATGTAGATAGATGCTCCACTTTTGGGTATTGTGTATTTATTGGTGGAAACCTAGTATCTTGGAAGAATAAGAAATATGAGTGTTGTGGCTAGTCAAATCTTGTGGGAATCTTGAGGCTATGGATTTGGCGACGTATGAGTTCATGTGATTCAGGGCATGCTGTGAGCTAAGATTTGGGGAGGATGAACAAATGAAGTAATATGTGATAATGTTTGCTTTCTGCCTCGCATCCATCCGGTCTTTTATGAGATGACCAAACATATTAGAGTTGATTGTATTCATCGAGAGAGAGAAGATCGCGTCGAGATCATATTTCTGGTTGTCAACTCAAGTGACCAACTAATAGACTTGTTCACCAAATCTCAAAGGTCCTGAAAATTATTTTATTTGTAACAAGCTTAATACATTTTATCTATATGCTCCAACTTAAGGGGAGGGTTGAGAATCAAAGTATAGTCCACCAGATGTGCTTGGTTTGCTCTATACAGCTTTTTATACGATTATCATAATTATTTTACGCTCTATTTTGTTTCCTTTTGTTTCATTATTTTGTATATATATATAGGGTGTCTCTATACTCTGTAATTCATATATCAGTGAAAAATTGTTTTTCTTCTCTCATTTCACAGCTAATTGACTTGAGTAAAGGCTGAATTATCATAGATTGGGTAAATACATCCTACCAAAACGCAAGCATCTTCCTTTTACATTTTACAAAATACCAATGGGTTTCTTATTAAATAGTTCCGCTATTGAGTTTACTGCAAACTTTCCTTGTAGCAGAGTATTAATATCATTTCATTAGCTTTAATTGCAAAATCATGTCTTTTAATCCATCTCAACAATATAATGGCACTATATGACATTGAACTGAAAATTGTTCTCATGATCACTCCTTTCAAACTTTAAAATGTACTAATACCTGAAATTGAAAGAGTTTTGTACGGAAATACCCTATTTTAAAAAAAATAAAATAAAATTATTGTTGCGTTCAAAATATTTAAAAGTAGAGAACTATCCTTGCACGTGGCAGAGAGCAGTAGGCATTTGATTCCTACTTGAGCGGAGTCAGCGAGCGGCGTTTAAAGAATTAATCACGTGGTTGTCGGCGACGGCATTTAACCCAGCGTAATTTCTGGTTCCAGTATTTCAAACCCATGCACCGACCAAGTTCCCAATCACCGATAAAAGGAATCCCTCTCAGTCCCTCTCAGTCCAGTTATCCGAGGACTGTATACCATGTCTGAGAAGCTCTTCGTGCTTTTAAAATCTTTGGATGGCATTGAAGGAGAGCTTGTCATCTTCAAACTGCACGTACGTCTGATCTCTCCCCTGCCTCGATTAATCATCCCATCTAAAATCTCTCCGTATTCTAATTTGAATTCGCTAAGCGTCGATTCATTGGCGAGCGATGCAAAATCGCGAATGGCGTTACCGTTGCGCCCATTGAGTCTCTTTTAGGAAATATTTTGGAAAGCATTAATTTTATTTTATTTTTTTTAAAATAGGATATTTTCGTACAAAACTCAAATTGAAAACACTGATTGATCATCACTCTCGAGGAATAGACATAATGGAAACTGACTTCATGCACTGATGAATTAAGAGGGGAAAAAAGAGCAAATATAAAGAAAAATCATACACGAAAACCTAATTCATGCATTGTCCAAATAAACAGAGATTCTTATATGTGCTTCAGAACTATGTGTATACCTGCCATTGTCAGGCTGTACAGACCATGTAATGATTTAATCTCTCTGCTTCCCGCCGATGTTCGTCATTGTTGGGATCAAACAGAATTATTGTGTGGAAGTTCTCATCACCAGCATGAGCAACTATTGTGCTGTCATTATGAAACACAAAAAATAAAAAGGCATTAGCAAAGGGGCAGAGCCAATGCATGCCTAGGTGGGGCATATGCTGTAACCACCCTTCCCCCTGAGTCATTTTTGGGTGAATTATGTTCCATGGGTAGTTTGGGCTTCAAAATTAAGAAACAGGCCACGTAACACTAAATTGAATTCAACATCCATCCAAGTTTTGAAAATTAATAAAAAGATATGGATATTTAAAAATACCCAAAATAGCCTTATTTGAGGTGGAAATTTAATTAAAGGATTTTGACATTATACATGTTACTTTCATGTTACTTCTAATATTAATTATATAAATTAAAAATAAATAAATAAACAAATCTTAGGTGATAATTTACAATAACTTCATGGAAATATAAAGGTTCTACCAAAAAATTAGTTTTAAAAAAGTTTTAAAGCTATTTGATATTTGATGGAATAAAATTTATTTGCAATTTGCAAATTTCTTTATTTAATATCTATTTTTATATTTTCAAACATGTTTTAAAATAACTTTTATTCATAATACTTTATTTTTAATCATTTTTTATATTTGATTGTTTTTTAAATCTAAAAAAAAAGGTAAAAATAATACTTTATTTTTAATTATTGTTATATTTACATTATTGTTTCCAAAAGTAAATCTAAAGATTTGGGAAGAATTTCTTGAAAATATCATTTAATCAAAATTTTGGGTGTTTTATTTTATGTCTTTTTCGTATCAATATCACAAAAGACATTCTTATTTTTTATTTTAGAAAAAAAAAAAAAAAAATTCTCATATGACAACTTTCAGGGTAGGCTTATCCTATAGAAGCTTGTGTCCTTTATATGAGTTTTGGAGGTTTTGTGAACTATTAGAAAGTTTCTCTGGTCCTTTACTAATCGGAGCTAAAACTCTGGAAATAAAAATGCCAAAATGGGAATAACACTTGATATTATTAGAAAAGCCCAGAAAATATCATATTCGTAAAGCAGAAACATAGAAGCACTCCTATGAATGTGGAAAATATACTGGATAATCCAACTCAAATTAGAATTGAATTTTGAAGGCCACCTACACCTAAAACATAAATTTCCTTACATTTTTTATTTGCATTAGCATTACAATTCGGAAAGATTCAGCTTTCTGCTACTAGGGAAGCCGTGACAACAAACATACCAATTCAATGGGGATGCATCCAACAGTTATTTGGACCTTGAAATCAATTCTGCAAGATTGGATAGAGGAACACGAACATCCTGCACACAAAAAAAAAAACAAAAACAAAAACCAAGAAACAAAATGGGTGAACAATGCCTCATGTACAGTAAAGGAGCAAGAATGAATCTGATTTGAAGTCAATAGATATTTCTTAATTGAGAGAAATCCAAATTCAAAAAAGCAATTAGTTTCTTAAGCTACTAAGCAGTTCCTGTTCTTCTCTTGGGATTTTACATTTGGTGTGGTTCTTAATGGTAAATAAATTTTTTCCAGTATATAAAAAGGAAAAATAAAGATCCCAGTGGTGCTTCAAAAAAGCAATAACATTTTTAGAATCAATAATAGAGAAGAAGATAAAATTTTGAGACCTAAAAACAATAAATAAATAAAAGAATAGAATGACAAAAAAATCAATAAGATCAACTAACCAAAATCATTGCTTCATAATTAGGCGCCATTGCAAAGCCTGACCAGAGTGCCTCCTTCCTAATATGAAATAGAGGACAATCTCATTTAAAACAAAATTTATTAGAATAACAAGAGTACGGCCCCAACCATCGAGTGTAATTAAAAAAATGCCCAAATAGTAACTATTTGGATCAAGTCTGTAGCTAAGGACCAAGAGAAGACATCATACAACAAAACCTTTCCTAACAGAATTATTTGGAGAAAAGTTATTGTAACTTTGGCCTATAAACTAATATGCTGAAGCAGCAAGAGTGTACTTCGCCACCATAAAGAATACCATATACTTGCAATACCACAGTATTCTTTTGTAATTGTATATAAATCAGTGCTGTTGATTATCTTTCCTTTTATTTGCTTAGTGGTTACTTTCTTTAATTAGCTAGATTGATTTCTTTCCAACAATTTCTATCAAGTTGGATGGTGCAAATTATGATGTTTGGTTTCAAATTATGGATATGCAAATTGTTAGCGAGAAGGAAAAAGGATATATCACATGACCAGGCTGCACGTTGAAAGCGACCCAAGCTATGATGAATGATAGAAATTTACGAAGATGCGTTAGTCAAGTCTCGCTGTCATTCATGATCGACAAGGCGATGACACATTTGTGCGGTGTGGAATGGCTAAGAGGTTTGGGATGTTGTCAGATGACTATCACGGATGTCTTAGATTCTTCTCAAGTATGAGCGATGAAGAAATCATTTCGATCCTTGAGAGGTTGTCCTCTTTTAAGAATATTACAACGAATTGAACTGCTATTTTTGGAACCTTGATTATCATAATGATGATATGGAATTGTGCGAATATTCGAAACTAAGGAAACACCTTGTGAGGATAGAATTTATATATTACTTATCGGTCTTAATCACAATCTGGATCAAGTTAGTGGTTGGATCTTGGCTACCTCTCCTTTACTAAGTTTGGAGGAAGCCTATTCACAAGTTCGCCATGAAGAGGAGAGACAATTCACTATGGGAATTGAAGATCAATCGAAGTGTCGACCCTTCTTTGTCTGAAAAGTGCTCTCTTGACACCTTCTATTCTTCCTTCCATTAATTTTCGTTTACTTTCATTTATTACTTGACATACCAAGATGTTGGAAGCATGGCTATCAAGTAGTTCAAACTCAAGCAAGCTAAAAAGAAGAATAAAAAATCTGCACAGGTTACTGTCACATATACTCCTCCATCTTTTGCTTCTCATGTGACTTGGGTATCTCTTGAAGAAGGTAATTCTGAGATTTGTTTTCATTTACGTTTGCCCTTGTACTTGGGTTATTGATTTAGGAGCTACTTATCATATGACTAGTAATCCTTCATTACTTAATTCTCTAATTCCTTCACTTGGTAAGTTTGTTCTGGTTGCTAATGGGACTCCTATGCCAATCTCAGGGTCCGAAAATGTCTCATTTTCTTCTATCCCAGATTATTCTCGTCTCACTTGCTAACACCTCTAATAATCTCCGCTTTCAATTAAGAATTGCAAAAATTTGAACTATTATATGACCTTTCATTCTACACACTATGTGTTTCAGGACAATCTTCACGAAGGCAGCAGTTGGCATTGGTAAGAGAGGGTCTTTATTACATGGAAGGGACAAGGGAATTACAACCAAAGTCCGATTTCATTCAACAAGTAACAAAGGAGATGTCTAATAGAGAAAAGATTCTATTATGGCAATGTCAACTAGGTCATCCATATTTTCCTTAGAATGTTTGTTTCCTCACTTATTCAAAACTATTTAAGTTTCTAGTTTACGGTGTGAACAATGCATTTATGCTAAAAATTATCGTGTACCTTTCAAAATAAGCCTCAATAAAAGCCTTGTTCCTTTTGTTCGTTTCTTTATAGATGTTTATATACTCTTTTCTACTTTTTGTGCTCTCAATACTGTATTTTGTGTCATTCATTGATGATTGTACTAAACACGACGTTTTGCATGTTATTCCTCAAGTTTCAAAGATGGTCATAAAACAATTTAATAGGCAGGTCAAAGTTTTCCATTCCGACAGTGGTCGTGAATTTGTAAATCGGTCCCTTGCTACTCTATTCCAAGAAAATGGAATTATTCATCAAACAATATGTGCTTACACATCACATCATAATCGTATAGCGGAGCGTAAAAACCGCCACATTCTAGAAGTGGCTCGGGCTTTATGCTTAACTATGCATGTTCCTAAACGTTTTGGGCTAATGCTGTCATGACTGTTGTCTTTCTTATAAATCGAATGCCTGCTCTTGTTATTGACTATCAAACACCTTTGCGAATGTTATCTCGGTTTCACTCTATTCCTTCTGTTTTGAATCTCTGTCTAAGAATTTTTGGTTGCATATGTTATGTTCATGTTCACTCTCATTTGAGGGATAAACTTGATCCTCATGCTCTTAAATGTGTCTTTCTGGGTTACTTTAACTCCCAAAAGGGCTATAAATGGTTCCACCCTCCTTTAGGGAAATACTATGTTTCTATGGATGTTCAATTCAATGAGCATGAGTCTTACTTTTCTAAGGATGTGGACATGGTTCCTCTTCAGGGGGAGATTAATAGTAAGGAAGAGGAAAGATTGTGGTTGGAAGAAAAAAGGTGATGGATTTCAAGGGGGAGGACTTGAATTGATGATTCACGAAAGTTGGAGTCTCCAAGTTGTTTCAAAAACATTATTCAAGAAAGAGCAAAGATACCACTGGTGTACCCTCTCCAAGTTCGAATGCTCCTCTCAATGATATTACCATACCATCGGATGACTATTCTAGGATTGATTTTGATTTACAAAATTCTTCACCTTTAACATCTGAGTCCACTGCTTTCAATCCTCGAGCTGATCAATGTAGGCGACATTCCTTCAGAGTCATTAGGAAACGCATAAGTTTGGCTTCTGAAACCATCCTCCGGTTGGTCTATCATATTTATGACTTTATGTTATAACTACATATCTAAGGTTTATCTTGGTTTTGCCTCTTTAGTTGTCTTCTGCGTCTATTCCTTGTGCCATTTCGTGAAGCTCTTGAAGACCCTAAGTGGAAATCTGCTATGGTAGAAGAAATGAAAGCTCTCCAAAAGAACTATACTTAGGAGATGGTTGAGCTTCCCATTGGAAAGAAGACAATAGGATGTAAGTGGGTTTTCTCAGTGGAGTACAATTCAAATGGGACAATCAACAGATACAAATCTAGGTTGGTTGCTAAAGGATATGCACAGACTTATGGAATTGACTATAAAAAGACCTTTGCTCCTATAGCCAAGATGAACAACACTGTCATACTCTCTTCTCGTAATAAACTGATTTTCGTTCATTAAAATAAGCTTTAATAAATAATGTAAAAATGTCTTTCTTCATGGTGATTTATTAGAAGAGGTTAACATGGATCCTCCTCCAGGATTTACACCAAAAGAAGGCAAAGTGTGTAGACTAAAGAAGGCCTTGTACGGCTTGAAGCAATCGCCAAGAGCATGGTTTGGTAGGTTGAGTTATGCAATGAAGTGTTTTGGTTATAAACAAGTAATGGCATATCACACTCTTTTCTTTAAGAGAGATGGTGATGATATTCCTTTGCTTATTGTTTATGTTGATGACATGATTGTTACAGGTAGCAGTCCTAAATAAGTAGAGAAGCTCCAGAGTCATTTGGCCAAGGAATTTGAAATGAAGAACCTTGGAACTCCATAATACTTTTTGGGCATTAAGGTTTCTGCCTTCCAAGCAATGTAATTTTCCTTTCACAACTAAAGCATACACTAGATCTTTAAATATAATTGTAACTTTGTTGTGAGTCTCGTAAATACCCTAATAAAGGTAAATCACTTCATGTCAATCTATCCTGATCAGATTCCAACAAATAAAGAAAGGTATTAGAGACTAGTGGGAAAGTTGATATATCTAACACACACCAGACCTGATATATCTTATGCGGTTAGCGTGATGAGTCAATTCATGCATAACCCAAGCAATCAACACACATGATGCTATCAATCGAGTCTAGCCATTTTGAAGTCTTCCTTAGGCAAAATGAATTTTAGTTTCAAACATGGACATGTAGATAACAGGGATATAATGACTTGACTTTGCGTGATCCTAATTGGATAGAAGTCCACATCAGGATTATGAACATCGGTTCAAAATTTGGTGACTTGGAGGAGTAAGAAACAAAGTGTGGTCTCATTGAGCAGTGCAAAAGCTGAATATCATGCAACCACAAAGCTTAATTCTCTCAAGTGAGCTTGGATTTTGGTCCAGAGTTCAATGGTGCTTTTTGCATAACACAACAACTATTGAGACCAAACCATCTTACAAAAGATATGCAGAACTAAGCATATTGAGCTTGATAGGAACTACATCAAGGACAATTTAGATTCTGGCGAAATAACATTTCCCTACATCAAAAGTGCTAATCAATTGGCAGATATAATGACCCGTGCTGTTGATAGTGGACCATTTTATGCTTCATTATCCAAGTTAGGCATGAGTGATATATATGCACCAACTTGAGGAGGAGAATTGACATATAAATTAGTATATATTTGATTGATTATCTTTCCTTTTATTAGCTAGATTGATTTAATTGATTGATTTGATTGATTGTAATTGATTGATTGACTATCCAAAAATAGTCACATATACTTTTATTTATACCCTTGAGATAAATGAAATTAATCATTAAGCCAATTTTCAATTTTTGTAATGAGGGTTAGTAACTTAGCACCCAAGTTTACATTGAAATAAACACAGTTATTGACGTTTTTCCAAATTTTTGAGGGATTAAAAGAGTAAATTAATGAGTAATATAAGTCAAAAATAGTTTTTATTTCATTTCCATCTCATAATGTTTGTTTCTATAAATTATTCTGATGGGCCAAATATTGTATTTAGTCTTGACATCAACTAGATCCTGTATGACTATCTATCCAGCATACAGATACAAAACATCATAAATAGCGGGGAAGTATTTATTGAACCTCCACAATACGTAAAACAAAATACCAACTGCATCTAGTACAATCTAAAGGCCATAATCTATTATGGTGGTCCAACAAAAAATTCATAAAACCATATCTTCTTCCAGAACAAAAACAGAATGTGATCTCTAATGAAAATGCACATAACTATAGTCTTGTTTCCAAGTACATAATAGTCCGTCTAACTTTAATTAATTGAAACAAAATAAGACTGAGATGGGTTAAACAAAATGATAAAACTAGTAATTTTTATTGTTAAAACATAAATACAATATGATATTCCAAGCTCATGCATCTTAATTTTGAGGATCCATCTTCAACCATGTTCATTACATATGTTTCATTCAAAGAAGAGTTATGAGACAAAATATATTTATTAGAAAGATAAAAATAAATAAACTTGCACTTCATTTGTAAAGTACATACTATATGTCCAGTTCAACTCTAATTAATTGAAATAAAAATAAGATTTGAGATAAGAACAAAATGACAAAAACTAGTACTTTTACAGCAAATACAAATACACACATGGGGATGGCTCCAAGTTCATGCATCTTACTTTTATAGATCCATCTTCAACCATGTTCATTACATAGTTTCTTACATTCAAAAGAAGAGTTACGAGACAAAATATATTTATTAGAAAGATAAAAATAAATAAACTTGCACTTCATTTGTAATCAGCCAGAACATGGTTAGAAGAAAAGAGATAGACTCTCTTTGTAAAACACACATTCATCTACTTAATCTAATCAATTGCAACTGCAAACAGAAAGTGAACAAAAACATTCATTTCCTTAATCTAATCAATTACAGCTGCAAATAAATAGTGAGAATAAAATACATGTTTCTCATTACTTGAAAATTGAAAAGAAAAAAAATTAAAAAAAGGAATTAAGTAAGAAAAAATTCTCTTTTTAAAACACAAGAATTTGAGCTCAAATCATCATGGGATGGTTTGGAACTCTACTCCAAATACTTTTTGCTCAAAAAATTGAGAGACAAGGAATAGACTAGAATTTCCACCGCTGTTGACACTGTGTAGTAGAGTATCATTTATACATATCAGTCTAATCTCTTCCTTATTGCGCTGATAAGACATTTAATACTTAAGATTCTGAGCAATACCAGGCTTGTTGCCGAATTTTGGATCATAGGCCTAACCATTTTATTAACAAGAGAAAGAAAAAAAATAAAGATGAGAAACCATTTGAGAAGCTAATGATAAAAACCGTTTATAAAAAATCAATTCAAAAATACACATTCACAGTAATGAAGGATAGCTAGTATAATCAAGAAACCATTAGAAGACCCAAAACACTTCCCAGTTAGGTTGGGTAAATTGCTCCTCAAAAGAATCCCACCAGATGTTTCCCTCTCGGCTGAAAGCTTAATCAGTTCGTGGCTCTTTAAATCCAGCTTGTTTCCTTGTCTAGGCTCAAAACTCTAGCTACCAGATCCTTAGTTATATAACCATACCCTGACTAGCCACATCCCCTCTTCCTCAACCATGAAATTAACAAGTTACAGGACAAACATACAACCATAAGAAAGGATTAAACATAGAGTTTATTTACTTACATCTCTCTGGTTTCAATGATCAAGGTATCTACAAATATACCCCTGAGTTCTATAGACAGGGTAAGGGAGTTGTAAGGTCCCACTGTCAAACAGTGGACCCAGCACTTAGGTGTTCAACCAGATAGGTTTAGCAAAACAAGAAGTCTAAAAATATCCCTATGAGATTCATATACAGGGACAAGATCCTATCATCAAACAATGAACCATCCTTGTAAGATGTACCTACAAAATTGCAATTAATGATAGCACTTTGGCGCCTGTGTGACGCCTCAAACCTGGGAAACCGTGGATATTGGGTGACCTGACATCGTACTGCTATGTCCTGCATTTATCGGGATCAATAATTTTAACAAAAATCGGACAGTCTCCTTTGTACAAGGAGTTCTATCCAAAATCCAACCTGTACAAAACATAGCAACATGACCCATCCGAGGCCCAATATAATACACCGACCTCACTAGGTCCACTCATGAGTAAAAAAAATGACCACACATGATCCATTTATCCATATTAATTTAAAACATACAAAATTATATTTAAAACAATTCATAAGAGTTTATTTACAACACTCTTACAAATATTACATATGAGAACAAGATTGTTCCAAAATATTTTACAAAATGGTAATAAGGTCACATGTCGGCTTTCTTCACAATTGCGGCCTCGAATGAGCGCCGTCCACCGGTGTCTGTCTTGCACCTGAAATGTTTCCCATATAGGGTGAGCCACACCTAGTAGAGTAAACTTCCTACAAGGGCAACTCCCCACCTAAGTGCACATCCAGTGGTCATGTTCCATAATTCACACATTCCACACAAGATTATGCAATCCTAGGTTGGAATTCTACATGTCATGAGATGAGATGAGACTCAACCATGTACTCATGCCCTGGTCCCACGACCCCATCACACCTAAGTCCCATCGACCCTATCACACAATGCCAAAGCCCATGCGTGATAAAATCCATCATTTCTGGATTACATCCAATGATCATTTTACAAAACAAATACATATGTTTTCAAACCAAAAGCTTTTTGGATGTTACACCTCAATGATCATTTATATTCAAAACCATGTGTCTTTTTGTGGGTAGTTAATTTTCGTGGTCTCACCGCAGGCTTTGTAAGCCTTCCTACACTTTCACGGGCTTTCACCATTAGACACATATGTATAACCAAAAATATTAGGGCTTTCACCCTAGGGGGCATCTATCCCTGCTTGCTATTACCCGACACATATTTTCATTTTCATTTATACAACCGTGCAACCCTGTTAGACGTTGTCTCACTGTATAGAGCCCACCCAATCAAACACCAAATATAGTGTTGATTATAACCATGCACTCACACCCATTTAATGCGAAGTCCCAATGCATATGTAATGCAATGCGCCATTGCATGTTACATCATGCCACATGCATAATGAATGCTACATGGATAATGCTAAAACTGTACACTTCACCGTGTATCATGGACAATTATATCAATTGGCATAACATTTCCAAACGATTACACATTTCATGTCAATATATTTGCACACACATATATCAACATCAACAAGTCATCACCAATCAAGCAATGACATACTTTATCCTCTAGGCCAAATTGTGAAATAACATGGCCACAAATAGCCTACAAACAAGCCATGCAATGGCCTTATCCATACACAAACTCATCACATGTCAATACATTAGGACACACATATTGACCTCTAATCAATTACCACTAAGCATGTCACTCAAACTCAAGCAATGACAACTTGATCCTCAAGATCAATTGTGGCATAGAGATGCCCACAAAACATTCACAACAAGGTATAATAGACCATATAATAGTTCTGAACTCGATCTAGAAACTAGTCCCCTAACAGTCCCAAAATTTGGACACAAACCATTAGGCAGCCTAAGTTATAGCAGTCCCGGGAAATGGACCATAACTTAAGATACAGAAGTCCAAATTGGGTGATTCAAAAGCATACATCAAGTTTATAGATGCAGCTATAATTTTCATGGGGAACACTAGCCCAAATTCCCTCTTTTTCCCAACCAAAAATCTATCCCAAAATCTTGGTAGTATAAAAGGTCAAAATAGGGTAGCCTGTTGCAGTCCCGAAAAATTGACCATAACTTGAGCTATAGAAGTCCAATTGGGTGATTCAAAGGCCTACATCAAGTTTATAGATGCAACTATAATTTCTATGAAGAACACTAGCGTAAATTTCCTTTTCATACCAATCAAAAATCTGTCCCAAAATCCGAATGTAAAGGTATGTGGTCGTGATGGCGCCTATGGCGCTCTAAAATAGACCATAACTTGAGCTATAGAGGTCCAATTTTGGTGATTCAAAAGCCTACTTCAATTTTACGTGTATGCAAATTATAAATTTACATGAAGAAGACCAGTCCACCCCTGCTCCCAACCGAAATCAGCGTCCCAAAACTGACGCTTCATAAGGGCCAAAATACAAGGCAAGATTCCCAAAAATTTTTCCAAACAGCCCCTTAGGGTAGAAGCCTTACCAAACAGCCCCTTAGGGCAAAAAAAAAAAAAAAAAAAAAAAAAAAAAAAAAAACAACCAAACGGCCCTTAGAGCGAAAAATAAACCAAAGTAGTAGTTAATCGACTCTGGGAACAGAAGAGAACCAAAGGAGGTCTCAAGAACACCTCCTTATCTCAAAAATTTTGATTTCCCAAAATCTCCTCACTTGGCTCTTCAGTGAAATCACTCCTTTTTGGAACCCATGCATAGCCCTCATCGAGTAGATGAACTTTCACTCTTGGCTCGACGAATTCCGACCATTGGAACTCTGGGGATCAAAGAGAGAAGTTTGGATTTTTCTTTTTCTCTCTCTCCCTCTCACTCTCATGACCAGACATAAGAAATGTGATCTTTTTGCCTCAAAAATGATTTTAAACCCCTTTTTCCAAATTCTAAACACTTGGCTCATATTGCTCCTCGGATCCGTTTTTACCCCAAACAATTTATTTTGTCCCGATTCAAGTTCAATTTATTTATATGAAATTTACTTAATTTATTTTCCACTTTCGAGATATTTATCAAAAATCTCGTTTTTGGGATTCACCAGGCACCCGATGCGCTAAAAATCGTGAAAATCCGACTGTCTCGGAATTTAATGAAATTCGTATGAGTAACTAGATTTCACGAGACGAATCCAACGGTGAGATCCGTTTCATAATCCAAGATCTATAAAAATTTCAGGTTTGCAATATGTATTATAGCGGCAATTTACCGTTTTGCCATTTTTCGAAAAAATTAAAATTTACTTGGGTTTTACATCAGGCCTAATGAGTATTATTTAAGGGATAACCATTTAAAAGGGCTAAATCAAAAATTTATTTAAAAACTAACTTCTTTCTTTAAAATGCAAGGACGTACAAAAGGACACCCTTTTCAGACAAAAATGCACTTTGGGATATAGTTATAATGTAGGGGATTGCAATTTTATCTAGAAGGACGATATTTTCTATTAAGGTCTAGTCTCCTAATCCATTTAGGATTCTTTTCCTTATATTTTTAGTCTCCTAATTAGACTCTAACTTTGTTTCCTTGCTCCTAACACTGTGAGTATAAAATATGTTTCCTTGTAAATTAATGAGGATTAGATTATTCATTTTCTCTCAACATGGTATCAAAGCCATAAAAGAGTTTGAGAATACCAGGGTTAGGGTTTCGTTGTGTAGTCAATTTCGACAACCCATCCACCGACCGTGTTACTTACAGTCGTCACGAAGCCTCATGGAAGCCACAACTGCCATCGGAATACCCTGCTGTTGACAACTTTTTCCAACGAGATTTTTCGCTGACCTCCATTTTGATAGACGAGCACACCAATAGGAGCGTCTCTCTCTAATCTACCCTCAGATGGAAGCCTCGCGGTGGCACTAAAATTCATGCGGTGGAGCGTGAGGCACTGTTTGGCCATGCACCTCCTTCTAGCGAGCCTGCCCAACCACTCCATGCACCCCGCTGTCACTAGAAAAACCCTCATTTTCCATTTTTTTTCTCTCCAGTGACTGTTCATAAGCTACTATGTCGCCTAAATCTCCATTGTTTTTGTGTTTTCTAAAGCTCTACAACACCTTTAGGACCTTGGGAGTTGTTTCTGTTAACCTTCTGCTGATATCTCATCTCTATGACTGAAAAAGATGTCTCTATGGCTGAAAAAGACATCTTTATGGTTGAAAAAGGTCAGACTTTTAATTCTTTTGTATCTAAAACTCCTATGATTACCTTGATAACCCAGTCTGGGATGCAAAAACAGATCTAAACCATAGTTTAATTTCTGGTGGACCTTGGCCTATTGGTAATGGTTGTGAGGATCATCTTACTATTGTTGACACAAGTATTCTCGAAGATAAACGTACTCAATGGAAAAAAACTAATGCTTTACTATGCCATATTCTTCGGCAATCTATTGATGTTAAGACTCTATATAATATTGGGGCTAATAAAACTTGCTACACTCTCTGGAATAAGGTGAAGAAACTATACACTAATGATATTCAAGGTCATTACCGAGTAAGATCTCCCATTGCTAATTTGAACCAGTTCGATATGGATATATCTTCTTATGGTGGACTAATGTTTGCCCTTAAGGATGAACTTGTATCTATCTTGCCAAAGTCTACTAATGCTGAGACTTCACAATCAAAGATGGATCGAGTCTTTATGATCATTCTTTTGCTTAACCTAGGGCCAAAATTTGAGAACTTCCGGGAATAGATACTCACTAGAGTAGTTATTCGAATCTCTGATGAGGCTCTTGCTAGGTTACTTCGCCATACCTCCACTGCCACTTAGTCCATGTGATGTGAGATTACATCGGACACTTATGTGATACTCTCTCAATCTAATTCTCACAGTGATTCCAGAGGTGGACGCAGTGGCACCCGAGGTAGAGGACAAGGTCCTCAATGCACATACTGTCATAGGCTTGGACACACTCGTGATCGATGCTACCGGGCCACATGGTCGACCCTCCCTGCATCGCTCATTCGGGCTTAATCTTCTAATTTCAACAAGTTCGAGCTCTGTCTTAAGGAGCTCACCCACACTTGAGGGTGTTATTCTTACGCTCTACGAATATGAGGATTACCTTCGTCTCACTCAAGCAGCAAAATCTTCTTCCATTGCTTCTATTGCCTAAATTCCAGAATAAGTTTATGGGCCGGCCTTACACATCCATTCGCACCTCGATCCTCGATACTGTGAGCCTCGATCATATCTGCAATAAAACCTTTCTTTTCTACCTTTCCATCTCCTTTACCCATTATTACCTTAGTTTAATGGTTCTCAAACCATAGCTAAAGTAAATGGCTTGGCTTGTTCTTTCTGTCATTACTCCCGATTCCCTGGTCCGACCGATTAGCGATCCGAACTCGGGGTTTCGGGGTGCTAGACCATATAATGACTCCTAATTGCTTTTTTTTTTTTCTCAGGGCTGAGCTTATACCTATGGGTATACAAACAATTTTTGTAATAACCAAAAATCATTTACATACACAAAAGAACAACCATCGGAGTGGTGTCCATCAAAATCTATACACATATACTAAGTCCCATTCACTTATACAAATACTTATACATGTACATATCTAATACTAACATCAGAGATTGAAGAAAAAGTGCTGGCGAGCACCTATCTCTGAGATGGCCTGTACCGGGCCGGTGTGGAATGTCAAGTGTCCCTCTTTATCTCCTCTTCGCACCTACACGGATTGAACACCTTGCTAAGCCTTACGCTTAGCTGGGACATAGATGCGAATCACCAATAACAATAATCGCTCTACAATATTTTTACATTCATTTTTCCTTATGCATATAACGTAAGCCTATTCTTATGGACTTTAACTCATATCATATTATACATGTAGTAGATTTTATCCTTTTCAGATTCCATATCATTATCTTGTTCGTATTACTTCCATGTGTCATGTCTTTCACAAGTTTCAATTCATATCTTCTACATGTATGGCATGTCATATCATATTCAAAACAAACTTATACATCTACAATGGCAAATAGGAACATATCAAAGTCATATCAAATACATACAGGGTTAATTTAGACTGATACACCGTTTAATTCATTTAGTTATCGTTTTATTTAAAATTTCATTTTCAAAAGTGTCGCGACCCGAAACCCCTACTTGACCCGATTGGCGGATCCAAGCTGGAGCCCGGTTTACTCCGACATTTTCAATTATCTTCCCAAAACATTTTGTTTTGTCTTATTAAATTTTCATTTTCAAAAGTGTCGTGACCCGAATCCCCGACTTGACCCGGTTGGCTAATCCAAGCTGGAGCCCGGTTTACTTAGACATTTTCAATTATCTTCTCAAAACATTTTGTTTTTTCTTATTAAATTTTCGTTTTGAAAAGAGTCGCGACCCGAATCCCCGACTTGACCCGGTTGGCGGATCCAAGCTGGAGCCTGGTTTACTCCAAAATTTTCAATTATCTTCTCAAAACATTTTGTTTGTGTTATAAAATTTTAGACTTTTTAATTACACAAGCACTTCATTATGGGTGCTTCCATAAACATTTACAATTAACAAAATGCATTTACAAATAATGCCTTATATCCACATATACTCATGCTATTCATTTTCGCATGCTTCATTTACACATCATTTATCATATCACAACATACATTTTCAATGGCCATTTCAAATCACAATTCAATTTATGAGATTTAAGCATATACATAAAAATCCCATTTACACTCTTCAATGTTGGTCATTTCACTTCACTCATTCAATCTTACATTTATGACGGATTCCGTTTAATGAATCCCGCCTCATCATTCCCAAGAATAAAAATGCCTACACATTTTGCAATTCGCCCCATCACGACGGGATGTCATGGTGCACCCCCACATGTGTGGTATCACTTACTGGCCCCATCATGACAGATGCTGTTTAGTGCACCCCGACATGTGGTATCACTTATTCGATCTCCCATCATGACGGATGCTGTTTAGTGCACCCCGACATGATGTTGTTTAGTGCACCCCAACATGTGGTATCAATTATACGGTCTCCCATCATGACGGATGCTGTTTGGTGCACCCCGACATGTGGCATTACTTATTTGGTCTCCCATCATGACGGATGCTATTTAGTGCACCCCGACATGTGGTATCAATTAAATTCCATACGCCATCATGACAGATGTCGATTGGTGCATCCCGCCAAGTGGGAACATTTCTTCAATGCCATACACCATCATGACGAATGCCGATTGGTGCATCCCGCCAAGTGGGACATTGGACAATTTAGGGGTGTCTTCGTGACTGATGCAGATTTGTGCATCCTGGGCCAAGCTGCCTATCTTGATATATCAACCCATTCACTACTTATGACGGATTCCGTTTAATGAATCCTTGCCTATTATTATTCCAGATTCATTTGGGTTTTTCAAATAGCACATTTCACTCACTCTACTTTCAGATATCTTTCAAAGATATACTCAATCTAAGTCCTTATTTCAGATATCATTCATTGATTTCATTTCATATACTCATTCATATACCCATTTACGTATACTCATTCATATACTCATTCATGTGTACTCATTCATATATTCATTCACGTATACTCATTCATATACTCATTCATGTGTACTCATTCACGTATACTCATTCATGTATACTTATTCATATATTCATTCACGTATACTCATTCACGTGTACCCATTCATATACTCATTTACGTATACTCATTCATATACTCATTCATGTATACTTATTCATATATTCATTCACGTATACTCATTCATATACTCATTCATGTGTACTCATTCATATACCCATTTACGTATACTCATTCATATACTAATTCATGTGTACTCATTCATATACTCATTTACGTATACTCATTCATATGTACTCATTCATATACTCATTTACGTATACTCATTCATATACTCATTCACGTATACTCATTCATATATTCATTCACGTATACTCATTCATATACTCATTTACGTATACTCATTCATGTATTTCCTATAATTTGTTATCATTTTCTGGTTATATGTGATAATAATCATATATAACTTAACCACATTATGTGTTCATGACAAATTGCCTTTCATGTTCATATTCATGTTTCAGTTCATTTTCATTTTCCATATCACATTCATGTTTCATGAACACATCTATACATTTTGCATTTCCTATACTTTTCTTGTTTCATGCCTATTATATATGGCATTCCATGTACTGCATGCATGACGACATGTATTCACACATCATTCGTGTATTCTTGTCCCTCAACGAATCTATTTTACTTAGAAATTGGAATCATTCCAATTGGATTATCCAATTGGAATCTATTATGGCATTTTCATGCCAAACTAGTCAATTTACCGATTTTACCCGAGGGACAGTTTGTAATACTCATTTTCCAGTGTCTTGACTCCATATTTGACACTTGTTCTTTGTACTCCTTTAAAGCTAAGGTGCTAAGGGTTCTACTCCAACTGGAATCACCTAATTCGGAGCACCGAAACTCGAGTTATGTTCTAAACAACTCTGACTACTCTATGATCAAACTGATGCAGGAATTGGCTTGCACATAGTCCCACTTTGAGTGAATTTATGGGCTACTTAGAGTCAGAATTTGACGATGCCTATTTCTGGATGTTTGGTTTTCCTTGAAGTCTATTTTAATTAGCCACTTGAATCACTCAAATCGGATAAGAAATGAGCAAGTTATGGCTAAAATACAAACATCAATAAACAGTATCAAAGGTGTACCGCACTGTTCGCACCCGTACTCTGGTGACAGTTCTGGCTCTCGGTGGCTGTAAATCGTACAGTTCAAGGTGTACCGGTACAGTCATCGAAAAATGCCCTTAATGTGTGTTTTTCTCCATTTTTCCATATGTTGACACCCAACCAACCCAATACCCGGCAAACACGCCAAAACCACTCAAATTCATATCTTGTAATCTCTTTTCTACTCAAATTATCTTTCAATACACCTCTTATGAACTCATTGAACTCAAACATGTTTATTCATCTTTATACAAGGCCTAGGTTTTACTCAACCCATCTTCAAGAAATCTTAGTAATTTTATCAAAACTTAGAACAAGAACAAACATGTCCATGCTTTTTACATAACACTTAGAACCCCAAAACACATGTGTAATGGGACCTTCTAGGATCTTCTCATAACAAAACCCCAGAACAAACAAAGGGGTTTATGATGGTTTCCATACAAGCAGGGTCCCGTCTAGTGGTTAGGGTTTCACAACCCACAACCCACAAACATGTATCCATACAAATCTATACAAAGTTCCATACCTTTTTAGCCTTGCGTGAACTTCTCTCCTTCTTCCTCTCTTCTCTTCTTTTTTTCTTCCTCTTCCTCTTCTTCTCCTTCTCCCCTTCTCCTCTCTTCATTCACGTTTTTTTTTTTTTTGGTTCCTCCTCCAAAATGGGACCATTGGTCTTAAACTCATTTTAAGTTAAGGCCATGTTTGGCCTTTGCATTTTTAAACATTTTTCTCATTTTTGCAATTAGGCCCTTCCATTCTTTATTATTTCTATCCCATCTTTTCTCTAATTGCCTTGAATCCCATAACTTCTTCTATTTACATTTCATTTTTCTCAAATCTATCAGCATATAAACTTATGGTTTTATGTCTTTCATATCCTCAAGTGGTAAATGACCACTCACTGCTTATGATTAATTTCCTGCCCACGTTTACTTCCCGAAAATTCCTATTTAGCTTATAATATACCCTAAACAAGTCCAAAAACTGCTAGGGTATATTTCGGGGTGTTACATCCTCTCCCTTCCTTGCCCTTACCTTTGTATTTTACCTTCTTGATTTTCCTTTTAATCTTATTTCCATTAGTAAGTTGATTCGTGACCTTCATTGTGTACTTACTTTTTCACACAACTCTATAACATTGCAGGACCTGAGTACAAGGAAGACGATTGGCATAGGACATGAGTCACAAGGCCCCTTTCACCTCAACTCATCTCTTTGTTCCACTGTTTGCACTTCCACTGAAGCTCCTCTCATCATCCACAGTTATCTCAGTCATCCAAGCCTCTCCAAGTTTTGGAAGTTAGTTTCTCATTTTTATGGTTTATCTTTACTTGCGTGTGAGTCATGTCAGCTTAGGAAACATACTTGTGTCTCATTCCTAAAGCTTTTAAATCCTTAGACAAAGTCTCCCTTAAGCCTCATTCACGTTGATGTTTAGGGTCCTTCAGTTTGCATCTACTTTAGATTTGCATTTCAAGTGTTTTTATAAACAATTATTCTTGATGTACTTGGTTATTTTTAATGAAAACTCGAGTTGAGATATTTTCTATTTTTAAAAATTTTGATTCTGAAATTCTCACTCAATTCAATACTTCTATTCGTATTTTAAGAAGTTATAATGCAAAGGAATATTTCTCTATGCTATTCTCTTCATATATGTCCTATTTCACAGGATTCTTCACTAACTTTCAGGCTTATACTTAACAAATGGAGGCTTGGAATGTAAGAACCGTCATTTAGTTGAGATAGCTCGCACTCGCCTCCTCCATCATAAGGTTCCTTAACGTTTTTTGGGGGATGCTATCTTAGCTGCTGTTATTTGATTAATTGTATGCCATCCTTTGTTTTGCACAATCATATCCCTCATTTTGTCCTGCTACCTAATGAACCTCTCTTTTGCCTCCCTCCTCGTGTCTGGGTCAGGTCCTGCTTTGTCTATATCTTCACCACTCTGCAAGACAAACTCGCAAAGCCACGGCGTGATTTCTCGGGTTATTCGCCTTAGAGGCTATCATTGTTATTCTCTTCCCTACATTAATTGCTACTTCATCTCTATTGATGTCACCTTCTTTAAGGATTCCTTATTCTTTTCCTCTGCAGTGCGTCCTCCTGTTTTGGATGTCTTATCTATTTCTCTTGTCTTACCATCTCCAGATTTCCCTTCTCCACCTACAAATGCTGTGACTTGACCACTTCAGGTTTATACTCCCCATTCTCATCCTCCTATAGGGCCTCTTGTTGAATCATATTCTATGCCACAATCATCTCCTGCTCCTGGCAACTATCTGATGATCTACCTATTGCCATTCGGAAAGGTACCAACTCTACTTCTAACCCACATCGTGTTTATAATTTTCTCAGCTTTCACCATTTATCTTTACCTTACTTTGCCTTTGTTTCCACCTTGTCTTTTGTCTCCACCCCTAAAAGCATTACTGAGGCTCTCTACGCGTGGCCGGAAACAAGGCAACGGCTGAGGAAACGATGCCTACTTCAATGGCACATGGAAGCTTGTCACATTTCGACAAGTCTCCCGTTGGTCAGCCATTGGGTTTATACAAAGGAATGTGGGACATGACATCAAGTTGATTAGGTTATACTCGTTTGCTGTTGGCAAGGGCCACTCAACAATATGGCTCAGATTATTATGATACTTTTTCTCTGGTAGCCAAGATTGCCTCTATTTGCTTTCTTCTTTCTATGGCTGCTATGTGCTCATGGCCTCTTTTTCAATTGGATATCAAGAAGGCTTTCCTTCATGGTGATCTTGCCAAGGAGGGTTATATGGAGCAACATCTTGGTTTTATTGCTCAGGGGGAGTCTGGTTTGGTATACAAGCTACGTTGTTCCTTATATGGTCTGAAACAGTCTCCTCAATCTTGGTTTAGTTGTTTTAGCTCAGTGGTTCAGGAGTTTGGCATGATTCAAAACACAATGCATCATTCCATTTTTTTTATCATGTTCTTACCGATGTTGTATTACTTGATTATTTATGTGGATGACATTGTCATTACAGGTAATGACTAGGATGGTATTCAGAAACTTAAACAACACCTCTTCAGCAACTTTTAGACAAAAGACTTGAGGAAATTCAAGTATTTTTTAGCCATTGAGGTAGCTCAGTCTAATTCCAGAGTGGTTATTTCTCAGAGGAAGTATACCTTGGATATATTGCGCATAATCGGTATGTTGATCAAGCCTATAAACACCCTATGGATCCGAATATCAAACCAGACAGTCGTGGGAGCCTCTATGAGATATCGATGATTTGTAGGTAAAATGAACCATCTCACTATCACTCGGCCTGACATTTCTTTTCCTATGAGCGTAGTTAGTCGGCCCAACACCACTGCGGGATAAGCCATCGGGATGCTACAAACAGATTCTCCGTTATGTTAAAAGAACACCAGCATGGGTGTCAGATGAGTGAATGAGGTCATAACACCCAGATCGTTAGCTGATGAAGATCAAGGCTCACCCATAGATAGACTTTCTACATTAGGGTATTGTGTGCCCATTGGAGGTAACTTGATATCCTGGAAGAGTAAGAAAAAAGATGTAGTAGCCAGCTATAGTGCTGAAGTTGAGTTTCGAGCTATGGCCTTATCAACATGTGAACTCATATGGTTGATGCATCTCCTCCAAGAGCTAAGATATGGGAAGGATGAACAGATGAACTTATATGTGATAATCAAGCCACCTTACATATTTCATGCTACCTAGTTTTCCATGAGATGCCTAAGCACATTGAAGTGGATTGCCACTTTATCAGAGAAAATATTGCATCGGGATGCATGACTACTAGTTTTGTCAACTCTAATGACCAACTAGTAGATATCTTCACTAAGACTCTTAGAGGTCCTAGGATAAAGTATATATGTGACAAACTTGGTTTACGCTCCATCTTGAGGGAGAGTGTTAGGTTTTGTCTCCTAATCCTTTTAGGATTATTTTCCTTCTCTATAGTTTCCTAATTAGACTCTAACTTTATTTCCTTTTTTTCCCTAACACTAGAATATAAATGTGTATGTTTCCTTTTTTGTAAATTAATGAGAATCAGAGTATTCATTTTCTCTCAACATTTTCAAAGAATCAAAATTACTTTTGCAAGAGGTCATTCTTGCAAATATTTTTGGGATTTGTCTCTTTTAACCCAATTTCTCATTATTTAATCACTGAAGTTGATGAGTGTCCAAAACACTCATGTCATACCCACGTTTGTACTTTGTTTTAGTTATATTTTATATATTAACAATACATTATTTCCCGATATATGATTTTTGGGTCTTTTGTGCATTACAGGTGAATATGGTGGTTTTCATAAGCTTTTTGGAAATGTGAAGAAGAAGAAGTGAAGACCCAGTACCGACATCGCGATGTTGCAACATTGCGACATTTAGTCAATAGAAGTTAAAGTCAAATAGCAGCTCAACGTCGCGATGTTTCCGCGATTCCTGCATTCGAATTATAAAAAGTACGGGAGACCCAATTTTCGAGGTATCGAGCGACGTATGAATGAGAAGCGGAACACAAGTAGGAGCGACCCGAGAGATCATGAAAACTCGTGTCTTTACATTTCTCTTCTCAAACTATCAATGATTTATAGAACTATGCTTGTAATAACTTTCATGATGTTCTAGATTTATTTCTAGGGTTTTGTTGAACCCTGCTACAGTTGTATGGATTAGAGTTTAATTCTATTTTGTTCACTTTATTCATAATTTATATCGTATTGCTTTATGTTTGTGGTTTATTTTCATGGTAATGTTCGGGCTACCATTGACATGATTCATTGCATCCGAGATCGAGAGATAAGGACTCCTGTGGATCTCGAGTAGAGTGACACTTAGTCAATCTAAATAGAGATATCCTGGTTCCGAGTGTGGCAATTATGGTTTGAGCATTTAAGCATTTCAGAGTCCAGGGTTAGGGCAGAGATGCACCCAACCCTACTGGTGAGATAGGCGGATATACCTCGAGATAAAATATCTCGTAGGCATGATCACCCTATCAATGAAAATTCATTAATAGACTGAATAATAATTCCTCTAGGTAATAATCCATCAAATGTGGCAGGGGGAGGCAAAACCCTAGTTTTCACAAAAGTAATTTTACAAGCCATTTAGATTTAGTTTTAGTTCTCTACATTAATTAGAAATTCATTAAAAGTTTAAGTCCAAATAATATCGTAGAGCCAATTCCAGTAGTCAACACACTTCTCCCTGTGGATCAATATCCGTACTTAGTTACATTGTATTACTTGATACAACGTGTGCACTTATGCACATAAGCGCTTTACCTAGTTTATACAAATTACACATTGTGGGTACCATGGTTTTGAGCCTTGCACCCACTGCTCATCGGTGCTCGACGCCGCCTGACCTCGCCTCATGAAGCGGCCCACAGCCCACTGTATTAAACCACACTCCGGAACCCACCGTATTGGTAAAGCCCTAACTTTCCGGGGTCCCGAGACCCCCAAATTTGGCCATCTCACCACATATGAGAAATTTGTTATGGAAAATACGTAAAGTAGATATTTATCCCTGAATTTCCTAATTTCTAAATCATTTATTTGGAAGAATAATCCTTAATAAGGAAAAACAAATATTATCCCTTAAAAGGATAATCCTTGATAAGGAAAAACAGATTTTATCCCATAAAGGAGTTAATCCTTAATGGGCGAAAAACAGATATTATTCCTAAAATAAGAACTGAGATTTGGGAACCGAACCCCATAAATCGGGGAAGATCCCCACGTAAAAGGTATGCAATTCCAACCATCTCAACCTCCTTCTTCTTCCCTCTCCATCGCCGACTTAATCACCTGGAGAGGCGATCGACACAATCAGCCGCCTGACGCTCTGCAGCCACATCAGCGCGATCCAATGCCGAGATCGACAAACAAATTGGTTCTACATCGGGCGCCTTTCCGTGGGAAATCGAACAAAAAAAGTTTCACCGACGATTATAAGAGCTTGGCCTAACACCGCCCAAGAGTCTCCACTGCCTAGAGCTCTGGCCGATCCTCCATTCCACATTTGATTCGTCCGTAAGGCCACAATGTCATGCAAACCCAATGACCTAGTCAAAAATCAATTTCTTCATCGGGCGCTGTGACATGGAGAGAAAGCAAGAGGAACAAGCAAGAAAGACGGCTGAGTCAGAAGTCATGTTGAAGGCTCACAACGAAATAATGACTAGTCACGGACTCAGATCGGAGAAAGCCGCGAACTTGGAAAAGGTATTATCAATAAAGCTTTCTTTAAAGCATTCTCTATCAATCTTTGCAATAACTCCATTCTAAAAGCCCTGATGGTAAGAATGACCTATCCGACCAAGATGGGAGCAACATCTAATTGGTCAATATTAAAAGCCCGGATGGCACAGTAAATGACATGTCCTAGCCAGTATACAACATCTGAACCCGGCCCACTTAAAAGCTCTGATGGCACAAGAATGACCTTTTCCTACTAGTATAGATAACATCTAACTCGGGTCCACTTGAAAGCCCTGATAATGCGCTTAAATGCCCTATCCCACGGTAAAGATAACTTATAGCCAATAACTTAAAAGTCCTGATGATCGCAGCAAATGACCGCTCGAATCTCTAAGAATATAACTTCTAGCCTACAACTTTAAGTTCGATGACGTAGTAAAATGACCTGTTCGGCCCGGTAAAGATAACTTCTAGCTGGTCAACTTAAAAGTTCGGATGACGTAGTAAAATGACTTGTCCGGCTTGTTAAAGATAACTTTTAGTCGGTCAACTTAAAAGTCCCGATCGGCGCAAGAAATGACCCTGCTCAAATTTCGATAAAGACAACTTCTAGCCTAAGCCAACTTAAAAGTCCGAATCTGGGTGCAAGAAATGACATGTCCAACTCCAGAGATAACTTATGGCCTGGTCAACTTAAAAGCTTGGATGGTAGTAAAATGACCACCCTACTCTAGATAGACAACATCTAACCAGCCCAATTTAAAAGCCCGTATGATGCAAGAATGACCTATTCTACTGCAGAAAGACAACATCTAACCAGTCCACTTAAAAGCCCGGATGACATAGTAAAATGATTTGTCCTACTCCTAAGATAGACAACATATAACCTGGCTCACTTAAAAAGCCCTAATGGTCATACGCCTTGTATATAGACTAAAAAACCCCTCAAAATCACATACTTATAAGAGCCTTGGCACTTCTACTATACTCATGTCACTTTGGATAAGTTGCTTGTCAAAATAAATTTCTCTTAATGTTAAGAATAAAATAAAATGAGGGTTCGGGGCCTATGGCACCGCAAGTGCAATGTGTCATACAAGTAAGAACTGAATAAGTCCAAGTATCATTCCCACAGAGATTGATAGCGACTGGCATCAACTACCCCAACTACTAAAATTTCATACTATTTGGACTCAAAACTCATAGTGAAGCTTTATCAATACAAAAGAAATTAAAATCCTATACTATTGAATATGCTCAAATTAAACCAAAACAAAAATGAATGACTAAAAAAAATAAATGGTATCTAAAAGAATGGATTGAATCAGTTTACTGAGAGAAACGAAAACCATCAATGAAATACATTGAAACAGTCAATTCCAGCACTAAACCCATTATTCCGTTTTATGTATGGATCAGAATTTTGTCCAAGATTTTCTAGTTATTGGAATTGGATTTCTCCATTTTCACTGATTTGATATCCTTGCTTCTCTCAAAGACAAGATCAAACCAGCTACCAGTATTCCTTGTCATCTTGCAAGATCTGGGTATTTTTCTTTTCTCAATACTTCACACCCATTTCGACAAATAGATAAGACCCGAGAAATTCCACTTCGAATATGGGCAAAATCAGAATACTGGACATAAAATTGTAATTTCATAAACCGAATTTATTCTCTAGATCTCGATGAGGAAACTGGGATTGTACCGTTGGAATCGTCTCAAAAATCTAGTTAGTACGTAAAATCTCAGAATATTCAGACAATGAATGACACGCTTTTCAAGATACGCTTCAGGTGCCGTAAGAAAATGATTTTCGGCGTTTACTTAAAGTCACATATAACATGTACTCATGTACCATAAGTGGTATGAGTAGAGAAATGGATGGAAATGGATCATTTAAAATAGAGCCGAATATCACTCAATAGGATAAAGGTCATTGCATTATTTTAATGCATTAAAGATTGTGTAGCATAAAGGCTCATCTCCCACAACTAAAGGCCAAACGTGAAATGAAGGGAGGGGGATGCGTGAGGTCAGGTGAAACGAAATGGTGGTTTTTAGAGAGAAGGTCTCGACTTCTCTAGATTTACGACAACCGACCGTTTGCAGCCTTCGGACAAGAAGTGAGAACTCCGCTTCTATGCGTAGAAGGCTTCATTGGGTAACAGATGAGTTTCAAACTCCGAGAGTGTAGGGTTTCTCCACTTGCATTTTATTCCATTTTTTAAATACGTCAGAATGTGATTGAGTCGAACGAGGCCGGGAGAGGTCGTTGACCTGGCCCCAAACCTCGGGATTCGAATTGATATGAATTTTTGATTTCCATCGAGTTTGACCGCCACTCTGATCAAGTTGTCAAATTGAGTGATTTGGTATTAAATCATGTATCGTTTGGAAAAGGCCAGAAATGTCGAGACGCTAAGTTCACAAAGTGAACCGATGACTTGTTGAGGTGGGAACCATAAACCCTAGTGGTTTTATTACCTTAGGAATAAAGTGGTCACTAAAATGTACATTTTGTGTGAATATGTGTCAGTCAAGTGATTTAAATTAAATCGCCAGGTTTGATCATTGTGCCTGCTTAGCTAATTTTGATGTTGAAATGATAATTACATGACATGATTGTGTGATTGGATATTATGTGAATATGTGCATAGACATATTTGCATGTGATTAATCGTATCGGGAATCAAGTATACATGTATTCCATATGCACCGGAACATCCTAGACCATAGGAGTTAGTGCATGAGATGAGTCTGTAGAAAATGGTTCCTGAGGGTAGTCTAAAATATTAAATGATCTGAGGGGGTCCATACTTAAAATATCAATCGCTTCTGAGACGGCCCAATTGATATATATATATTCTGAGGGTAAATTCACATATAAAATATCAATCGTCAGAGACGGCCCAATTGATATATCTCGGAGGGTAGTCCACTAAATATAATATCGGAGACAGTCCACTACTTAGATCGGAGGGTAGACCACAAATATAAACAAATAACTTTGTTTGAAACTATAATTCTCATACGAGGCTTAGGCGAGTGTGAGAGAGTCGGTGAGGACTCGGGATCTGAGTGTCAGTCATGCATATCTCAAGTAGATCATGCATTCGCTTGAATGCTGCTTACTTTAACATCGAGACCGCACTTAAAGCGGTGAGTGCAGCCCACTTTAGGCGATTCTCCCATCAGCTTTAGCTCACTCCCGTCGTGGGACCCCTTTTACTGCACAGAGCTATGCGAGAGACTATCATTCCAGAGGTCGAGTGCTAGAAGAAAGCCTGAATGTGGCTTTGTTGATGTTTACGTATTAGAACTCTTTAAGTTTAATACATGTATTTGCTTAAGAGTGAAAATATTGCAACTCTTGTAACTATGGATATATAGTTGAATCATAGTCGTATGCATATCGGGTATTGTTTATGGGCCCAAGTGGTCGACATTACTATGTGATTGGATATATTGATATATATTGCATATATTAATTGTTTGGGATGTGATATGTTTTGTAACTGGTAGAGCTCCCGTACAAAGGAGACTCCTCATTCATTTTCCTCAAGTGGCGCCTGCAACCCGACATCCACTTGTATTTCGCTGCCGACTTGGTAGTCAACCCGAATTCCCTGTGTTTTAGGCACATGCCAGAGCTTCGCTTACCTTCTCGTGATTCTGTAGCATTTCTACTACTTAATCGCACACAACCTCCGTGATCCATAGTTGTCTCTTTCCCCTCGACAGATCTAAGCCAACACGGGGATTGGAACGCATCTTAGATCGAGGTGAACTCTTTGATAATTTATATGGTTAAATGCACCCCTCCGACTTCAATTATGAGCGAAATGGGATTTATCCAAAGGAACTCTCGCAGCCTCGCCAGCTTCATCAATACGCCTAAACATACCTTAAAAGAATGCTCAACTCTCAGAATCTCCGTCTCGTGTCACCGTAGGCATCCTGGATATCAGAGCAAGATACATTCCCTCAATGGGTATTAGGTACTACCATTGGGAACTTATCCACTAAAAACGACACAGAATAAGTAAAAATCGAACCCAAATTAATTTCAATAAAAGAAAGACTCAGAATTCAAATGTAAATCAAATCAAGTAGTTTTCCCTCGATTAACGATTGCTAATCAAGAAATGGAGGCCGATCACGTGACAACTCACAACAATTGTACAACCGAGAAGAAATGAATCTATAAATTTATCTAGATTTAACACTTCAGCAAAGAATAATCGACAAAAATAACGTAATTAGAAATCCAACTCTACTCGCCGCACACCGCAGATTCAAACTTAAAATAAACTAAAAATAAAATAAAATAAAAATCTAATCTATAATATATTAATCGAAGTTCCTTTCCCTTTGTCAGAGCGGCATGAGAAAATCGCTTTTACTATTCAAAACTTCTATTTATATCAGAAAGAAAGATCTCACTTAATCCCTAAAATTGCTCCAAGTGAAATCCAAAGAAAGCCCCAAATTATTCTTTTAAGGCCGTGACATCAATTTGATGTCGCGACATGGAATTCTCTTGATAGCTCAGTTTCAGTCACGACCTCTTCTTTTTATGTTGCAACCAGTTTGTCTTGCTAAGGCCTTGATTAGTTGTCGCGACATCGAAGTAATGTCGCAACATCTTTTGTTCATTGTTCCTTCAGTTTTGATGTCCCAACCTTAAAGAGATGTCGTGACATCAAAGTCTTTTTAATTCTTCCGCTTTTATCGCAACACGATTTAAGTCAGCGACTTCGCGTCCATTTCTTTTCCGTGTCGCGACCTCATAATGGTGTCGCTGACATCACTTTCCGCTTCACTTAATGCAAGTCACGATCACGATATGTCGCGACATCATTTTTGATCCCGGATTGCGGAATGGTTGCAATCAATTCTCGCAAGGGTTTTTGCTTGACTTCGTGTGGCGACTTCCGAATTCCTCTATTTTGGTTGCACTTGGATTCTTCTTTCGTTTGGATGTCGACATCAGCAGGTCGCTGACATGAAATGACCCTTGTATTTAAAAACTTGTCAGAACCTCATATTTTATAAAGAAAAGAGACTCTGGTTTGATAGACAGATTCCTGTCGCGACTTCAGAGTGGTGTCGCGACATCATTCACATCCTTTTTGTGTCGCGACATCAGAGTGATGTCGCGACATTGAATTTCTTCCTTTGAAAATTCCTTTTAGTCTCCACAACGATTTCTTTGTCGCGACCTCCTTTTTTAAGTCACAACCTCAATTCTGCTGTAGGCTGGCTTCCTTTGATTTTTGGCTAAGATTTGAGCTTTTTCTGTATTTTCCTGCAAAATGAAATTTGAGTAAAATATCCACATTTCTACAAACAATTCAACATTTATCTTGTAATATCCTCAGAAAAATGGATTAAAAATCTAATGAGTTTATGGACTCATCAATGGCTAAAGAATGACTCCATCCTACTTCCAAGATAGATAACATCTTAACCGGTCCATTTGAAAGCACTGATACTTAACAATTCTATCCCGCCCCTAAGATGCCAGCACCGCTGCCTACTAAATAAAGTCCCATGGTGCTAAATGCCCTATTCGCCCAAAGATGGCACGCCCAACCGCCCAAGACAAAGTCCGATGGCTCTATCATTTCCGTCCTACTTCAACATGGTGGATGCCTAGCTGGTTCATTACTAAGTCCGAGAAATGTCCTATCCGGCCTAGTATGGTTGATGCTTAGCTGATTCATTTAATGCCAGACTTCTAGCTCTATGTCGTCTGACACTTCCCCAATGCCGACTTCTCGCCTAAGCCGCCCGACATCTCCCACGCCGCACTTTCGCTCTAAGCCGTCTGGCAATTTCTAAAAGCCGTCTGGCACTTTCTTAATGCCAGACTTCCGCTCTATGCCGTCCGAACTTCCCAATGCCGACTTTCACTCTGTCGCGATGACATCTTTTCTCACGCCGACTTCGCCTCTATGTCATGGCACATCCCCACGCCGACTCGCTCTAAGCCGCTTCTGGCACTTTCAAAAGACTAGGACTTCGCCCAAGTCGCTTGACATTTCTTAATGACTTTATTTACGCCGTCCGACATCTCCCCTTTAACGCCGCACATCCGCCTGCTCGCCCTGTCACTTCCTTAATGCCGACTTTGGCTCTATGTCAAGCCAGTACATCCTTAATGCCAGACTTTTGGCTCTAAGTCGTCTAGCACTTTTAAAAGACCAGACTTCTGGCTCCAAGTCGTCTGAGACTTTCTTAATGCCGACTTTGACTTGGCGCCGTCCGACACTTCCTCTTTAATTCCGCACTTCCAGCCTAAAGGCCGGGTCCCCAAGGCCTCCTTAATGCCGACTTCCGCCTATGTCGCTTTGACACATCCTTAATGCCAAACTTCTATTTCCACCACCCGCACTTCAAAAGACCGCACTTCGGCTCTGGGCCATATGGCACTTTAATGCCGCACTTCCGCTCTATGTCGCCCTCGCACTTCCTTAATGCAATTCTTCCGCTCTGGGCCGTTTGGCACTTTCTAATGCCGCACTTCCGGGGCTTTATGTCGCCCTGGCACTTCCTTAATGCCGACTCCGCCTAAGTCGCTTCGCATTTCCCACGTCGACTTCGGCTCTATGCCTTTTGGCACATCCCACGCCGACCCGTTCTTAACCTCGTCTGGAACTTTCAAATGACTAGACTTGTGGCTCTAAGCCATCTGGCACTTTCAAAAGACTAGACTTGTGGCTCTAAGCCGTCTGCCAGTTTCAAAAGACCAGACTTCTAGTTCCAAGCCGTCTGACACTTTCTTAATTCCAGACTTCTGGCTCTATGCCGTCTGGCACTTCCTTAATGCCAAACTTCTGACTCTAAGCCGTCTGACACTTCCTTAATGCTAGACTTCTGGATCTAGCGCCGCTAGCACATCCCACGCCGACTTCCTGCTCTAAGTCACCGACACACTTTAAAAAGACCAGACTTCCGCCCAAGCCGTCCCGCACCTTTCAATGCCGCACTTCCGTCCCATGCCGTCCTGGCACCCTTCCCAATGCCGACTTGAGGCTCTGCCGTCCGGCACTTCCTTAATGCCAAAATTCATTTGCCATTTGGCACACACTCCGGTGCGCCGACTTTGGCTCTGTCGCCCGCACTTCAAAAGACCGTGACTTGTGGCTCTAAGTCGTCAAGACTTTCACGCCGCACTCGCTCTAGTCGTTTGGCACTTTCTAATGCCGACTTAACTCTATGTCATCCGGCATTTCCTTAATGCCGACTTCACCGATCGCCTTGCACTTCCTTAATGCCGTATCTGCTCTATGTCAAGCCGTGTACATCCTTAATGCTGCACTTCCGCTCTAAGTCATTCGCACTTCAAAGACCGCACTCTCCGGGCTTCGTCAGTTCGACACTCTTCTTAATGCCGCACTCTCGTCCCATGCCGCCCGGGCACTTTAATGCCGACTTCTCGCCTGCCGTCCGCCCTTCAAAAGACTAGACTTTGGCTCTAAGCCCGCCTCACGACTTTTAAAAGACCACTTCGTGGCTTCCAGTTTTTCCTTTTGGACTTTCCAAAGACCCGACTTATGTCTAAGTCGTCTCGACACTTTCTTAAGACTAGACTTCGCTGCTCCAAGCCGTCTCGACACTTTCTTAATGTTGACTGCTCCGCCTAACACTTTCTTAATGCTGGGACTTTCTACGCCGTCTGGCAATTTCTAAAAGCCATATGACACTTTCTTAATGCCAAACTTTCGGCTCTAAGCCGTTTGACACTTTCTTAATGCCAGACTTCCGGCTCTAAGTTGTCTGGCACTTCCTTAATGTCAGACTTCTCACTCTAAGTCGTCTAGCACTTTCAAAAGACCAGCCGTGGCTCTGCCCACGGCACTTTAAAAGACCGCACTTTAGACTTCTAGCCCATTGGAGCATGTTTAAACACAAAGAATGGCTCTTAGTCTCAGGCATTCTTTTCTTTCTCTTTACCACTTGGGGGGCAGCCTGTGCATCTTATTCCCTAAAAGGTGACTGATCAGGCTGAATGAAGCTAACTAAGGCCCTTCAAATATCTCGGCCAGGGTTTCGAGCCGACCCCGCTGGGAAGAGCTTTTCAAACCAGATCGACTTCAAAAGATCAACAAGAACAAAATGTTCACCCCTTACGACCTCTCCCGTAAATCCGGGACGGGGTATGACAGGGCTATGTAAGGAGTGGCCGGAGCCTAACCCTGTGGATTCTTCATGCACAAAGGAGTTCATCATAGCCCTTAGTGATCTCGGTACATCAACCGATGTCGGGAAACATGTGGTCTCAGCCACGCGCTTTATCCAAACACGCTTAATTTAACGCGATTAATTCTCCCACCCCTTCAACTTTCTCCACTAAGGTTTGTGCATTATATTTTTTCCCCGACCAAGAAGTACCAACCTTCAGCCAAAGAAAAAGTGGCATCAGGGGTATCATGGTTTTTAGCCCGCACTCCACCGTTCAATAAAGCCCGACGCCTCGCAAGAGGCCCACCGCCCGCCCGCCTCATGAAGCGGCACAAGGCGGCCCACTGTATTAAAACCACACCTGAACCCACTGTGACTGCAGCCTCTAGAACCTCGTCCCTGGGGTCCCGAGACCCCCTAGCCGTCTATCTCACTGCATATGGAAAATTTGTTATGGGAAAATATGCAAGTAGATATTTATCCTTGAATTTCCTAATTTCTAAATCATTTATTTGGAAGAATAATTCTTAATAAGGAAAAACATATATTATCCCTTAAAAGGATAATCCTTGATAAGGAAAAATATCTTATCCCATAAAAGGATAATACTTAATAAGGAAAAATAGATATTATTCCTAAAATAAGAACGGAGATTTGGGAACCGAACCCTATAAATTGGGAAGATCCCCACAAAAAAAGGTATGCAATTCCAATTATCTCAACCTCCTTCTTCTTCCTCTCCATCACTGACTTAATCATCTGAGAGCGCTGTCAAGACACCGGTCGCCGGACGCCCTTTTGCGTTCACACAAGGCACCGATGCCCCGGAGATCAGATGAACAAAATTGGTTCTTACACACATCACGCCAAGGCCAAGTTTCTTTTGCAATGCTTGGGATTTGGTCTCTTTTAACCCAATTTCATTATTTAATCACCAAAGTACATCGGGATGTGGTTTGTAAAGGTGATCCTATCTCTTGATCATCTTGCTAGTATAAAGGTAATTCCTACAGTTGATTGTCTGAATTGATAATGCTCATTCTTTAATCCTATTTTATAAAATGCTCTTCATAAGTTCACACTTGCAAATTGGAGATACAAGAAAGAATGTACCCAGGGAAGAGAGTCTATGAACTAAATTATAATCATTTCTATCCTTTTTCAAAGAATCAAAATTACTTTTGCAAGAGGTCATTCTTGCAAATATTTTTAGGATTTGTCTCTTTTAACCCAATTTCTCATTATTTAATTACTGGATGTGGGCCAAAAGGTGATCCTATCTCTTGATCACCTTGCTAGTATAAAGGTAATTCCTACAGTTGATTGTCTGAATTGATAATGCTCATTCTTTAATCCTATTTTATAAAATGCTCTTCTTAAGTTCACCTTCTGCAAATTGGAGATAAGAAAGAATAAAAGCAGGGGATGAGAGTCTATGAACCAGGGACAACAGCTTATCATTTTCTTTTCATCGCCAAGAAGACCAACAACTAAAAATATAAAACATAAATAAATTCAATTTAAAGAAAAGTGAATTAAAAAGGTGGCCACAAAAATTTAACTCATTGAACAAATATATATTGAAGTAGAAATTTCAAGATATGTAAGTGAAAGGGCATGAGAAGCACCCAAGAAAAAAAAGGTAGTGAAAATACATGAAAAGTGTACACAAGGAGAATTGTAAGCCATAAACTTACCAAAAAACAACATTTGCGATAAGAATAACCAAAGGAACAACACCACTTTTAGCCTCGTGGATCTTCCTCCGCAAAACAAAAATCTCGAATCCACTCGTGCTCATAATTTCTAAACGACAGTTTGATTCATGTGAATATGCTTCTAATAAAAGAAATCAGGAAAAGAGAAAACAACAGTTACAAAATGAGAAATACCAACAAAAATTAAGCAATAGTTAGTTGCCTATTGGAAGACGTAACCCATCTGTAAACAAAAATGAAAGATGAACGAGTAAGGTATGCACAGTAATTTTTTTTTCGTCTTTGTTGTTTTTGTGACCTGAATTTGGTTTTGGGCTTATATCCGACCCGAAGGCCCGTGGTCCGACTTTTGTGAAAAGAAAAAGTTAAGAAAAAAAAATAGGGATCTGTTATGGTAGCAAAAGAGTTGGGTCGTTGTATGAACCTTTCTTCTTGGATATTTTAGTTATATAAACACATTAGAGTTTATTCCCTAATTGCCGCACTTTGTAATTCCTCTTAGATTCATAGTGAAACTTTCTCCTTTGCCTGTGGTTTTTTCCGCAAGGGTTTCCACATAAATCTGGTGTTTTTCTTCAATTCGTATTTCTTTATTGTGTCATTGATCATAACAAGTGGAAAAGAACCATTAGGTTTTTCCGATCTTGTCAATGGCAACCATGAAATACAAATGCCCTTGTTGGATCGTAGTACCGCATTCGCCGTGGCAAGTTAAGATGTAAGCAGCCTGCGTATGGATCCGATGAAGCTGCTACTGGGGCTTGACAAGATGCCGCTATCAAGCATGCAGTGAGAAAGAATGGAAGGATCGTAAGGCACTGTCTCAGATTCACCTACATTTATTGAAATCAGATTCTACAAGACGTTCTAAAGGAGAAGACTGCCGAGGCTTTATGGTTGAAGTTGGAAGAGTTGTGCATGATGAAAAGTCTTATGAGCAAGTCACACTTAGTTTGCAATAATCGTATATGTAAGGTAATGATTTTTAGAAGAGCATCTTATGACCTTTAAAGAAATTGTTATAGAACTGGAAAACTTTGGAGGTTAAATATGAAGAAGAAGATCTAGGTTAATGTTTTTATGTTCGCTTCCTAATTCTGATGTGCTAATTTCTAGAGACATTTATTTTATATAGTCGTGATAATCTTAACCCCAAAATGAAGCTTATGAGGGCTCTGTTTAAGGAGAAATGGCAATTAATTGTAAGGCTCAAGCGCACGAGACAGCCCGTTTAAAGTGTGGTAGGCCATAAGAGAAGAATCCTGGTGAAGAACAGAGGAAAAGGTCAAAATCCAGGAATTCTAATAAAATTTTCAATTATTGCAAGAAAAATGGTCACATTAAGAAGCAAAGTGGTCGTTTCAAGAAGAAGAAATCGAACAAACAAGGAGAGAACAGAACAGGAGGTCATTGTCAGGAATCAAATAAGATTGATGGAGAACTTCGAGTTGCGTTAGATGATGATTTGAGAGCCAGTGAGAATTGGATTTTAGATTCGGCCAGACGCTTCACATGACTAATCGGGATTGGTTCTCACATACAAACATGCATAAAGGTGCGGTTTCGATGGTAACAATGCATCTGTAAGGTAGCAAGTAGTGGGACAAGCTCACACAAGATGCCTGGCGAGTGTTCGTGACTCTCGTGACTCCGCCATGTTCCCCTGATTTGAAAAGGAATTTGATATCCCTAAGTACTCTTGAAGCAAAAGGGTACAAGTACACCTATAGCGCGGAGTAATCGAAGATTGCTGAGCCCTTAGTTGTGACGGCGGTCACTAACCGACTAAATCATGTTATTTGTTTAGCAGGGTTCCACTATTACTGGAGATTCTGTTGTTGCATCTCGTTCATTGTTAAAGGATGATACATGCATCTTGGGCACATGAGCGAAAACTATATGGCAGAGTTGAATAGAAGAGGACTTCTAGATGGACAAAAAACAAGTAAGTTACAGTTTTGTGAGCACTGTGTTTTTGGGAAACAGAAACAGGTTGGATTCTCTTCAGGCATTCATAAGTCAAAGGGGCTACTTGACTATCTACATTCAGACCTTTGGGGACCTGCAAAAGTATCTTCTATGGGAAATGCTACTTATATGTTGACGATCATTGATGATTTCTCACGAAAGGTATGGGTATTCTTCCTAAAACAAAAAGGTGATGTGTTTTCAACATTCAAGGATTGGAAGACAATGATTGAGAAGTAAACAGGGAAGCAGGTGAAGTGTCTTTGTATTGATAACGGGTTAGAGTTTTTTCTGATGAGTTTAACATTCTATGTAATAAAGAGGGAATTGTTAGACATCGTACAGTTCATCATACTCCACAACATAATGGTGTAGCAGAGTGTATGAATAGGACTTTGATGGAGAAGGTCAGATGCATGCTCTCTAATGCTCAATTGCTAAAGTCTGTTTTAGGCAGAAGTTGCTTCCACTGCATGTTATTTGACCAATTGTTCTCCCTCAGTTGCTATAGAGAGGAAGAATCCTCAAGAGGTATGGTCTTGTAGTCCTCCTACTTATTCAGATTTGAAAATTTTTGAATGCCCTGCATATGCCCATGTTGATAACGAGAGAGATTTGGTGTGTGTAGAGATATAAGGGTTTGAGAGATTGAGAGTTTTATGAGGTATTTTCTCCGTATTGTGGGCATCTTAGGGTTTTGTGATTTTATGATTTTTCCTAGTCGTCACAATATTTTGATACTCCAATGTTGTTTTTTGTCTTTTCAAGAATAATTGAAATATTTTCTCTCATCCGTGGATGTAGGTATAATTGGCCGAACCACGTTAAAACCTTTAGTGTATTTTTATGATGATTTATTAATATTTGTGTTCTTGAATTCATAATGAGAGGTTAGAACCTAGATCAATTAAGTGTATATTTCTTGGTTATAAATCTGGTGTGAAAGGTTATAAATTGTGGTGTCTGAAAACCAAGAAATTGGTAATTAATAGAGATGTGATTTTTGATGAAACTTCCATGATTCAGGTCTTGGTTCCTAAAGAGTCTAATGTTGAGACTGTGCGGAGAGTTTATAAACAGGTGGAGTTTGAGACAGGTTTGGTTCCTAATGCAGATGAGTAGAGTGTCCATATAGCTTCAGTTCCAGTGGAACAATATTCTATTTCTATAGATATAGAGAGGAGAACTATTAAGACACCACAGAAATATGGTGAAGTTGATCTAGTTGCATACGCCTTAAGTGTAGCAGATAATATTGAGTCCGGTGAAGAGCCATCCACTTATGAAGAGGTAGTAAGTTGTAGTGATTCAGGTAAGTGGATGATTGCTATGCAAGAAGAGATGGAGTCCCTTCATAAAAATGTGACATGGGACTTGGTGAGGCTACCTAAAGGGAAGAAAGCCATTCGGTCCAAATGGGTGTTTAAGAAGAAAGAAGGCACACCAGGAGTTGAGAATGCAAGGCATAAGGCAAGACTAGTTGCTAAAGGTTACACTCAAATTCCAGGCGTTGACTTCACATATGTATTCTCTCTAGTGGTGAAGCATAGTTCAATTAGATCTTTGCTTGAGATTGTGGCTTTTCATGATTATGAGCTTGAGCAAACTTGGATGTCGACGCATTTTTACATAGGAGTCAAGAGGAGCACATCATATGTGCAACTAGGGGTTTTATAGCTTAAGGTAAGGAGGACTATGTTTCGCCATCGAAGAGTTTCTTTTATGGTTTGAAATGTATTTCCTAGACAATGGTATAAGAGATTTAACTCATTCATGATCTCTCATGATTTTAAGAGGAGTAGCTTTGATAGTTGTGTCTACTTCAAATGATGCAATGACAAGTTACTTTTGTATATGCTTTTATGTGTTGATAACATGCTAATAGCAGCCAAGAGTAAAGAAGGGATAACAACTATAAAAGCGTTAGCTTTAATAATGTGAGTTTGAGATGAAAGATCCTGAGCAGCTCAAGAAGATACTTGTAATGGATATTCCGAGGATGAGTGGCAGGATTATCCTTGAGTCGAAGGATATGTTGAAAAGGTGTTTCAGAGTCTAACATGCGCACACAAAGCCTGTTATCACTTCACTAGAGCTCATTTTGCACTTTCATCTGCCCTATGTCCACAGTCAGATGAGGAGGTTGACTAAATGTCTAAATTACCATATTCTAGTGTTGTGGGTTCTTTGATGTATGCATGGTGTGCTCGTGTCCATATTTGGCTTATGCAGTCAGCAGCTACATGGAAAAACTTGGCAAGGAACATTAGAAAGCAGTTCAGTGGATCATGCGATACTTGCATGGATCTAGTAGTATTTGTTTACAATTTGGTAGCAATAGAGATGGAGTTGCAAGGTATGTTGATTTTGATTATGTTGGAGATCTCGATAAGAGGAGATCCCTTACAGGATACATGTTCACCATTGGAGGTTGTGCTATTAGTTGGAAAGCTACTCTTCAGTCAATAGTAGTTTTGTCAACTACAGAGGTAGAGTACATGGCAGTTACAAAAGCTTGTAAATAGGCCCTCTGGTTGAAGGGATTGTTTGGGGAGCTATGTGATTAGTTGTAGATCATTACAAGAGTGTTATATTTCTCATGAAGGATCAGATGTTTCATGAGAGGATGAAGCATATCGATGTGGGGTATCATTTTGTGCGTGAGATTATTGCTCGTGGTGACATTGTTGTGAGTAAAGTCGGAATCCATGACAATCCTGCAGATATGATGACTAAGTCACTTCCTATAGCCAAGTTTGTGCATTGTTCAAACTTTGTGGGACTTAGTTGCTAAGTTTTGCCCTTTGGGGCTTTATTGTGGAAGAGGAGTATGGTTTTGATCTTGTTTTGAGATATGGAGTTCTTTGGTGTTTTCTGCTTATGATGGGAATTACTGTAAAGGTGGAGATTGTTGTTTTGTGACCGACCTAAGCCATTTATGTCCTAATCTCGAAGGTCCCGGGTGACTTTGTGAAAAAGAAAAGTTGAGAAAAAAATTAGGGATTCATTGTGGTAGCGTAGGGGTCAGTCATGCTAAAGCCCAGCTCATATCCCACAACTGATCCCAAAGGGGTTCAGGGGATTGCCCCAATGGTATGAACCTTTTTGCTCAGGTATTTCTGTTATACAAACACATTAGGGTTTATTCCATAGTTGGCGCACTTTGTAATTCCTCTCAGATTCATAGTGAAACTTTCTTCTCTGTTCATAGTTTTTTCTCGTAAGGGTTTCCAAGTAAATTTGGTGTTTTTCTTTAATTCATATTTTTTTATCGTGCTATTGATCATAACAGGCTTAGCTATAATTATGGTGAATGAACTAAATGTGCATGGCGAATGAACTAGGTTGAGTGCGCTAGTTACAATTTCAAGTGAATCCTTCTTCTTCGGGTTGCATCAAGTGTCACATCTCAACCTTAATGTATTGTAGATGTTTCCACGTTAGAGAACGCAATTATAAAAGACTGGAATTTAGTAAGTAATATTTTCATCTAGATAAATCTGGATTAAAGGATAATCCAAAAATGAGATTTTATAAGCAAGAGATTTTTGTAGCTGATTCTGTTAAATATTACACAAGTGATCTTTTCCCTTTTTGCCCTTATTTGTCTTGTATAATAATATATTGAATGACATCAGATTTGTTTTTTCTCTTCACATGGTATCAAAGCTCAATAGAGTTGCCGAAGATAAGAAGTTCTCATTCCTAATAAATTTCTTGAGGTAATTACAGGGGATCCGGACAAAAATGAAGTAAAGATGGATGTCTTGGTAGCCATGTGTAGGGACAAAGAGTAGTTTGAGACTGTTGGAGCAAAGAGAGCCCTATCAAGTTTCAGATAAATGCTGGATACAAAAATATGAAGGCACAACAGTCTTTAGTGATCCAAACAAGGATGAAAATTGTCAAGATGAAGATGAAAAGATTTCCAAGGCACATGCAAGGCTTGGGGATAAAAGATTGTTCTCAAGGATGCTGTAAAGCCCTAGGGAAGCTTCTTACTTACCAAAAAAAAAAAAAAAGGAAAATACTGATTTTTAGGCGTTGGGGAGGTGTGATAGAGGATAGTAAGCTTGTCGTCGGCATAGGGTATAGTGCCTTTATTGGGGGTAACCTAATATCCTAAAAGAATAATGTGATAGGATAGAAGAAAAGAATATTTTTCTTATTGAATTGATAAATTACACATCATAGAGACACCTATATATATATATATATATATATATATATATATATATATATATATATATATATATATACACACACACACACACACACACAAATGGAACAAAATAAAGCATAAAAGGAAGGAGGATAATGTACACAAAAGGTAGGAGATCAACAAAGAATATTCTATAATTCTCAACACTCCCCCTTAAGATGGAGCATATAGGTCAAATGCACTAAGCTTGTTACAAATGTACTTAATTTTGGGACCTCTAAGAGATTTGGTGAACATGTTTGCTAATTGGTCACTCGAGTTGACAAAACTAGTAGTCATACATCCTGATGTGATCTTTTCTCTGATGAAGTGACAATCCACTTCAATATCTTTGATCCTCTCATGAAAGACTAGGTTAGATGCAATGTGGAGAGTAGCTTTGTTATCACATATTAGCTTCATTTGTTCACCCTTCCCAAATCTTAGCTCTTGAAGAAGATGTCTTAGCCATATGAGTTCACATGTTGCCAAAGCCATAGCTCGATATTCTGGTTCAGCACTTGATCTGGCTACATTATCTTGTTTCTTACTCTTCTAGTATATTAGGTTTCTGCTAATAAACATAGAATACCCAAAAGTGGAGCATATATCTATAGGTTAACCTACCCAATCTGTATCACAGTATCCGACAATTTGGGTGTGACCTATGTTTTCATATAACACCCCCTGGCCTGGTGTTATTTTAATATAATGAAGGATACGAATCACAGCATCCCAGTGGCTATCACATGGTTGGGAGATGGTGAGATAGTTCAGTTTTCCCAAAAGTCATTGATATCTCCCTAGATCACATAGAGGCTCCCCTTGTCCTAGTACGAGTTTGACATTCGGATCCATAGGAGTGTCTAGAAATTTTCCATCTAGCATACCTGCATCTTCTAATATTTCCAAGGCATACTTTCTCTGATTCATAACCACGCCAGATTTAGATTAATCTATCTCAATCCTCAAAAAATACTTGAGTTTCCCCAAGTCCTTAGTTTGTAAGTGGCCAAAGAGAATGTTGCTTCAACCTCTGAATACCATCTTGATCATTGCCCTGATAACAATGTTATCCACATAGACAATCAAATAAAAGCATTGCTTTGAACTCGTATGATGATAGAAAATCAAGTGATCTGTTATACTTTGAGTCATACCAAACTTTTGAACCACGAAACTAAATCGACTGAACCAAGCTCGAGGGGACTGCTTTAGGCCATATAATGAGCGGCGTAGCTTGCATACCAATCTAGACTCCCCCTGAGCAACAAACCCAGGTGGTTGCTCCATATGGACCTCCTCTACCATGTCGCCATCTAAAAAGGCATTTTTGATGTCTAACTGATTCAAAGGCTAAGATTGCATAGCAACCATAGATAGGAGAAGACGAATAATGGTAATCCTAGTGACAAGGGAAAAGGTAGCATAGTAGTCAGAACCATAGAGTTGAGTGTACCCTTTTGCAACTAACCGAATCTTAAAACGATCCAACTAACCATCGGAAACAATCTTCACTGTATACACCCAACGACATCCAACATGTGTTTTTTCCAGTAGGTTAGGTAACCAAGTCCCAAGTGCCACTAGAATGTAGAGACACCATTTCCTCAACCATAGCTTATTTCCAACCAAGATAGGATAAATCCTCATGCATAGTTTGTGGAACAAAAATAGAAGAAAAAGTGGAAACAAAGGCAGAGTATGGTGAAGATAAGCGGTGAAAAGTGAAGAAATTATAAATAGGATGGGGGTTAAGAGGGGAACGAGTACCTTTCCGAATGGCAATGGGAAGATCAGTAGGAGACAACATGACCAATGTCGAGGAGGAGATCACCATAGGAAATGAGTCAGTCGGAGGCCTAGTGTCAGTACGCGGGCGACAAGTATAAACCATGTATTGGTCGAGGTGGAGTAGCTAGAGGTGCAGGTGAGGTATCTAGGATGAGATAAAGAAGGGGTAAATATATGACATCAGAACTTGGAGTGTGGGTGATAGGGAACATAGAAGAGTTTTCAAAAAATGTGACATCGGACAGAGGCAAAGTATCTATGTGTATCAAGGGAGTAGTAGCGATAACCTCGTTGAAGTTAGGAATAACTAAGGAAGACACACTTCATGGCTTTGGTTAAGAGCTTGTCTTGTCTAAGAGTAAGAATATGGAAAAAAAAAACAAATACAACAAAAAAAACGAGGGGGAATGCAGAAGAGAGGTTGGTTTGGAAAAGAATAGAATGAGGGATTTCATCATGTAAGACGGATGATGGCATACGATTAATCAAATAACAAGCGGCCAAGGTAGCAGTGCCCCAAAAACATTGAGGAACCTTATGATGGAATAGGAGAGTGCGAGTGGTTTCAACTAAATGACGGTTCTTGTGCTCAGCCACTCCATTATGTTGGGGAGTATAAGCACAAGAGGGCTAATAAAGAATCTCATATGAGGACATAAAGGAGGAGAATGGTCTCGAAAGATATTCCTTGGAATTATCACTTCGTAAGATATGAATTGAAGTATGAAATCGTGTTTGAACTTCAACATGGAACTTTTGGAAAATAGAGAATAACTCAGTTCGATTTTTCATTAAAAATAGCCAAGTACAATGAAAATAATCATATATATAAGTGACAAAGTACTAGAACCCTAAGGTAGACTTAGTTCCGAAAGGATCCCAAACATCAGTGTGGACAAGCTCAAAAGGAGACTTTTTCCGTTGATCTAGGTGCTTGGGGAATGGGACACCCAGTATGTTTGAGTTGAGCATGACTTACTGTTCGAGGAATGAGCTAGAATAACGAGGAACCATTTTTTGATACTTGGAAATGTTTGGGTGACCAAGATGACTATGAATAAGAAGAGGAGTATCCATGGAAGTACAAATAGTGGAAGATGAAGACGAGCTGAGATGAAAGAGGTCCTAAGACTCACGTCCCATGCAAATCGTCCTCCTCGTACCCCGATCTTGTAATGTGACAAAGTTATCAAAAAAAGTAATCAAACAATTAAGATCACGAGTCAACTTACTGATGGAAATCAGATTAAAAGGAGAATTAGGAACATAAAGGACAAAAGTAAGAGGTAAGAAAGGAAGAGGGCAGGCCGAGCCGATTCCTTTAGCTATGATTTGGGATCCATTAGCTAAAGTAACCATGGGTAAAGGAGAAGTAAATGTAAGAGAAAAAAATGTCCTTATTACCAGCAAGATGGTCAAAGGCTCTAGAATAAAAATCTAGGGTCAAGATGAATGTGAAAGACAAGTAGAGGCATTACCGGTCTGAGCAACAGACGAAATGGATGCCGATTTGGTTGCTTAAGTGAGATGGAGGTACTCCTTATACTCATTGGGTGTAAGAATAGCTCCCAAAGGTGTGGATGAGCTCCCTTTTGGCAGCCATAGAAGTGAAAAACCAACAAAATCAACTAAATCATCAAGAAAACAAGAGTACCAAGACTAAACACAACTATTGAAGGTGAGAAAAGCATGTAGAGGGTGTTGGGCTGTTGAACAAAATCTAAGATAAATAAAAAAAAAATCCAGAGAAGAGGATTGTTGGAAACAAAAATGGGCAAAACACGAAGATGGAGGCTTTAGATGGAAGAACCATGGAGCTAGGAAGCTCTGTGGTGGGAGACGAGCTAAGTGAGAGAAGCCGGTGGTCGGAGGGTCACTCACTCGCCACCCACGCCCAAACGCATAGGGGGCAACTGCCAGAGAAGGACATGCGCATGACGACGCATGGGAATTTGGTTGTCGGAGTTCATGACTACAGTGGATGGAGCCCGGGCCAAGGACTCAATGGTGGGTCCTTCGGTCGGAAGCTCAACATCAAAGTTCGTCGAAATTTTACGATAAGGAATGTGATGGTAGGGGATTCTAAAGCTTCCTATGATGAAGGTGGGTGGCCGGAATTGAAGCCGCGACCAGCCCCAGATCACGTTCTAGAATTGAAAACATGAAAAAACCCTAACCCTAACTTTCCATGGCTCTGATACCATGTGAAAGAATAGAAGAAAAGAATAGTCTTTTTATTGAATGGATAAATTACACAGTATAGAGACACTTATATATATATACAAAAGAATTGAACAAAAAGGAAACAAAATTAAGCGTAAAAGGAAGGAGGATAATGTACACAAAGGTAGGAGATAAACCAAGAATATCTAGAAGAATATTCTATGAATTCTCATTAAATGAAACAGGCGATGATGATGCAAGTGCAGAGAGTATAGAATTTATGAAACGACAGTGTGAATAAAAAACATAATAAGGCAACATGTGAACTCATGGCTAAAACAACTTTTCCATGAGTTGAAATTTGGAAAGAAAGAACAGATGAAGCTCATATGTGATAATCAAGTTGTCGCTCTACATATTGCGTCCAATCCAATCTTTCATAAGAGGAATAAGCACATTGAATTGGACTACCACTTCATTATAGAGAAAATCTCATCAAGATGCTTGACTACTTGTTTTGTCAACTCGAATGACCAACTAGCATACATCTTTACTAAATCTCTCAGAGGTCCTAGAATAAATTACATACGCAACAAGCTTGGTGCATATGATATATATGCTCCAACTTAAGGGGGATTATTATATATTGTACAAATGTTCTTTTCCCTTTTTGCGCTTACTCATCATTTACACACACACACACACACACACACACATAAAAACACATATATGCATATATATGTTATATTATGTATCATACGTTAAAATATTGGTTTGTATCTTATTAGGATACTTTAGTTATAGGTTGTAACCCTTTAAGTAGAGTAGATCATCTCACCTAATGTATAGTATGTATGATACCTAAATGAAAAACACACAAGGAATTCTTTCCTCCAACTCTTCTTCTCTTGGTTTCTACATGGTATCATAGCCTAGGGCTCAGATTGGGAGAGTTTTTTTACTACTTTTAGGTTTTTTCGTAGTGATCAAGAGAGTTGTGAGGGGTGTTTTTTGAAACACCTATTTTGAGGGAGAGTGGGATCTCACTGCCGACCTGAGGAGCTTCGTCAATTGTTGACGCACCTATAAAAAATCTGGTGGCCAGAAACCACATACTTAGAGCTCACGCTCCTCCATAGTGGTTCATGCCAGATCCACACGTGCTACGAGTGTGGGTACGTGGGGGACTAATTAGGCTCCGATCTTATCTTTCGGTGCCGTTCAGCACAGATAGGACCTCCCGTCCACTTGGCTTCACTGTTTGGTACTTAGATCTATTGTTTTTATGGCTTTTGTGTCTGACAGCCCTCTTTGCCTAGGGTTTCTACGAGATTTTTTAGGTCTTTGATTTCTAGAGGTACTCTTTGGCCTTAATCTACTTCTTTTAGCTTTATAATGATTGATTCAGCAGATAAGAAGCTTGTTTCAACAATCGAAGTGGTCCCGATGATGTATAAAATAGCAAAGGACAAGCTAACTGGTCCTAATTACTTGGATTGGAGTAAAACAATCCACCTTTACTCGAGGAGTATTCGTATGGCCAGTTACCTTAATGAGGACCATCATACTGACGATTCAAAGGACCGGTGGTTGGAGGATGAGGCCCGTCTCTTTCTCCAAATTTGTAACTCCATTGATGGTAAAGTACTCACTCTCATTAATCACCATTAGGTTGTTAAGGAGCTAATGGATTATTTAGAATTTGTGTATTCTGGAAAGGGAAGTATTTCTCGCATCTTCGATGTGTGTCGAGCATTTTATTGCTGTGAGATGCAAGATCGGTCGCTTACAAAATTTTCCATGGACTATAAAAAGATGTATGAGGAATTAAATGTGCTCTTACCCTTTAGTCCAAGTGTTAAGGTCCAGCAAGATCAGTCGGAAAAAATGGTAGTAATGGGCTTCTTAGCCGCCCTCTCTTTTGAGTAAGATTATGTTAGGGTGCAAATTATGTCTAGCCTTGAAGTTTCTTTTTTCCAAGAAATATTCAGCCAAATACTTTGCACAAAATATCCTGGCTTGCTCTTCCATCTGCTCAGATGAGAAGTGCTCTTGTTGATTGAAATAATGGTGAGTCGTAAAGTCACAATACGTAAATAGCCCAGAGGTAGCATCAGAGGGCCTAATTCTAGAGGGGCAGTGTTATTACCGCCAAGCCTAGACGCAGGATACGAAACTCGTAAGAAACCATAATCGAATAAATGATTTATCTACCCATATAGCCTTCTAATGAGGCATCCGTCGCTTAGTTCAATTCTTCAGCTGCATGAACTCACCAAAGTTCCACTTGTACCAAATCATCAAGCCTTTATCTACTCGTTACAAATTTATCCTCGAATCGTGTAACCCAAACACATGCCTTAACTTCTTCGTTCCTTCCTAATGGGTCATTGATTATGGAGACACATATCACATGACAGGTAATTCCAATATATTTTCTACTTTTCAATCACAACCTTAACCTTCCACTATCACTTTAGCAGATGGATCACATTCCTGTGTTCTTGGTTCAAACACCATTTTTCCCACTCCTTCCATTCCCCTATTATTTGTCTTGAGTTTACCTAATTTTTATTTTAATTTGGTATCTGTGAGCAAACTAACTCGAGCTCTTAAATGTTGTGTCTCATTCTTTCCTGATTATTTTCTCTTCCATGATCTTATGACGAAGCAGATCATTGGTGGAGTACACAACTATGGGGGTCTCTACATTCTTGATTCTATAGTACCAAGACTTATTGCATGTTTTAGGGTTACTACACCATTTGAGACTCATTGCAGATTAGGCCACCCTCTCATCCTCTATTGAAGTAATTGTGTCCCTAATTTTCAAGCTTGTCGCCCTTAGATTATGAGTCTTGTCAGTTTGTGAAACATAATCGTCTTAGTTCTCATCCTAGAGTCAATAAACGAGTTGGTGCTCCTTTTGAGTTAGTCCATTCGGATGTGTGGGGTCAATGTCCAGTTGTGTCCCCAATTGGGTTTTGGTATTTTGTTATGTTTGTCTATGATTATTCACGAAAAAACTTGGTTATATTTAATGAAAAACCGTTCGGAGTTATTTTCTTACTTTCGTGCTTTTTGTGCTAAAATTCACACCTAGTTTCATGTTTATGTTCAAAATATGAGAAGTGATAATGCCAAAGAATATATGTTTGAACAATTTCAGTCCTTCATGCTTTAGAATGGCATCCTTCATTAGACATTTTGTATTGATACTCCTTCTCATAATGGAGTTGTTGAATGAAAAAATAGACACCTTCTTGAAATCGCTTGAGCTTTATTATTTCAAATGCATGTGCCCAAGAATTTCTGGGCCAATGTTTCCACCGCTTGTTTTTTGATTAATCGAATGCTTTCCTCTGTCTAGGATTAGGCCACTTCGTTTCAAATCCTCTTTCCCCATAAATCTTTGTTTCCTCTTGAGCCTCGGGTGTTTGGGTGTACTTGTTTTGTTCGGAATGTTTGTCTACATGTATCTAAACTTAGTCATAAGTCATTAAAGTATATCTACCTTGGTTACTCTTGAGTTTAGAAAGGGTATCGGTGTTATTGTCCTAGTCTTCAACAAGAACCTAGTTTCTACTGATGTCACCTTTCTTGAGAATGCACCCTTTTCTCCAGACCCGATCCACACTAGTCAAGGGGAAGATGATGATTTGCTCGTTTATACTCTTGCCTCTCTAGTTCCAACTTATGTTCCACCTTTGACAAAGCCTCTTATCACTCAGGTTAATGCTCGACGTCTACACCCCCCAGTCTCGAGCCCTCCACCAGCTGCTTCAACATTAGATCCAATTATTTCCTATTACTCTCTGACGAACACCAAATAGGTGTATAAATTAGTATTAAAATGTAGGCCTGTAGGTGCGAGTATACAGGTCGAGTTTACGTCATATAATGGCTAGTCAAGTGTCATCCCACGAGGAGAAGTGTGTTGAGTAATGAGTTAATGCTTTAAATATTATTCGAACCTAGAATTGTAATGAATTCCAATTAATCAGAAAGAAAACTAATCCTAAGATGTTTGCTAAATCAATTGATGAAAACTAGAGCTTTGCCTTCACCTGCCACACTGATGAGTCTAAAAACTCATTAGATTTTTAACCCATTTTTCTGAATTTATAATGAGAATAATGATGAATTGTCCGCAGAAACTGAGATAATTAACTCAAATTCCACCTGGCAGAAAATACAAAGAGAAAATCAAATTTTAGCAAAATCATAAGAAATCACCAAGCAGCTAGAACCGAAATCAAACTGAATTGCCGTCAGGATGTAGCGTAAGCCTGAAGAACTCCAAGTCACGACATCAACAAATTTATTTGAAGAAGAAACTCAAGAGGAACAAGCCGTAAGTCGTGACCCGCAAGGAAGTCGGGTGACAAAAGAAATGACTCGTCGAGATTAAAAGAAGTACCAAAAGAAGAGTCTGGGCGTCGCGACATCATTGCGATGTTATGCACACCAAAAGGGAGATAAATGATGTCGCGGATGCCACTTACGAGGTCGGCTGCCAGTTAGTCTACAGCTTCACAAGAACAAATTCTTCAAGTAAAAGAAGTCGCAACTAATTTCAAAGAAAGGATCTGATGTCGCGACCTCGACAAGAATGAAGAATAACACCAAGGTCGCAAATGTAAAACCCAAATCGTAATTTAATTAAGAATTAATGTAGTTAAGTAGACATGATGTCGCGACACCACTTCGAGGTCGCGACGTAATTGAAAGCTTAACAAAGAGACATGGAGGTCCCTGACACTAATAGAAGTTATGATAAAGATTTTCAAGAGATCGAATATGAGGTCGCGACAGCTTAGAACAAGATAGAGACATCAAACATCAATCGAAGATGTAGCGACGCTCGTTGGTCACGACATCGCTGTAAAGAAAGAAGGTCGCACCGCCAATCGCTTGTCGACATCGCCTGCAAGGTATCATGTCGCGACGTTGTCAGCCGTCGCGAAGCATCAACTAGGGCGGTATTATGTCGCTGACGTTACCGCTGGTCGCGACATCAATCGCAGGTATCATGATCACGACGCGAGCAAAGGGTCACGGATATCAACCCGCAAGGTATCATGATCGCGACGCCGCGAAGGGTCACGATATCGGGCCATAAGTAAAGAAGGTCGCGACGTCCTTTAGTGGTCGCGACATCAGCTGTAAAGAATAGAGGTCGCGACATCATTTAGCGGTCGCGACATCAGACCCAAGAGATGCTGGAGACAAGTCAAGACAAAATAAAAGCCTCCGCGACATCACAAGAGCTCATAAGCATAACATTGAAGTCGCGACGTATGATTGAAGTCGACACCTCAAAAGAGCTCACAATGCAGAAAGGTGAAGTCGCGACGTCATTTAGTGGTCGCGACATCAATTACAAGGTTAAGGTCACGAACTACAATGATATCGCTACATCGTGATCTAAAGGTGTCAAAGGCAAGTCGCACCGTATAAAACTTTCTACTACTGCATTAACAAAAAACGGTCGCGACGTATGATTGAAGTCATGACATCAAAAAGAAACCACAAAGGCGTAGCTGCGAAGTCGCTGACGGTCGATCGTCGTGACATCAAAACACCATACGTAATGCTGGTCGCAACGCGGAAAGAGAGAGGTCGACACGAAGTCGTGTCGCGACACGTAAATGGCGCGACATGAACAAACAAATGGCCAGCTTATTTTGAAACCCACAAGAAAGTGCATCGCTAGGGGCCCAACTAGAACCCTATAAATAAGCAAACGCTACGTATGAAAGCGCCTCGAGGCTCGTAAAGAGAAGTCTAGGTAAATCTAAGGCTCGCGATTTTAATTTTCTCTGCTTTCTTTTTTTTTTTTTGCTTTTATTTTAGATTAGATTAGAGTAGATTGTTATTTCGCTTTTGAATTTCTAGGATCCGATGTTACTGCTAGTTGAAGCTGAATGCGTAATGTTATTTTCAAATTATCGTCTCGTTCGCTTGAAGTCCAACAAATTTTGGAATTCAAACGCCCGCTCGGATTTACAAAGTAGCTTCTTTTGATCAGGAGCTACTCTGTGTAATGAAGCACTTAGAAACCCACTCGTTGAATTTACTCTATTGTTAGAATTTATCTTTCCTGTATAAATGTATCAGAGTCTACTGAACATCAGAATTGAATCGCTTGTCAGGTTTTGTTTATTTCTCTTATCTCGATCCAAATATCGTTGTCCTATAAATTGTAATAGGATTGTTTTATGCTCGATTTCCGTGAGGCCCTCGAGTGACACAGAAGGCATTCCGAGTACCGAACAATTTCTCAAGGGTATAACCTAATATTGGGGATCTAATGTGCCTGTGAATTTTGAATCGATAAATCTTCTTCTAATTTGTAACCGAGAATGAGTTGAATGACTTATCATTAAATGAGCAGTGAGAGTTCTTCTGATTCGAGCAAGAAGTCTAATCCCTTGTTAGCAAAGATCTAATCAAGGAAAGAACGAACTGTTCCAATTTTGAGGATGAGAAACTGGGATAGTGTAAACCTATATCCTATGTCTTAAGAGCTTGGCGTTTATAGTCCATGTTTAGGTATGAAGTATTGAAAAGAAAATACCCGTAACAAGACAACTCGTATTAAAAGTAGTTATCTAACTGCCTCAAAGAAACAGAGAAGATTAGATGATGAAATGTGTCGTTAAACGGATTCTAACCCAACAAAAGAATTACTATTGCATGGCCGATAGATCAATGGTGTCAAACTGCAGGGCATTCGAAGATGTACTCACAAGGTTGGGAAATTCATTCTTCCCAAGATTTTGTTATCACGTAGACGGATAAGATCCTCAAGTTCCTCCGTCATAGGGCACCTTCTTAGCAAATACGAAATGCCTTTGATTGATCGATTGGAAGGTGGAATTGACACTGTGAGTTGGGAATGAAGCACATTTTAAATTAATAGGGAGTCCGGAACATCCTAATGTAGAGGAAGACAAATAGATATCGAAGAAGCAATAGCCTTCCTCAATGATGAAGTGAATTTGATTATCATTCAAAACTCTATCAATGAAATTGAGATGAATTTTCAGACCTTGAGAGCTTTGATTGTGAAGTTCTCGCCTTCAAATTTGTTTAATAATGAAACAATTTTTGAGAGTATAATGCAACAAATAAGATGAAGGAAAATGCATTACGCAACTGTCATGAAAATCAGTGGGCGCTAATACGGTTAGTGCCTACCATTTGAAATATGAGTTTTTAGGAGCAAAAAGAAAACTGGGCTTATAATATCAGCCGCATTGACTGTCAAGAACGTAGTTGGCTGTAATTTGAGAAATACAAGGAAGCGATTGCTCGTCAATCAAGACTGGGTTATCGCCCTCTATTTCGTATGCAATAAAATATTGCCGGAAGATAATGCAAAAACTTCGCTGAAAGCATCAAAGGAGGTTGTCCCGCCATGAAAGAAGTTGTCGAAAAGAAGTTCAAATGGTTAAATGCGTTTTATATATGCTATATCGGACAGCTTCGTAAGCTCAGCATACGTGGTTCCCAAGAAAGGTGGATTCAATCGTAATCGAATGAAAAGAATGAATATATTCCTACAAGAACTGTGACAGTTGGAGGGTTTGTATCGACTACGTAAAATTGAATATCGCAACTGGGAAGGATCTGTATTTTCCTACCTTCATCGATCAAATGCTGATAGGCCGGGTAGGGACACCTCATTTATGTTTTCTCGATGGATACTCTAGATATAACCAAATAGCTATTGCACTCGAAGATCAGAGAAACCACTTTTACATGCCTCCATTTGTACTTTTTGCTTTAGAAGAATGCCATTTGACCGTAATGCCCCGGTACCTTCCAAAGATAGCAGCGATGTCTATATTTTTCGATCTATAAAAGAAGTTATGGAGATATTCATGGATGATTTACAAAGGTATGATCCGCTTTTGAACAATGCCGTATAACCCGGGACAAAAGATTTCAAAGGTGCAAAGACAAAAATCTAGATCTGAATTGGGAAAAATGTCATTTTATGGTTACAAAAGGGATTGTCTTGGGGCACATGGTTTCTGCAGCAGGGCTTGAAGTAGACCAAGCAAAAGTTTCAATTATAAGAGACCTAATGCCACCCACTACAGTCAAGGGAATCAAGTTTCTTAGACATGCTGGATTTTATAGAAGATTTATCGAGATTTTCAAAATTGCTAGACCACTATGCATCGCCGGAGAAAGATAGTAAGTTTTATTTCTTTGATGAATCTCAATGAAAGCATTTGAAGAAATCAAATCCAGACTAAGTATAGCCTCCCATCATGGCAAACTAGATTGGAACAGAGAATTTGAGATTCCTTGTGTGATGCCGTGATTTTGCAAATGGAGTTGTATCGGGACGTAAAGATGAAAAAGTGTCTAAGGCCATCTACTATGCTAAAGAAACCTTCAATGAATGACAAGAAACTACTTACTATCAAAAGGAGATGTCGAAATGTTTGCATGTGAAAATTCGTGCCATATATTTTGGGGTCCTATGTTGTTATACACACCGATCATGAAAGAATTAAACAGCCAGGCTGGAAAAGGAAGCAAAGCCAAGATTGATCGTGTGGGTATTATTGTCGCAGAATTTGATTTAGAAATTAAAGACAAGAAGCGGCGCGGATAATATGATAAATTCGATCACTATTAAGAGTAGAGGAACCTAATCAGACAAGAGAAAAGGAAGAGAAATAGCAGAAAATTCTTCCATGAGCAGCTTATTTCAAATTACACCCAATCACCCCGTATGTCGACATTGTGAATTTCCTTAGCTCAGGAATTATGCCACCGTAATTCACCACCAACAGAGAAAAAGCATGACCGACAAAATAGATACTACATCCGATGATCCATATTTGTTTAAGAGAAGCTGATTTGATTATAAGGATGTGTACCAGAAGTGATCAAAGCAAGATTTTACAAGAATGTCATGCACCTTATGGAGGACATCTTTCTTGTAGAGATAAAATAAATTCCACAAAATTCTTCAGTCAGGATTTTACTAGCCTACAATTTTTAAGGACTATTTTGAATAGGTAAAGTTGTGTGATCAATGCCAAAGAATGGGAAATATCAGCAAAAGGCATGAGATGCCCCCTCGCAAGGTATCCTCCGGTGGTGTGTTGCTTTGATGTGGGCGGGGGAATGGATTTTATCGGGGTCTTTTCCGCCTTGATTTGGAAATATATACATACCCTAGCCGTGGATTATGTATCAAATGGGTATGTTAGCCTGTCCTAAGAATGATGCCCATACAGCTAGGGGCTTTACAAAGAAATATTCTAGCAGATTGGGACACCCAACCATAATTAGTGATGGAGGAAGCCATTTTGCAACAAGGTGTTTGACAAACCATGAGCAGATATGGTATCAAACACATTATGAGCTCGGCTTATCATCCTCAAACAAACGGGCAAGTCAAATTTCCAAACAGAGAAATAAAGAAAATTCGAAAAGACTGAGTTCTAGCAGAAAGATTTGTCTTGAAGCTTGATGATGGTCATGGGCATAAGCCAGACTCCGTTTTAAACTCCCATCGAATGTCCCTATTAGCCGCACTTGTCTCAAACCATGTCATCTCCCTCTCGAACTCGAATACAAAGCCATGGGCCATCAAACGATGAACTTCGATTTCAAAATTACAAAGGAAGAGAGACTCTCCAACTCGAATGAACTCGGAAGAACCGAGAAACGGCCTAAGACAATGCTAATATACAAAGACAAAAAGAAATGACAATGATCAAAGGATTCGAGGAAAGAGCCCGAGCAGGATCAGTCTTCATTGCTTAACTCTAGATTAAGATTATTTCCGTAGTTGAAATCAAATGGAGGGACCATACAAGGTGTCAAGTACTATCTGAGCAAGAATACTAAGGACTCATGTCGGGAAGAATTCAAAGTTAACGGGCAAAGATTGAAACAATTATCTCAAAGCAGGGAGAAATAAAGGAAGAACTCCACCGTGAATTGAGAGAAAGCTTAAAACAAGCTTAATCCAGCTAAAGACTCAAAACTGAAAGTGCTCAAGTGGGAGGCAACCCATAGAGATGTTTTAGTTTTTAGATAGACTTCCTAAATTTTTTATTATTACGCGCTTGAAAATTTTTAGTTCTTAGTCATGATTTGTTGTGAAATTGTTAGTTAGTACCAGATTTAATTTAATCCTTTTTGAATTGCTACAATATGCATGAAGAATCAAATGGCTCAAAGTAGAAGGAACAAACCTGTGACTACTCTAGCATTTCACGCACGTATAACTCGAAAAAGGGAGGCGCTTTCTCCTTACATAAATTTCGTGAAATCAATAGAATACATTTTCAATTGTCGCTGGTGGGAATGATTAAATTGATTCTAAGAGTGTGCAAATTAATAAGAAGTGAAAAGCCGTCTGATCACAATTTAGGGCAAGTGCATTAAGTCGATGAAGATTTTTATGTTATGCATGGTTGAGGTCAGAACTTGTCAAGATCGGCTGAAGAACAAGGGACAAAGTCATAACCAAAAGTTATGTCGCGACATCAATTGAGGTTGTGACATAAATTGAGGTCGCGACAGAACTGCGAGGTCGCGACAAGAACTATTCCTTCAAAAGAGTGGTGAGGGTCGCGACAACTCAATTATTTCATCAAATACCTGATGTCGCAGCCTGATGATAACTTGTCCTCCCACAGTTTACTTATGTCGCGAAAAACAATGATAAGTCGCGACATCAGAGAAAAATGTGCCAACTTGACAGTTTTTAATTTTGCCCTAAATTTAATGACGCGACACACCGCAACAAATTAAAGTCGCTGGCTAAACCAAATAAATGAATTAATAAAGAGCCCAACATAATAATTGAATTGCAACTGTTGAGAAACTCCCTCCACTACCATCTCCTTCCTTAAAGAAAATACAACCTTTCATCTTCGCATATTCTCTGGTTCTCAATTCTTGCAAACCCTAAACCCGAACTCTTCCTAAAAACCTTCCGATTTCTAGAAATGGCCGAACCTTCAACTCTCATCCCAAATCTGAGAGAAATCATGGAGGAGTATATTCGCACTGCGGGAAGTCTATCCGAACCCGAAAGCGGAGAATGTGCCGTCGAATAACCGTGGTTCAATCGCCAAGGCAAATGTGAGGAGAAAGGGAAAAGAAACGTAGCAAGAAGAAGAGGAAGACGAGTTCGCCCTAAGAAGCCACCGGGAAAGCACTATGCTGGAAAGGGATTTGTAGGAGAAAGAGGTTTCAGCCAACTCATCTCACCGTTCAAGGAATTAATAGAGCAGAGAGGGTGGGGAGAATTCTGCAAACATAAAAAATCTGGGTATGCAGCAGTCATCCGAGAATTTTACTCCAATCTGGTTGGGAGAAAGGAAAGCTCTGTTAAAGTCAGAGTTGTTTGGGTGCCTTATGGAGCTAAGACTATTAATGAGATGTATGGAATGGAAGGGCAAAAGAACGGATCAAAATTCAAGAAGTTGATGAACAACCTAATCGTGCGAGAAGACATGAAAATTAAACGCACAGAAGGCGTGGAAGAAAGGGAAAGGAGAGCAAAAGACCCTGAGTAGGGGAGATTTGACAGAGGAGGCCAAGGTGTGGTTTTACTTCCTAGCCTCTATTCTGGTCCCTACCAAGCACGTCTGCACAGTAAGAGAACAAGAAGCAATCCTTCTCTATGCCATACTGAAGGGATACAAGATTGATGCTGGAACAGTTATTGAAAATTCTATAATGAGGTATCATGAAGGTAATAAACTGGGTTTGATCCTCACCCAAGAACTATCACAAGGTTATGTATTAGCCGTGTGAAGGAACTCGGGAAGAAGAAGAAGAGTGTCCTAAGGCTTCACCCACCATCTCGATCGGAGTAAGCAAGGGGCCAAAGAATCAAAGAAAAAGGGGGTCATAGTAGAAACAGATTCCAGGGATGAAATGAAAATGCACACAGAAGAAGACAATTTTCCGATGGCGTAAGAAGAAGAAAATCTAGAAGCACATCAAGAAGGGAATACTTTATGTTCCAAGATAGAGAACAAGAAGATAGAAGCCCAATAGGATTTCTGACCCCACCGCGCCTCTCCTCTAAGGAACGCACTCTCAGAACCCGGTGAAAGCTCAAGGGGAGCCCATGGAGAATAATAAAATAATGGAAATGCTCAATTCCATCTAAAAGAAAGTGGAAGAAAGGGAAGAGCAATGGAACCTCCAGCAAAAGTTCAGAGAAGAGGTTTATGAAAAAGAATTGCAGAGAAGGGATCAACAATGGGAAGAGGAGATGAACGGAAGAGAAGAAGTATATGAAGCTGAGATGAAAAGCAGCGAGATCAACAATGGGAAGAAGAGATGAGCAAAGGAGGAGCAGATGAAAGATCCCGGAGTAAAGAACAAGAAAATTTAAGAAGGAAATGGAGGAAAGAGATCAAGACCCATCACAGCTTAAAGCTAAGCCATGAATCATTCTACAACAATCAGAGATGGCGATTCTCAACTCCTAAAATCATAAAGGAAAGTGGATTCGTGAGCAAGAAGCCAAGACTAAGGAGCGTGATCAAGGGATTCAAGTTCCTATACATGTCATCGTTCAAGGATTTTGAGAAAAGGATGAAGGACAGAGATTAAGAGCTTGACGCATTAAAGATGCCTTCGTATAGTTGGTCCGGCTTGAAAATTTGGATTTGATCAATAACAATCTTTCCAAATTTTTAGAAGTCATGACTGAAATGGAACGCACAACGAACACACTGGGCACGAGACAGGATGATCTGAACAAGAAGATTGATCTCACAAATGAATTAATCCTTGAAGAACAAATAGAAAGGGAGAATGTCAAGAAGAAGAAGAGAATGGAAATGAAATTCCCAAAATTCTCCTACCGCACTCGATCCGGATCCTCCCAATGCTTTTGCTCCTCCCCAAAGAAAAGATGATCCTCCCATTGATTTATCCTTTTCCCCTCTTCCGAATTGTTGTTCTCTAACCTGTTGTATCACATCATGAATAAAACAAGAAAATTTAGAAAATTGAAATGTTTGCTTGTTTACGTGATTAAGTATTTTTCGCTTGACTTTTGTGGAGTATTAACATTAGGAATTGTCTAAGAATGAAAATGTCGAATTATCATAATCGAACTAATTGAAGTAGTTTGATTAGAGAGATAAACTTGAACACAAATAATTGCGTGACCGTGGCATGAATAAAGAAACTGAATTAGAGTATTTATCATTCTCGTTGAAATTCAGCTTTTAGTTGCAAAATCGGAAATTGCTGCTGTTTGATATAACAAAATACTTGGTTAAAATAATAGTAGATAGGAATAAGTACAAGTCTTGGAAGAAATAATACACATTGGTCAACAAAACTTATGAAACTTTTTGACAGAATTGTGAACATCTTCCTGGGGGAATTCAGGATTTGAGTTCACACAACCCTAGAACTTGTTTGATTATTGATTGAGGCGAAATCCTAGGGTGAAAAACAACTCAATGTGAAATGATAGAGGCCATCCTGCATTTGAGCCTTTTTAAGCCTACCCTCAACATATGCTTAAGCATATTCTTTAGCTCTCGATTGAGCTAAATAAGCCTTATTTCTTCAATAAACAGCAATTGAAAATCGAAATTTCTTCCTTGCAATAAACCCAAAGAAAGAACCCAAATTATCCAGCTTTCTAGTTCGTAAGTTTAGTATAAAGGAAGAACAAGTTTGGGGGAATAATATTCCCAAATTTTGACACAAGAAGGGTTGAAGAAGTAAAGAAGCGTAGTTTAGTGAAATAAGGAATAAGTTTTGTCTTGCGGCCTATTTCCTCGAACAATTAAGTCGTAGGGGTGTTTTAACACTCACACTTAATGCCAACCGGTATGGGAGTTGTTAGCCCAAAGTCCTCTAAGAGTAATAGAAAGCCTAAGAAGACAAAACATTGCACTATTCCAAATCTTAGAGAAACAAAAGCAAAAGAGTTAAAGAACAAAGGAATCTGCTGGAATAAAGTACATATGGGAGTTGAAATTCCATAAAAAGAATTCAAAAAGAGGAATCAGGCTAAGATTGAGGAGAATCAGAAAAGAACAAAGAAGAAAAAGGAAGAAAGCTGGAGGAAACAATGTAGAGACAAGATGGAAACTGGGTAATTTACAACCTAAATTTTTCCATTACCTACCCAATTACCTAAGCCCAACATTACAAGCCTGAAAGACCTCATTGATTTTGAAGGTTGAATTCACCTATATTAGTGGAGATCAATTTGAAAAACAAGCATATGGGACTTTGATAAACAACTCAAGAAAACTCCTGTAAGATTAACTAAATTCAACATGAAGTTGAAAAGGATTGGATAACCCGCACACGCACGTAACAAGACTTGTTAAATAAACTGCTTAAATACATTAGCTTCATCAAGAAATTTTGTAATAGAAGTACACTATGCCTTTTTCTGCATCAAAACTGAAATTTGAAATAATAGTGATATCTCTTAATTCCGTAAATTGTATGGGTGTGGGAAGGAGAAAGATCGTGGAATAAAAATGCAAAATGTCCTTAAAAATTTTCTAAGCTATTTGCTCGAGGACAAACAATTTCTTTCTTTTCTTGCTTGGGACAAGCAAAATTTTAAGTTTGGGGGGAATTTGATGAGTCCAAAAACTCATTAGATTTTTAACCCATTTTTCTGAGTTTATAATGAGAATAGAATGAGAATTGTCTCTAAAACCGATAATTAACTCAAATTCCACTGGCAGTGAAAATACAAAGAGAAATCAAATTTTAGCAAAATCATAAGAAATCATCAAGTAGAGGAACTCCAAATCAAACTGGAATTGATGTCGTGGATTGTAAGTGTAGCTTTCCAGCACAACCTAAGTCACGACATCAACAAATTTGGCTTTGAAGAAGAAACTGAAGAGTGAACAAGCGAAGTCGTGACCTGGATAAGGAAGTCGAGACAAAAGAAATGACTCGTCGAGATTAAAAGAAGCAACTAAAGAAGAGAGCCATGTCACGACATCATTGCGATGTCGCGACACCAAAAGGAGATAAATGATGTCGGATGCTACCATGAGGTTGCGGCTGAAACCGTCTACAAAGCCACAAGAACAAATTTTCAAGTAAAAAGTCGCACCAATTTTGAAAGAAGGACTTCATGTCACGCATCTTGACAAGAATGAAGAATAACACCAAGGTCGCACCATAAACTCCAAATCGCATTTACCAAGAATTAATGAAGAAGTAGACATGATGTCGCCACACCACTTCGAGGTCGCGATTGCACTGAAAGCTTAACAAAGAGACATGGAGGTCCCGAAGACCAATAGAAGTCATGACAAAAGATTTTCAAGAGATCGAACATGGAGGTCGATGCTGAAACAGATAGAGACATCAAACATCAATCGGCGATGTCACGACGCCCTTCGGTCACGCATATCGCTGCAAGAAAGAAGGTCGCTGACGCCAATTAGTTGTCGCGATATCACCGCAGCGGTATCAAGGTCGCGACGCCACCAGCGGGTCGCGATATCAATCGCGAAGGTATCAAGGTCTCGACGCTACCGCGGGTCGCGACATCAACTGCAAGGTATCATGATCGCGACGTTAGCAGTGGTCACGACATCAGTTACAAGTAAAGAAGGTCGCGACGTCCTTTAGTGGTCTCGACATCAGCTGTAAAGAATAGAGGTCGCGACATCATTTAGCGGTCGTGACATCAAACCCAAGAGATGCTGGACACAAGTCAAGACAAAATAAAAGCCTCCGCGATATCACAAGAGCTCATAAGCATAACATTGAAGTCGCGACGTATGATTGAAGTCGCGACCTCAAAAGAGGTCAGTACGCGTAAAGGTGAAGTCGCTGACGTTATCCGCTGGTCGCACATCAATTACAAGAAAGAAGGTCACGACATCAAATACCATCGCGACATCGATCCAAAGGGTGTATACACCTGATGAAAACTTTCTACTACGTGACAATAAAAAACGAAGTCACGACGTATGATTGAAGTCGCGACATCAAAAGAAACCACAATGCAGAAAGGTGAAGTCGCGACGAATGATTGAAGTCGCGACATCAAAACAATTTCATATATTAAAATGCTGAAGTCGCTGACAAGAAAGAGAGGTCGCTGAAGAATGAAGTAAGGTCGCGACATTAAATGGAGTCGCGAATGAACAAACAAATGGACCGCGATTTTGAACCCACAAGGAAGTGCATCGGCTAGGGGGCCCAACTTAGAACCCTATAGTCGCTACCGCCATGCATGAGCAAATTCTACGGCCAGAAGAGAAGTCTGCAGTATAAGGCTCGTATTTAATTTTTCTTTTATTTTATTTATTTATTTATTTATTTTTTCTTTTATTTTAGATTAGATTAGAGTAGATTGTTATTTCGCTTTTGAATTTCGATCTGATGTGGTTAAGCTGAAGGAAGCCAATGCGTAATGTTATTTTCTTCAAATTATCGCCTCGTTCGCTTGAAGTCCAAGCAAATTTTGGAATTCAACGCCCAAAGCTCGATTGACTTACAAGCCAGCTTTGATCGTGGAGCCACAGAGGTGTAATGAAGTAATTGAAACCCGCCTGCTGAATTTACTCTATTGTTAGAACTTATCTTTCCCGCAGAATTTACGAGTCCACGAACACTTAATTAACTTCATTGCCGGTTTTGTTTATTTCGTATCTCGATCCAAATATCGAAATATCCTATACCCGTAATAGACTGTTTCATGCTCCGATCAGGAGGCCCTCCGAGTGACACGTAGAAGGCATTCCGAGAGGTCGAACAATTTCAAGGGTAGCGAACTTAGCTACTGGGACTTAATAAAGCCTGTGGAATTTTAATCGAGAATCTTCTTCTCTACTTGTAACCGAGAATGAGTCAATGACTTATCGCTTTAAAATGAGTGTAGAGTTCGCCGATTCGAGCAAAGAAGTTCAATCCTGTTAGCAAAGATCTAATCAAGGAAAGAATGAACTGTTCCAATTTTGAGGATGAGAAACTAGTATAGTGTAAACCTATGCTTATCCTATGTCTTAGGAGCTAAGGTTTACAGTCCATGTTTTAGGTATGAAGTATTGAAAAAGAAAAATACCCAGAACAAGGCAACTCAGATTAAAAGTAGTTATCTAATCCTTTGTCTTCGAAAGAAACAGAGAAGATTAGATGATGAAATGTGTCGTTAAGGAGAGATCCACATGGCATTACCATCTTCCTTGGACGGATTCTAAATCTGAGGTTCATGAAGCAAAGCTACTGTAGAAAGTGTCTCATAGAATTGATGCTTCACAATACGATTAACGCATCCCTTTAAAAAAGCTAATCGACTAAATATTTCTTTAATTTTTTTTATTATTTTAGTTTCAAAGATTATTTTATTTTGTTCTAGTTTACATATTTTATTCTTTCATTATTTTAAAGGCTGCTAGATATATCAATCGCAAATCATCGTCCAACAGATGGAAGCCGAGTGGGCCAAGGTGTTGATCGAGAATTCTTTAGATCTATGGGATCGAAGTTATCCGGACTTAAATCCACTTTATTACTTGTTCGACCAGACACTTGCAATCATGGATCAAAACCAAAGAAATTTATCTACTCTTAAGGAAACCCTTTAATCAAGATAATTGTAAAGAAATATAACAAACAAGTTTCATGGCATTATTGCTGGGGATTACTACAGTCCTACGGTAATACGCGGTAAATTTGTTGATTGATCCATCAACCACATTTACATTACCGAGGACAAATCGTGAACAAGTTCGCGCTTATCGTCGAATTAGATAATAACCCTGGTAATGACGTCATAAATTTGTGTATGTTCTTAGGTTAGGTGAACACACACTCGATGGATTTCAACTTAGATAGATTATTCATTCAGTATATTAAAAGATTCACGCTAGTGGGTTGATCATGCCTATAAGATATTCTCTCTTGAGATATATTTTTCTATCTTGCCAGTAAGGTGTATTGCATCTCTGCCTCAACCTTGGATTCTGAAACGCTTAAATGTTTAAACCCTAAATGCCACACTTGGAATCAAGATATCTCTATTCCTGATTGACTAAGTGTTGCTCTATTCATATCCCTAGGGGTCATCATCTCTCGATCTCAGACTCACAACAAAAACATACCAATGTTAGCCAAACATTACCATATAAATAAGGTACAAAATTAGAGCTAGTCGAGATGAAATCAATACATATACTGAATGAAAACAAAATTAACAATTAATTAATTCGAGCGTATCAAGGCTACGTCAAAACCCTAGAAATAAAACTAGAACATAGTATAAGACGGTACAACCATAGGAATCAAAATCATCTAATATTTAGAGAAGGGAATAAAGAAACTAGGGTTTACACGATGTCTCGATCCAAGCAATCCATCGTCTCCTTCTTCTGATTGTCAATCTTCATGCTCTCATCCCTAGACACCGTAATCAATCCCCCACAAGACCTCACAACCTCTCGGCCTCCTTAAAACTCCCCCTAGTGCCCCCCCTTGAGATCTTCTATTTATAACCCTTCTTAAAGTTCTACCCAGAATCACATGTAATGGGCTGGGCTTTCTTCATCATGCTGTAGCGAGTGCTTTACCCGTAGAGGGCATTGTTCACATGCCAAAAACTCCTTCTCTACTAGTTGCAGCGGGCTGCAACCCGCTTAGCAAGCTGAAATTCCTTCTTGGATTGCAACTTGCATAACTTCTTCGTTCAAACTCCAAATTTGGTGTTTTCAGTATCGTTGGAAAGATATTGAAGTGTAAAATCCATCCATATATAGCTTATTTCCATTTGTTCTTATCTTGAAAATGAAAAAGTCAGAATACAATGACTCCTTCTTATGCTGTGTGGGAAATTGCTGATTTTTCCTTATTTTTCACACATTTTCTCCAAATTCCTTCAAATGGTTGACCTAATTACAAAGATGAACATTTATAGAATTAGGGAACTTATTTAACATAAAACTACTACAAACTAATTAAAACATAGAGTAAAATATGAGTATTTTATATACTTATCACACCCCTAAACTTAAATTTTTACTTGTCCCCAAGTAAGAGACTGACTAAAAACAAAACAAACATACAATGAGATGAGTATGATAACATGATGCCAAGAAGAAGGAGCAACATGAAAAAAATTTAGCAATATTAGCTTTCGCAACTGAAATTTAGGATCCTTAAATTGTTAAACTCTCTAAGGAACATGGCAAAGCAAAGAATGGTGACCAAAGCAAATCAACCCCTTAAGTCCTCCATGACTTTTCCTAAGGAATCTAATTGTGATTTATAGTATGATCTCTAGTGTATAGCAAGGTCCTAGTACCCCCAAACTTAAGCTCAACTCACCTATTTGGAAGAAGCTAACTAAGAAAGGATAAAAACACACCATTTTTATTCATACCAAAATACCTCAAAATTACCTAAATACGTAAAATGAAAGAGAACCAGTGCCAAGAAGTTTTAGATGAGTGTTCTTGTAGCAGGGATCCATTTGCGAGTCCCCACCAATTGGTTAAGGGCACCAGACATTAAATTCCCTTCAAATTTCACCTCGAACACATAACCAAACACAAAGGCCCTAAGCTGTGGGAAGAATCCATCTTCTATCCCATGTAAAGGGCAGTGAAGTCAAATACTCCTGGCCAGTTGACTTAAGGCATTAGGCTTTGAAAGGCTGATTCGTGCCACAGTATGTGTTCTGGAATCAACAAAATTTATAGCCTAAATTCCTCCTACTACCATAGCAAAGCTACTGCAGTATAGCGGCTCTAGGGTCGAACTCAGGGATGGGTTTTCTTCATACAAAATGATTTGCAGTGATTCAAAATGGTGAATTTCACTTTGGATTTAAGGATTTCATAAAAATAGTGAGGTTTGGTAGGTTGCAAACAGAGAATAAAATAAATAAAAATGTAAAATAGAACCCCTTGAAGTGTTAGGTCACTGGGTTGATTCCTGGCAGTAACCGAGGGTTTTCATGTCCTTTCTCACGCTTGAGGATGACCTATAGTCATCTCTCGAACCGGATCTTCATTTAGCTATAAACTAACCTCAATAATTATCCTTGAAATGGTACTTCATCAGGCATCGTTCGACGCTGAAAAACAATTCTCCTGACTCCACCTACAATGATTAATGAGGGTAACTAATGAATCTCAAAGGATCTAGCACAAGCATCCACCGAACCCTAAAAGACTACCAAATACAAGTCATTCAAGGTGAATTCCATGGGATCTAAACCTAGAGTTCAAATAAACACAAAATCACAATGAAAATTCAAGGCAGAACATGAAACCTCCAAAGAGTCTTAAGATCATGTACCCAAGAATTTTCCACTCAAGGAGGAAGGGATTTTACCCGCTCATCCTCCGAGTTGTCATCCTCATAGGTGTTTATCGCCTCAAAATGAGAGAAAATGGGAGAGCGAGAGAAAATGGAAAGAAATGAGAGCTAAAAGCTTCCGCCAAATTTATTAATGAGCAAGTTGTCTTGATTACAAGGCGTTAGGCTTATATATGCCCTACCAAGCAAAATTACAAAAAAAAAAACAAAATCAAAAGCCATTATAAGGGATAAAATGGGAAGAAAACGAAAAAGGGAATAACGGTCAACAAGTCAAACGGGCAACAGGAAGGAACAGTGGCATGAGCCATGAATAGTGACAAAGTGGTGAAGCAATTTCGCAGTTAAAAAATTTTGCGTACTCGCCAAATTTCTATAGCTCCACTCTTGGGCATTTTCTACTCTTCTTCCTTCCTGCCTCCGATCCGCAATGCCGAGTTTGACTCGACTCTTCTCAGTTGGATCTATACTCAACAATTTTGGCATAAATAGCTTGCAAAACTACAAAATTAACCACAAATGCGATCGTAGAGAATAGCTAGACCTAATGTGAAAATCAAAGTTAATTACGATTAGTATTAATAAAAAGTACTCAAAACCCGCAATAAACAAATTCAAAATAGCACTTCGGAAAGCACTAATCACACTTAACCTACACATTGCTATTCCCTTAGCAATGAAACAAACAAAGAAAGAAAGAGCATGCAAAACAATATCAAAAATATGTTCACAAAAATGGTATTTCAAAAAGGTTGTGAATGAGTAATGCCTGACCCTCAATGAGAATCACTAAAACCCTTGCCCAATAACTATCTCGAGAGAATGAATGCCATATAGAATTGAGAATCAAAAGAGCCTCCCATTTTGTGAATCAATCAGAGACTTCCACTAACCTATGTTTGATCGCTTCAACAATAAGCCGCTAAACCCGCACTCTCCTTAATCAAGCTAATGCTTCCGCCTAGGACACTAACCAACCTAAATAGATCAGGACCTACTCTTATTCCACAACCTCAGGTTGTGGTAATGTCGAGGAATTGACCTCACCAAAGTCCATAACGGATCTACCGATGACCCCAACCAATTAAGGCTTAGGCACCAAGTCATAAGGATCTTTCAACTTTACTCAATCCCCTTCAAAGTTTCGCCTCAGACCGAATGATTTCGAAACTCTAGCACCTACAACTCGCTAAACCTCACCCATTCACCCATGCAATGAAAGTATCTAAGTCGATGGCTCCCAACCGCTGGTTTAGGCGCTGTGCTTTAAAGGCTTTCGCCATATACCCCCCGGATCGTGCCTCGGTTTCAAGGCAAAGCGCTGTACTTTTCTTTTCTTTTCTTTCTTTCTTTCTCTTCTTTTATTTGAAGACACATAGGCCTTCTTTTCACGGGGTCCTAACCTGGCAAAGGTAGTCAACTAAACTAATGATAGGTTTTGCAAAGCTTAGGGAGGTCGTGTGTTTTTCACCTTATTGAAGAAACCTAATGTGCACAAGTAGGTTAGCTAGAGGTGGAAGGAAAAGGTCAGCAACAAGAATTCAACTAATCATCCACTCAACTAGGCATGGAATCAATCAACATCAATGTATCTGGACAAAGTTTCACTTTTCAAACTCGTAGGGCTAGTAAAACACAAAAAAATGGGTGCAATTTGAATTGAAAAAGTAAGTTGTATAGTATAAAAACTTCACAAAAAGGAAAACTAGCAAGCCACTAACATACAAAAATGGGCTTGCTCAAAATAGTAGCAAAAACATAAATGTAAAAGCCACTTCCTTCGCTAACTCTCCCCCCAACCAAATGTCACATTGTCCGTAATTGGGCTTGGATTGGAAAGTTAGAGAAGGGAGTGTTACCTCCTTGATGAAATGTACTCGTTTTTAGATAGGAGACTTCGCAAGCTTTTCACCGACACCTTATTCACTCCGTTTGGGGTTCAAATGAACAAGTTAGGAGAAGAAAAGAGAGGAAAAAAGTGACTAGTTGGAGTATTTTGAAAATTTTGCCTTTATAAAAATTTAAAAAGTGTTCTTTATAGTTATATTTAGATTCTACACTCTCTAAGCTTTCCAACGGTACTAAGAACTCCTAAAACGGAGTTCGGATGAGAAAGTTATAAGTAAAAACAAATGGAGGTGTCGCAGGTTGCGAAAATTTGTACGTTCGAATTTATTATTTATTTTATATATATATATATATAAAAGAAAGCCTTTTTTTTCACCTGAACTTTCTATTGTTCCGCTTTTGTCTTCTTGTGAGAGCTCAGATAGGTCATAATAGATCGACAAAATTTCAACCAAGGTAAAATTTCTATGGTTATGGAATTTACTTCAAGACTCACTCCGCAAGAAAATTTGATAAAAATGTAAAAATAAACATTAAAAAATTAAGAAAATTAAAATTGAAAATTGCTAAAAACAAAGATTAACTAAAATTAAAGAAAATCTAATGAGAAACACTAAAGAAATCAAAATAAAATAAAATAAAATAAAATAAAACAAGAAAAATCAAAACAAAAAGTGGGGGAGACTGAGCCTCCCCAAACCAATTCCTCAAGCCTTTGGAGGTTGTTGGAACTGGTGGAGCTAATGGAAATGCTAAGGTTCAGGTGCTCCAAATCTGAACTAGCACCCAAACCATCCAATGTGCCATGCGGTGTGAGCAACTACTAACGTATTTGATGTAGTGGCAAAATTTTGTACAGTGGCCACTAGTTTCCTAAAGCTCAAGTAAAGATAGGGCAAAGTGATGGGTCAAAATTTTAGCTTTGGCAAGAGGGGAGTTTTGGGTGTGGATTTCAGCCGCAGTGAATGTAGGATATGCATTGGGTCGAGAGGATGCTACCGCAAGTAATGTTGTCAGCAATGGCACTAGGATCCAAATTTATGGGGATTGGTCAAGGATAGGCTCGGGGTTCCTCCCCGCTTCCTTCCTTTGCGCCCACCCCCTCTTCCCCTCACAGCTCAGAGTTTCCATCGGGTTCTCCCCGCATCAATTTCTCCCGAAGCCGCCAGCTTGAGTCACCACCCAAAATAGTGTCAATCGTGCACTCTCCTCCGAATTTTCTTCCTCTTGATGATCATGTCGATTAGCACGCCTTGGAAATTGATTTCGCAAAGCTGTCAAATTTATGATCAATTCCACTTTGCGGTGCTGTCAAATTTCGATCACTCACTTTGAAGCCCATCCAATTTTTGTTTAGAGAGTTCTCTCAGTATGAATTCTTTTGCCTTAATCAAGTATCAATGTCTTCGCTTCTTCCACAACATCACCCACCAGCTTGGTAAGGTTCAGTATTGCTTGCTCAACTGAAGAGATTGATTATGGTGGTTGAGACTGAGGTGAAGAAGTATACTGTGAAGAAGCAGGAGGTGCATACTGTTCCCATGAGAGGTTTAGGTGGTTCCTCTAACTAGGTTTGTAAGAATTTCCATATGGTGCGTTTGTTGGAGGCACCATACATGAGGGCACACTCATCCATGGAGGGTTTCTATAGTCCCTCATGAACTTATATGCATTTAGATTTTCTCCAAGGGTCGACTTTGTCGTTTCTTCCTCTAGATATTCCATCGGGCTCAAACTAATTTCCACCCAAAAGATAGGCTCCTGAAGAACTTTGACTTTAATCAACCTGCCTTCTTAATTTTTAATCCACTGGAAAATGTACTCCTGCACCACGAACAGAGAAAACACAAAACAAGGAAAAGAAGACAAACAATTCTACCTAAAAGGGGTAATGTTAACCAAAAAAATAAAAATAAACAGAGAAGCAAAGTTGACAAACTGTCGTAGAAACCGTAAACAAAATAAAAGAGGCTCACCGTGATTCGTGGACGAGGGATCACAAGTGTTTAACTGCTCATCAATTGCACTTAGGCACCATCCCTAGCAACGATGCCATTTGGATCTGCGCCACAAAGAGGTGTTCCTAATCAACAAAATTTATAACCTAAATTCCCTCCCGTCGCCATAAAGAAAGCTACTCGCAAGATAAATGCACTTGTGGTCAAACCCGTGGACGGGTTTTCTTCATACAAATGATTTGAAAAAGTGATTCAAAATGGTGAATTTCATCTTTGGATTTAAGGATTTCATAAAACAAGGAGGCTTGGTAGGTTGCAAACAGAGAATAAAATAAATAAAAATGTAAAATAGAACCCCTTGAAGTGTTAGGTCACTGGGGTTGGATTCCTAAGGCAACTGAGGGTTTCCAGGGTCCTTTCCTCGCGTTGGGGAGGATGACCTATAGTCATCTCCCGAATTGGATCTTCATTTAGCTATAAAACCTAACTCTTAATAATTATCCTTTAAAAAATGGTACTCGCTCTGCATCAGTGGTCTCCGACAGTGAAAAACAATTCTCCTTGACTAACCTTACAATGATTAATAGAGGGTAACTAATGAATCTCAGTGGATCTATACAAGCATCCACCGAACCCTAAAGATTACCAACATAAATATTCAAGGTGAATCTAGGGGATCTAAAACCTAGAGTTCAAAGGAAACACAAACCGCCGCTGAGTAATTGTGAAACATGAAACCTCCAAGAGCCTTTAAGATCCCTGCACCTGCAGCCTCTCTCCGCACTTCAAGGAGGAAAGGGTTTCACCACTCATCCTCCGAGTCGGGTCACGAGGTTCGGGCCGCCTGCAAAATGAGAGAAAATGGGAGAAAGTGAAAGAAAATGGAAAAGAGCGAGAGAGCTGAAAGCTTCCCGCCAAATTTATTAATAAGAAAAAGTTGTCTTTGATTACAGTGCAACAGGGGCTTATATACTGCCCCAGCCAAGCAAAATTACGAAAAAAAAAAAATCAAAATCAAAAGCTATTACAAAGGATAAAATGGGAAGAAAACCAAAAAGGGAACAACAGTCAACAAGTCATACGGCTAGCAAGAAGGAACAGTGGCATGAGCCATGAATAGTGACAGGCAGGAAGTAATTTCGCAACGTGCAAAAATTCGCAGGTTGCAAAAATTCACAACCTGCCATATTTCTTGCACCCAATTTCGCATTTTCTCGTCTTCTTTCTTTCCGGGTCTTTGATCTACAAAGGGATGAGTTTGACTCAATTCTTCGTGCTTGGATCGACTCAACACCTGCATAAATAGCTTGCAAACTACAAAATTAGCCACAAATGCAATCAATAGGAATAACAGACCTTAATGTGCAAATCATGACTATAGCCGACATCACACAAAAAGTGCTTAAAACCTGCAATAAACAGGGCTCAAAATAGCACTTTTTGAGAATTAATCAAAGGCCCCTCGAACTATGCCTGGGATTTCGATTGGATGATCCCACTTATTCTTATTCACATACCTATTTTTGACAATTTTCTTTTCTTTTGCTCTCTATCTTTCTTTTTCATTTTTTCTTTTATTATTTATTATTTTATATTTTTCTTTTAGTTGGGGCTCACATAATCCTCTTGATTAGGTGTCCCATCACTTGTAGCTAGAATCCCCCAAGGCTAGTTGGAATTCCAAGCAAAGCGGTCCGGGACAAAGGTATGAAAAGGGAGACCAAAAGTGTGTGTGTGGATAGGATTCCTTGAGAAATAGCTTGAAGCACAAGGGAGGTGACTAAGCCAAGTCATCTATACTCAAGCATGGACGCCTAGCTCCCGGGGCCCACTGACAACCCGCCAACCGGCGACACTTTCGATATCGTAACCCGACACCATTCATGAAAATCGGGTAGAGTCTCCTTTGCACGGGGAGCTATACCCAAATTACAACCTGTCCCAACAATTTACAACGACCACATTGGGTCCACATGCGTGCAAATGGCCATTCAAATTCCATGATCAATACTCACAAAATATATATCAACTATATAACAATAGTTCAAGAGTTATTACAATACTCTTAACCAAAACATATATCAAAATTTAAAGTCTTAATACATGTTATACAAAAACATCAAAGCCACAATCCGGCTTTCTTCTAAAAATCGGTCTCTAATAAGCGTCGTCTTCCTGAACAATCCCTGTACATGAAATAATGATCCCTCGACAGGGTGAGCAATGCCTAGTAGTTGAATTATCCTGCATGAGTTACTCCCCACCTAAGTGCACATGCAATGATTCAACACATACGCATTCAAGCAAATTCATGATCCTACTTGAATGTCTACATGCCCAATCCAAGAATCCTCGAACTCACCGATTCCCCCACGCATGCTCTAAGCCACGCGAAAATATCAAGCCATTTCTTTCATGCCACGCACTCACACCTAATTTTCTAGGTTGCCCCGGTGCATAGGAAATGCATTATGCCATTTTCAAACCATTCATGCTAATATATTTTACATGCACATATTAACATAATTAACTCACATACTAATCATATGTAAACTATGTTATGCACCACAACAACAACTCCAAATTAGCCTCACGGGCTAATTAACAAATCAAGCAATTCATTTTGAATCACCCAAACCACACAAAAAAATCACACAAATATCACGCGGAATGCTGAAACCCTAGGTTTGACACTGTTCACGACCACACAATGTGGATTTTCTCCACTCCTGGGCTCAAAATGTTCTCGAGACCTAAAATCACGCTTAATCTCGCTCCTCGACTATCCCTAACCATTCATATGGCTCTTAGCCAAAGAATAACACAAGTAGGAGAAGACCCCTACCTCTTGGAGTTGTCGGAACTCCACTAAATCGATGTCCACACGTAGCCCTCGCCGCGTAGACCTACTTTGCTTCTTGCTCCGTCGAGAACCGACCGTCCAAACGTCGGGAAATCTAGAGAGAAGTCACTCATTCTCTCTCTAAAATCTGGATCTAACACCTACTGCACGATTTCTCTTTTGTTTGGAGAAGAAAACTATTTCATTTTTGTCTTATACACTTAACCTTTTCCATTAATTCCATTTGTGTCCTTTCATTTAATCTATTTTGACATGGGCTTAAATTTAAGCCATTAATCTCCATCCTCTCTCTAATCATGCAACATGTGTCACATGAGTACATGTAGTAGGTGACTTTTGTCACATCACATGTCTTTCACAAGCCGTTTTACGGCACCCGACACCCGATGCCTCAAAAAACGTGAAATTTCGATTGTTTTGGAATTCAATGAAATTCGACGTGGTAGCTAGATTTTGCGAGACGATTCCAACGGTGAAGTCCGTTTCATCATCTGAGATCTAGAAAACTTCCGGATTTTGACTGAAATTACCATTTTGCCATTTTTCAAAAAATTAGATTTTATTGGGGTTTCACAAAGCAAGCACACAATTCCAGATCATTTAAAAACCTAAGGGTCAAATCCACTTTACACTTGCCATTTTTCAAATATTTGTGTTCAAAATGACCTTCAACTAGCCAACAAGGCATCAAACTCACTCATATAAGACACGAAACAAAAAAAAAAAGAAAGCATGGCAAAGAACATGCAAACAACCTAAACAAATAAAGCAATAACTAAAATAGGTAAGGAGATACAAAAGTTGGATTTTTGAAAAAAAAAATATATATTTTTGAATTATTGAATTTAACACGCCCTCCCTAAACTTGAATTAAACACTGTCCTCAATGTGAAAGAAAAGCAAGAATGGATAATGAGCACTCCCCTGAGGTTGATCAAGTCTTCGGAAGTTGCTCCAATCAATATGGCTCGCTTTGGAGGCAAAGGTGTTAAGAGGAGTTGGATCTTAGGTCCAAATGAAGGGAGACTTGAAAATAGGAAGAATATATGGAATGAAATGAGGGAGGATGCTAAAACTAATTTCCTTGTTAAATTTTTGTTCTTTGAACCTCCAAGATACTATAAACTTCCACTTTTCAAGATTCTCCACCTCCATAGCTAACTTTGAACTCCAAAAACCTTAAAAACAACATTAAGAAACACAAGATCGAGCAAGAAAATTTATTCAAAAACAAACTCAAAAATAACTAAGAAGTGGAAAAAGGAAAAGAAAACTTACTGAGCTTCGGTTGACTCCTAAGAAGCTGCTCCGTTTTTTCGAATCCAACTAGACTCTACTAACTACGGATGGGTTGGTAATTCTTGCCTCCATCATTTTCTAAGAGGCGATAATTGTGCTCAATCAAAAACTTGAGCATGTAGTCTTCCAAGATCATTATTATTATTTTTTTCTTTACAATGATTCCTCTAAATTCGTTGTTCAAGTGAATAATGTACTCATCCACCTCAAAAGTTGGGGCCAATTTTCACTTCCAAATGCATTGCAAATGGTAGAGTCATCTCCGGAATAGTCTTTGTAACTTCATCATTTGTCTTTTCATGTGATTCCGAATGAGCCAATTGTAGCTCAAGTTTTCTTATTTTGTATTCACCCCAAGAGTAGATGGCAGACTTTCATGTTGTCCTTCAAAGGACATTGTAGCCATATTCTCTTGTTCTTTCATATATTTTTCCAATAGTTCTTGTATACTCATACTATCCTCGTGTTTAGGTTGTTCTTTCTCAAATGTAAGTTGAGTACCAAAAGTGGCCATTGGAGCCATCTCTTCTTTCAAGCTCTTGAATAGCGTAGGCTGAATTTGAACATTAGCCCTTGTCAATTCCATGAATTGAACTTGATATGTTGCACATTTAGCATGAACTCTTTCCATTTCAGCCAATTTTTCTTCTAGATTTGATCTTTGGACTTTTGGAGTATGAAGAGTGGTGTAGCTTGTATTCCATGAGGTGTTAAAGGCTGCTGCTAACTCGATTGGTACCGCTCCAATATGGGGTACCTCCATACCGAACTTGAGTCATGTGCATATGTGGGTCCCTCACTTGATTTGTCACTCTTTGATAATACTCATTGGCCATTTACCTTATTCTTAATTGTTTATTAAGGATAGCCAATTCATTTGTCAACTCAATGAAAGGATCCATTGTGATTTAAACTTGTGCTTCTTCGCTTTCTACGAATCTATTTCATGCTTTCCGTCTGATCAAAAGGAACTAGTTCGCTTTGACCGTCTCATGCATGCATTAACATCCTCGAAACACAAACAAACAACAACAAAGATCAAGTCACAAGCATTAATTTAAAATGAATAAAAAGAAAAAAAAATGATCTAAAGTAATATCTAAGTGCGCTGTTGTCAATATCAACAAAAATACTTCTCCCCGTCAAGGGCGCCAAAACTTGACTCAAGTAAATAGGTAAATTAGTATTAAAATGTAGGCTCATACGCGTAAGTATACGTGTCGAGTTTACGTAATATAATAGCTAGTCAAGTGTCGTCCCATAAGGAGAAGTGTGTTGAGTAATGAGTTAACGCTTTAAATATTATTCGGACTTAGAATTGTAATGAATGGAAATTAATAAAAAAGAAAACTAATCGTAAGATGTTTGCGTGATCAATTGATGAAAACCAGGGTTTCGCCTTCACCTGCCACACTCGATTGATTTCAACCTAGATAGATTATTGATTCAGTATATTAAAAGATTCACACTGGCAGGTTGATCGTGCCTACAAGATATTATCCCTCGAGATATATTTTCCTATCTCATCGCAGGTGTATAAAGATTCTACCTCAACCCCGACTTCAAAAAACGCTAAATGTTTAAACCCTAAATGCCACACTTGGAATCAAGATATCTTTATTCCATGATTGACTAAGTGTTGCTCTATTCATATCCCTGGGGGTCATCATCTCTTGATCTCAGACTCCCAGCAAAAACATACCAATGCTAGCCAACCATTACCATGTAAATAATGTACAGAAATAGAGCAAGTCGAGATAAAATCAATACATATACTAAATGAAAACAAAATTAACAATTAATCCATTTAAGCGTAGCAAGGCTACGTCAAAACCTTAGAAATAAAAATAAAATATAGTATAAGACGATACAACCATAGAAATCAAAATCATCTAATGTTTAGAGAAGGGAATGCGAGACTAGGGGGCACACGATAAATTCGATCCAAGCACTCCAGTTCCTTCTTCTCGATTGTCAACCTTTGTGCCTCATCCCTAGACTCTCTGCCGCTGATCCCCACATGACCATGGCCTCTGGCGCTGGCCTCCCGCCCCTTAAAACTCCCTAGTGCCCTCGAGATCTCTCATTTACAACCTCTTAAAGTTCCGCCTCGAATCACATGTACGGGTCGGGCTTTCTTCGCTTACGTCAGAGCAAGCGCTGCTAAGCCCACTGTTGCGAGCATGTTGCCCGCTGTAGTGGGCACTATTCACATGCCAAAAACTTCTTCTCTACGAGTTGCAGCCCACTGTAGCGAGCTGAAATTCCTTGGATTGCAATTTGCATAACTTCTTCGTTTGGACTCCAAATTTGGTGTTCTTGGTATTGTTGGAAAGATTTTGAAGTGTAGAATCCATCCATATATAGTTTAGTTCCATTTTATTTCATCTATAAACTGGAAAAATTCAGAATACAGTGATCAGTTTCTATCGCTGGGAAAATTAATTTTTCCTCCTTTTTCGCTCATTTTCACCAAATTCCATCAAATGGTTGAGCTAATCACAAAGATTCACATTTAGAGAATTAGGGCACTTATTTAGGGCACTTATTTAACATAAAAATACTAAAAACTAATTAAAACATAGAGTAAAAGATGAGTATTTTATATCCTCATCGCTTTTCGTACAGGTAAACGTCACTGTACTCATCTAACTCCTCCTTTTGCTCTTATAATCATTTTTCATCTCATTCCTTTTGATTTATTGCATTTTTGGACTCTATTTCATTGTCTGACAAGGTTTCTAAAGCCTTATCTCATTCTTAGTTGGCGAGTGCTATGATTACGTAAAAGATGGATGCCTTAACCGAGGTCGGTACTAGACTTTCGTGTGTTTACCTACCGGAAGAAAGCCATTTGTTACCAATGAGTGTTTATAGTGAAGGTTAATCCCGATTGATCAATTGCTAGGCTGAAGGCCCGTTTTATTGCTAAAGGTTATGCCCAGACCTATGGGGTGGATTATTCTGATACATTTTCCATGGTTGCCAAGATGACCTCTATTTGACTGTTTATATCTATGGCAACCACTCATGGCTGGGACTTCCATCAACTTGATATTAAAAGTACTTTTCTTCATGGAGATCTTGCAGAAGAGGCTTATATGGAGCAATCTCCAGGGTTTGTTGCTCAATGGGAGATTGGTAGAGTTTGTCGTCTCCAAAAATCATTATATGGCTTAAAACCTAGTCCCCGTGCGTGGTTTGGAAAATTCAATGAAATGATTGAGAAATTTGGCATGTAGAAGTGCAAATCCAATTATTCTATCTTTTATAAAAACTCTTAAGTAGGTGTCATCTTGTTAGTTGTATATGTTGATGGTATTATCATTACTAGGGATGATATGGTAGATATATCTTCACTAAAGTCCTTTCTTCATGGCCAATTTCACACAAAGGACTTTGGTATGCTAAAATACTTCTTAGGTGTTGAGGTTATGATGAGCAAACGTGGAATCTTCTTATCTCAAAGGAAATATGTGCTAGATTTATTGTCTCTGAATATGAAATCAAGTAAAAGAAAGCCATGCCAATCCCCTATGGCACAAAGCCTACATCTTTCTAGAGAAGACGAATTATTTGAAGATCCTAAGAGATATAGAAGTCTAGTTGGGAAGCTAAACTACCTTATAGTAACACGCCTTAATATTGCATACTCTATTAGTGTTGTAAGCCAATACATGTCTTCTCCAATAGTTGATCATTAGGCGACTATAGAACATATTCTATGTTACTTGAAATAAGCCCCAAGACGTGGTATTTTATATAGTAATCATGGGCATAATAGACTTGAGTGTTTCACGAATGTAAATTAGGCGGGATCTAAGGAAGACAGAAGTCCTACTTCGAATTATTGTGTGTTTGTTGGAGGGAATCTAGTTTCATGGAAGAGTAAGAAACAAAGTGTTGTCTCTCAATCTAGTGTAGAATCTGAGTATAGAGCAATGACACATTCTGCATGCGAGATTATTTGGCTCCATCAACTTTTGGCGAAAGTCGATATTAAAACCTCAGTTCCAACAAAGCTCTGGTGTGACAACCAGGTTGCCTTTCATATTGCCTCTAATCGTGTTTTCCATGAATGAACCAAACACATAGAGAGGATTTGCACATTCTACTTCATGAGGAAAATACAACCCGCCTTGATTTCGCAGGATAATGCAGTTATCGAGAACAATTAGTGATATCTTCACATGCTCTGGCGGAGGACTGGTTGGTTATTTATGTACCTGCCAGGCATGATTAACATCTATGCTCTAACTTGAGGGGGAGTGTTATAGTATGTATATATCATACGTTAACATGTTGGTTTGTATCTTATTAGGATACTTTACTTATAGGGTTGTAACCATTTAGGTAGAGTAGATGTAGCACTTTTAAGTGTTCTGAATCTTTAATAGCTAATCCGAACTCTAAGCTCGGGATACTTGTTTAATTCTTTTTATTTACCGTTTTATTAAATTTTCTTTTCAAAAATGTAGCACCTTAACTTCGGCCTCGACCGAATGGGCGGTGGATCCGAACCGACTGGTTACTCCGTGACGCTTTCATTTATCTTATCAAAACATTTTATTTATGTTATTTCTCATTTTAGTCTTCAATACGCTAGAAGTACTTCAAATGGTGTTCATAAACATTTACTTTTATGCAATACGTTTACAAAATGATATACAAAACACATTTTCAGAGATTAACTCTTTTGTTCACAAATATCACATCTTCAAAAGAGATGATATGCATATGACGTGTACACTCTATACGTCGCAATTCTCTCTATGATTCACGCTTCGATCTTGGTCTTCTTCTGATTACTCCGATACCCGCACATAGATAAAAACTACACGCCTAAACATTTTCATGCTTAGTGGTTCTATACGCCTATTCCAATCTTCAATTTAATACTCTACATGCATTTATCATTAAACCATGCCTTTATATCAAACTATACTCATGCTTATTCATTTTCACATGCTTTCACTTCTCATAAATCATTATCATATCAAAATATGCATTTTCACATGCAATTAATCATTCAATAATTCAATCTATGAGGGATTCAAATACTAATTTTAAAGTGATGTTTAGTTTACAAATCCCGCTTTTGTTTCATCAAAGTTTTTACTTTACTTTGTCTATACATTTACATTCATGATTTGATCCCGCGAGGAATCCCGCTATTTTTATCATTCGCAATGTGCTTTACATATTTCACAATTTCGCCTAATCATGCCGGATGCCAATTGGTGCACCCCATGTGGTACGAATGTCATATCGCCATCGTGAGACTGACGATTGCATCCACAAGTGGGACGCTTGCAATGCCACTCATCATGACGGATGCCGATTGGTGCATCCCGCCAAGTGGGACATGGACAATTTCGGTTATTCTCATGACGGATTCACAGAATCCCACCATGTCGGGTCGCTCAAAAGATATCGATTCAATTCAAGATGTCAAGAATCGAATTAAATTTGCTTATAATTACTAATCACTCATGCAATTAATCTTCGCCAAACATTTCAAATATCACATTTTCAAATCCATATACACTTTCATAATATCATTTCAAAGATATACGCATTCCATATAATCATTTCAGATTTATTTGGTATACTACCAAAACACTTGAAATAAGAATAGAGGTTAGTGAATAAACCGCCGCCCGGCCTCGCTTCCTTCCCTTTGATCTCGGTCCTAGGTTAGGTGATCCTCACCCATCCCTAGTCAATAACAATTATGCCACTCTTAGTGGATAAACAATTATTAAACATTTTTTTGTGAATTACAAATTTATCTTCGTTAACGGTTTTGGGTTAAGACACTAAGTCCGCTAAAAGGGACTCCGCTTGCGAGGTGGCAAGATACTTCGCATTTTTCCTTCGTTTCATCCTTATTTGAACCCACACACACTTTATTAGGTCCTTAAACTATCGGGTGTACGATCACGACTTTCAAACAAAACCCGAAAATGTCTACGCCATGTGTGTAGCGTAGCCGAGCGGGTCAGGAGGTGGGCTTTTGGACCACACTGCGGCATGTGGCTACGCTATGGCAGAGGTGCCTTCGCACGCGGCGAAGGAACCCAAACATGCTAGATTTTCCAGTTTCTCCCTTTATGCAATTTCTTCTAAAAATCACTCATAATCTCAATGAAATTCTAGAAATCAATTCCCAAAGGCATTTTTTAATATCCCTCTAAAACCAAATTCATGAGCAAAACCCATGGATGGATTACAGGTTTTCTACCCCAAACACTTCATTTAAAGAAATCTAGGTTTTGCTCTACCTTAAATCCCTTGAATCTTCTTCTTCACCCAAGCCATCACTTTAGAAGCAAGAAAATGGGAAGAAATCACCTGCCTTAGCTTTTCCTATTCTCCCTCAACTTTTGATCTCTCAAAACGTTTTTTGCACAGTAAAATTTTAGACCAAGTGTGGCTCCAATCACTCATTTATCATAATGCCTGTTTAATAAATAAAAAATGCATTTTTGGACTTAAGTTTCCTAAATGCTATCTTGTCCATATATTTTCTCTATTTGCATTTACATTCTCCATATTTACTCTTAGACCTTTATTCTTTATCACAAATGACCCTTAGGTCCTCATTTTACAAATTCCAATTTTGCCCTTTTTCACTTGGGTTTATTTCTGGGTTTAATCAATTTCTCATTTTTAGCATATAATATTTAATCATATGTCTATTTTCATTCAAATTTTCTGCTAAATTTAACAATTTAATAATTTCCCTTAAAAAACCCAAGTTTGGCTCAATTTATACCTGCACATATAATAGAATTCATATAAAGATTCTAGAGTATTTTTGGGGCTATGATCATCTACTCTAATGTATGTACCTTAACCTTTCAGATAATGAAGTGATGACTTAAATGAAAAACACATTATGGAATTCCTCTTCCAACTCTTCTCCTCTTGGTTTTTACAATATATATATATATATATATATATATATATATATATATATATATATATATGAGAGAGAGTATATATATATATATATATATATATATATATATAGGTTGTATTATAATTTGAATGAAATCAGAATTTTTTTTTTTCTCTATTTGCAACTTCCATTGCTCTCATTTCTCTTTGATTCCTTCAGTAAAAAGTTATGATAATATGTACCATTACATTTCATTTAGGATGTACAGAAAAAGGAGAGAAAGAAAGAAAGGCAAGAAAATCGAAGTTCGAAGAATGAATCTAAGAAGTCTATGAGGCTCATGGCCGAGTTCCATTGTTTAAGAAATAAATAGTGTTAACCCATCATTATAGAATTACTACTATAGGCAGGTGAAACAAAAGTAATAGTTAAATATGTTGTAACCTTGATAGAAGTTTCCCAATACCCCACCGTTCCATGAAAGAATATTTTGAAATAAAAAAGAGCACGAATAAAAAACCTTTTTTAACCAACAAATCATCTTTTAAAAAGATTATGAGAGAGACAAATCCCAACTGTGTGAACTGAGTATCATCTACTTTAATAATCTAAGATATTATGGCAGTAGGGTTGAGAATCCAAGGAAAAGGGAAAAAGTAATAAACAAATAAATAAATAAAATAAAAACAACAACAAAATAAAATGAAACACTAAAACTTCAAATAAATTGGCCAATACATAAACCTATTCTAGGCCAACCCAATTTGACGATGTATTTTGCCAATGTGAAAGGATGGAAGAAAAGATGTTACTTTTCTTATTGAATGAATGAATGAATAATACTATATATGTCCTATCTATTTATATATAAAAGAAAGACGCTAAAAGGAAACAATATAATGTACAAAAGGAAAGAGAATAATATATAAGAAAGGAAAGAGTCAAACCGCAGGATATTTTATAGAATATTCCTAGCGATAATCAACATTCCCTCTGCCACTGCAAACAATATAGTCATATGATCGTTTGTTACAAATATTTCAAACTTGTGGACCTCGAAGATACTTCAGGAAATGCCCATGGCTTGCTACTCGAAATACGAAACTAGTAATATGCATCCTAATGTGATCTTCTTCAAATGAAAATCACAATCCACTCTAATGCGTTGATCCCTCTCATGAAAAGACTCGTCGAGGTAAAGGCGTAGGTTGTTTTGTTATCACCAAAATTAAAATACTCAATTTCAAATCTGGATATATCGATATCTTTATTTTACTGATATATATCGAATACATAAGAGATATACTCCGACATATATTGGTAGATATTTTTATACAAGTATCAATAAATATAAATTATCTGAGATATATTGTTGATATTTTTACATAAATATCAATAAAATATAAATTATTTAAAATTATTAAAATGGTTTATAATTTTAAATTCCTGGATAAAATAAGTAAGAAGATTATTTTATAAAATGTAATTTATATATTAACATCGATTTTAATCAAATAAATATAAATGAATAATTGATTCCATTCTATAAATATAAATTATTTATTTTATTTAAATATTTAATTATATCGTATTGATTATACTATATACATATATATTAGTATTATTATTATATATTTGAGAAAACAAAAGTAAATGGATAAATATAAAAAAAAAGGTATTATTATTATATATTTATGCAGACAAAAGTAAATTGATAAATATAAAAAAAATAAAAGTGAAATTATAATAATGTTTACGACATGGTAAATGAGATGCATTTAAACACTAAAATCACAAATTATTTAATTAAAATGTGACCAAATAAATATACATCCAATTTATGTTAATAATCATATCTTATACATAATTATCAATAATAAAAATATAACGATTTTTTTAAACTTATAAATATATAAAGATAATCCATATATTAAAATATATTTTTAGAATATTATTAAAGTTTGAGATAAAAAAAAATAAGGGTTTACCAAGGCAAAATTTAAGGCAAACTTTAATGCAAAATTTAAAGCAAAATTTAAGGGGCGTGGGTTTCAAAAGGGATGATATTTTGATAATATCAATGATATATCGTGATATATCCCAATATATCGCCTATATTTCACCGAAAAATCGTCTAAAAAACAACATCACGTGAGTGCATGATCATCACTGCCAATAAATCCAGGATATATCGATCAAAATTGATATGTCGTCGACATATTAGAGATATTGTCGACAAAATAACGAAATTTCTAGCAAATAGCTATCATTTGCTGATATCGTGGCTCTGTTTAATCGATATTGATATATGAACGATATTTGCATTTTTTAAACTCCGCGATTATCACACACAAATTCCCATCCGTTTCATCCTTCTCAAATTTCTAGTCTTGGTAAGCCAGCTTTGTGTATATGAGTTCACAAGTTGCCAAAGTCATATCTCAATACTCAGTTTCAGCACTAGATTTGCTACTACATCTTGTTTCTTACTCTTCTAGGATATTAGATTGCCTCCAATAAATACACAATAATCTGAAGTGGAGCCATAGTTATGAAAGGTGCACCTTAAGCACGCTTAAAGTTTGAGTGCCACCACCTGTACCAAAAACGCCGCTTTAGGTGAAGGTGAGACAAGAGGTGCAAAAATTGTTCCATGCAACTCCCCGGCTGTATGGCCTACTCTTTTTTTTCCTTTAGCCACTGAGATGTGGCCGAATCTCAAGGGAGTAAAGTGAGCCGTGCTCTGGGAAAAGAGGGAGCCTAGGGCTCTTAACAAAGGCCAAACCCAAAACGTCGTTTTGGGTTGGTATTTTATTTTTAAAAAAATCAGAAGACAAAAAATGACGTCATTTTAGGTTAGTATTTTATTTTTTAAAAAATGAAAAGGCCCTTTTAAGGTTTCTAATTTTTTTTTAAAAAATTTTAGAAAGCACCTCCAAAGCAACGTCGTTTTAGGCTTCCAGCAACTAAAACGACGACGCCGTTTTGGGTGTCTATCCCCTAAACACTATAAAACCCCCTCTTTTTCTCGGATTTCACCCTAAAACCCTCAAAAAAAAAAAAAAAAAAACCTCACATACACTTTGAAAGCTGGATTGAAGAGGAAAGAAGAAAAAGACTCAAAGAGGTTTTCTTTTCTTTTCATTTTTTCTATTTTAGTTATGAAAATAATTTTAAAAAGGTAGAAAAACATTATGAGAAAATTCTTTAAAAATAAAATAAAATTAAATATTGTAGAGAATAGGAAAATTTCATAAAATAATATACAAATAGGAAAAAATCTGTACCAATGAAAATAGAAAAACAATTATGAAACAATTAGAGAAATTTTTGAAACATTTTTAGTTGTTTTCAAACGCTGAGTGTGTTTATAATTTATAGATTTATACTATATAATATTATATATATATATATATATATATATATATATATATATATATATATATATATATATATATATATATATATATATATATATATATATATATATATATATATTTATTTTTTCTCATATTGTAACGCTATTTTATTGTTGATTTTCTTTAAAGATACACAAAAATTGACAAAGATATTGAAGTTGAAGTAGAGCCCACAAGTGGAAGAAAAGATCCGAGATGGAAATATGCTTGCTTATTAAATGAGAAAGATATAATTACGCTCATTTGTATTTTTTGTGATAAAGTAACTAAATGAGTCAATTATAGATGAAAGCAACACCTTGTTGGAGGATTTAGAAATTCAAAAAAGTGTACAAGATGCCCCGAACATGTTAGGAAAGAAATAGAAGAGTATCTACTAGCCAAAAAAATCAAATGAGTTTTGTGAGTCATAATGTGAATGAGGATATGTTTAGTCCAAGATAAAGATGACAAAGACTGATATTACTAGTAAAATGGGAGTAAATGATGTTTCTAAAGGGTTGTAGCAATGTAGAGGGAAGTGGTAGTAGCTGTAGTTGCTAAAGACTACAAAAAGGTCTTATGGATAATTTCTTCACCCCTAATTTAGAAATGGTTGTTCAAAATAGAAAAAAATACTCAAACTACTATTAACAATGCCTACAAGAAAAAGGCCAAGGAGAGAGTTGTTATACTATTTTGTAGATGGATGCATGATGTGTCGATTCCATTTAATTCGGTGAACTATGCTAGTTTCCAACCAATGATTGAGGCAATTAGGCAATATGGTGTGGGCTACAAGGGACCAAGTTTTCATGATGTAAGGGTTACTAACTTCAAGAAAGAATTGGCTCTTATAAAGGATTCGATGAAGGATCGCTTTCGTGGATATCTTATCCTCGGGGTCCTGCTGACAAATTGCTAACCTCAGGATCTCCCGTGGATTTGGTTATCATACCATGGTTGTGTCCCATTTATCGGAATCCATATTTCCACTAAAAAAATCGGACAGAGTCTCTTTTGTTCGGGGAGCTCTACCCAACATACGACCTTTATAATAGTAATCCATAAGAGTTTATTTCAACACTCTTATACTGAACATATATTAAAACTAGCTTGTTCTAATATAGTTTACCCGACACCACCTCAATACATCCCTTTACTGGGACCCATTCATTCATATTTAAATTATAAATATGAAATTTAATGCTTAATGATAACCATAAGAGTCCGATCACTACCCTCCTTACCATAATTACATACTTGACTATTTACAACAATAGTCCAAAAATTTAATTACAATTATTTTTACATACATCAATGCCATGCTCGACTTTCATAATCACGACCTCTTGGAGCGTCATTGCACACCCCGTACCAAAGGGGGTCCTACAATGTGGTGAGCAATGCCCAGTAGAAAAATTCTCCCATAAGGGCTAATCCTTAAATGCACATGTGAAATGGCGCACATGACACATCAACCACATTCCATAAATAATGCAATCGTATATGGAGGTGTTCTCTTGTCATGCATGATGAGACTCCCTCATGCCCACAACCCGAGTCCCGACCGACTTTCACACCAACGCCTAAGTGCGGAAAAACCAATCATTAGTGTTTCACCCAATGACTTAAACCATTGGACAACCCTCCAATTTTAATTTATCAAATCCCGTGTGTTTATTTGGGTTGCGAATTTTCGAGGTCTCACCGCAAGTTTCACAACGCCTTCCGACACTTTCAAGAACTTTCATCGCTGGATCCATATGTCTGACCAAGAATAAAATTCAGTCTTCCACCCTCGTGGGGAGGGACTTCGCCCCATCTGATTCACCCAAACACACGTGATTTATTCTATTATTATTTTATACAATCGTGAGTCTCAATTTTGGACGTTGTCCCATTTCCTAGCTCACAACTCATTCACCAAGAATGCACACAAGATTCATGCACCACACCCGACTGACGCAATGTGACTGCATAGAAATGCATGATGCCAATGCATTCTTCTTCATGCTACATGTATATATGAGTGCTACATGAAACATTAATACACCATGGACAATTATAATTTTTACATATAATTTACATCCATGTAATCCACGTTAATACAACAATTAGCATGCATCAACATAATTCTCACACACTGTATGTTATTCATAAAAACCATAACACATAAAATGGCCCAAATCTCGGACCCACATAATACAAGGCACCTCTTGGTCCCTTCACGGTTCGTCATCGAATTATTGGGATACCAAAATACACCACAAAACCCAAAAACATCAGTCTTGGGATCAAGACCAAACTCGAACTTAGTTCGAAACTCCGCTCGAAACAGCCCCGATATTTCGTACTGACTGGCTCGCGGATGCACTTCTTCCTAGTGATGTGAAATTCGCTAAGAACTCCATGTAACCTCCCAAACAAGCCTCGCCGACCGACAAGTTACATGAAGCTGTCGTAAAATCGCTGAAACTGTATTTGGAAAACATGGGTTATAAATTTTTTTCACTTTTCTATCAAAATCACACCTTTAGATTTAACGAAATCGCAAGGTGATAACGACCGCACGGTGACAAGCCTCAAAATACAAAATCACCTCAGATAAAACAAAATACACTCCTGTTTTCCAAATGTCCAACTACACAATAAAGGACCTCTGGTCCTCATCAAAATATAAGATAAGGATCAATCAAATATAAGTTTATCGCAACTGCTTTTTCTCAAACATGCATGCATATTTTACAAAAGATATTTACATATAAAATGTCACATTTTTAAGTTTTACTAGTTTTAATTTACACCTTATCTTATATATAATCACAGCTTTCTGGCGTCTGGGACCAGGATCTTAGGAAAGATCTTTCGGCTAACCTGCACACAGAAAAAATTATTTAAAAAGCGAGCGTAGGCAAATGAGCTCGGTGAGTCTTATAAGTTCTAAATCTTTGCTTTCTAGCTTTGTTTGTACACTCCCAATATGAAAGTACATCTGAAATAGTTGTAAAGCGCATAGAAAGCGAGTTTTGCTATGAGAAAACCATTTAAATGATATGTTTATAGCTCTTTGCGATACGAAAACTATTTACCAACTGTGGCTATTCTAAAACTATTCTGCTGGCAAAAAGTACATTTTTCGGTGGTAGTTGTCTCCCGAAAGTGCTCTCTGTTAATCAGTACCAATACTTTGTGGCCATTTAAAATACCACAGACGTGATACCACGGAACTGGCATCGGTAGTGAACCTCGAACCTGGAATTTAAAGATGGTCAGTGGTGAACACGGCGGGATCTATATAGCATAATGGAACCTCGGAACCAAAATGCTCGGTGATGGAACCTCGGGAACCAACACCTCATCGCTATGTACTAAGTCGGCGCACTAACTATAATACCTCAGATAATCGGAAGAGGCGCCTCACTATATATTCTATATCTAACCACAATTGCAGGCAGGCTGATATAGTTAATCATAATATCCAGCTAACCTAGCCATGCACGTCAGAAATACATCGTGGAGCGAAATTTGTGCCATGTAGGGGTTTTGCTAAACCAGGTCAAAACTATTTCTTAAATACTGAAATCGAACTTTTAGCGAGTATAACAATTTGGGAGGTAAAAAAATGCTTTATAAATCTATATTTTCAAGCACTTTACAAACACAATTTAAACACTTCGTTTTAGAAAATGATTTTAGTACTCACCTTTTCTCGACTAATTTCTTTCAATTCTTGTCAACACTCTAGATTTACAGTCGGATATAAATAGCCTACAGATTAATTTAAATTAAAATGCCCTCGGTTTAGTTTTAACCTGCGACATACGGGGTTTTCAAAGTAGTATATCGAGCGAACCCGATTCTAACAAAACTTTACGTCTTAGTCCCATTCGATATGGACATCGATGTGTGATGTGAGTGACCAAAATGTCCATACACATTAAATGCCCCATAAAAACTATCAGTTTTAACCAACTTTTGACTCGAGGACTTTCTATAAAGTCTAAAATGCAAAACATTTTTGAAAATTATGTAAGAGCTTATAAGACTACACTCCACAATTTCAATCAAACTATAAGAAAATAGTCCCTAAAAATTCCAGCCACCTATTAATAGAACATAGTTCAAAATTCCTAAAAATTCTAAACTCGGTCTAAAAATTTTGGGCTGAGTTCACGACCTTTACGAGTCTCTAAAAAATTTCAAACCATTTGCCTGCTTTAGGCTCGAAATAACACAAGCAGGCAAATTTTCTACCTTTTAAAGTTTAACAAAAAGAAAGCTAAGATATTATTTTATGCGTAGCTCTCTTGTGTATGCAATTTTGCCTTACTGCTCGGCCAGACGCCTACGGTCGGGTTAGTAAATACGAGAAAGAAGCAAGGAAAATAAAAAAACAAAAATGGCCTCTCTCTTGGCGCTCCAGCATGGTTAGGTATAATCCATTTGCTTTTTATCTATTTTGATTTTTGTTTTTTTTTTCTTTAAGTGGGACCCACATGTCCCTTTTCTTTCACTTCTTGAGTGATTGATAAAAACAATTTATTTTATCCGGTTCAATTTCCTTTATCTAATTGAATATTCTTTAAATATTTGCCATTTTTCAGAATTTTTCAAAAATCCCGTTTTTAGGTTTCACTCTAAACCCGTCGCCTAAAAATTCGTAAAATATTCCAACTATCTCGGAATTTAACGAAACTTTCCTGGTTTACTAAATTTCACGAGATGAACTTAACGGCACAGTCCGTTTCTTCATCCGAGATCTAGAGAATTTTCGAGACTTCCATGAACTATTTTAGCAATTTATTATTATTATTTTACTATTTAAACTTCCATTAATTATACTTTCACCCCCTCTACTTTCCTTAATTGTAAAAGTGCCACAATTCTTTGAAATTTTATAATTTCACCTTAAACAGATTTTCAAAATTCTATTATGACACTAAAATAATTAGGAAGCCCTTGGCTGCACATATGGTTACACATACGTACACCCTCTAAGACGGTGTTACAAATCCCTCCCTCCTTAAGAACATTTAGTCCTCGAAATGAACAAAACTAATATTAAGAGGATACCTTAATGCGAAAACAGCGAGGATATTGTGCGCGTGAGCCTCGGCTCCACATTAGCCTCTTTAATCCATGATTCCCCATTAAAACTTTATTGCAGACCTTATTCGCAAAATCTACTCTCTGCGTCTATTATCTGCATTAGGCTATCATATAGGTCAAATTATCCTTTAGTTCTCTTGGGCGATCTTTGTGGTACATGGGAGGGATGCGGAATGTATTTGCGAGCATGGATACATGAAAAGCGTTATATGAACCTTAGACGACTGCGGAGGAGGTCACAATCATCGCCTCTTGGTCCCGCTCGGCAATAATCATATGGCCACTGTGTATACGGGCCTCGACTCGCGTCTTCAGTCTGAGGACACCTTTCGAGAGCACAGGAGAGACCACATCGCCTGTAGCCTTGAATCCCTCTGAGTTTGTCTGCATCGCTTACGTCGTACTGGCTATCTTGGTGTCTCGGACAATGGATCTTATCCCCTAGGTGTCTGGCACTAACTGCGGGCTCTCCAGGTCTCCTCTCTCTACTTCATCCCCAACATAGAAGTCGACACTTAGGCCATACAATGGCAAATAGACCCACTTTATCTTTGGATTGATATTGTTGATGTAGGCGAACTCCGTAGAATAAATAGTATCCTAGCTTCCCTTAAACTCTATCACGCATGCTCTGAGCATATCCTCTAGCGTCACGAATAGTTCTCTCTAGCCCGACCATCGGTCGAGGATGGAAAGCGTGTGCTAGGAGTGCGATCAGGTCCCCATGGCATCCTATGCATTGGACCCCGAAATGCGGACGTGAATGCAGGGTCTCGATGCGAGACTATCGATATAGGAACACCATGTAATCTAACTATCTCCCCTCCCATATAATTGGGAGCGGCTTGTCAGTGGGTCATCGGTACCTTCTTTGGGGAGAGAAAATGCGCGAAGTTTAGTTAATCTATCACTATCACCCATATGACGCAGTGTTGTCTCAGGAGTTCTCGGGCTTGAATGTAAAATCCATAGTAATCTTATCCCACTTCCATCTGAGGAATCGGAAGGGCATGTATCTTTCTGCGAACCCACAGTTGCTGCAGCAGCCTACTCTTGAGTTAGGCATCTAGATCACAATCTGCAATTTCCTTTTCATGCCTTTCCTGATAATGCTCCCTCGGAGTATGATACATTTTAGTGCTACGGGATGCATATTATCTTTGAAGAGTGAGCCTCTTCCATGATTTCCTTTTTGGTTCACACATCGAGTACACACATTCGAGCTCCCTCTAGCTATTACATGTCGTCTACGTCACGGAACTACGGTTTCCTACCACCCCTCGATCTACGCCTCGACTTAATCATCTCACGAAACACAGCCGACCTTCCTTGATCTGATCACGAAAGAGGCGAACATAAAATGATGCGGCGGTGTCACATATGACTACTGCGATTGAACTCCCGAAGATCTCAACTCTATCAACAATGGGAGATATCTTGTGCATGAGATAAGCGCCGGAGACCCTCTCGGTTTAGACTTAAGGCATCGGCCACTACATTGGCCTTCCCGGGATCAGTCTATCGTGCAATCATGAATCCTTAATCAACTCGACCAAGTGGCTTGCCTTAAGTTAAGCTCTTTTCGAGTAAAGATATATTACAGAATATATGATGGTGATGTATCTTTACGGGAACACCATATAGATAATGTCTACAGATCTTTAGAGCGAAAACCCTTCTTTGCTAGTTCTAAATCATACGGTCGGGTAGTTACGCTCGTGCTTCTTTAATGTGGAAGCACAAGCTATCACTCTGCATCACGCGTAAACACACCCCAACCTTACTTAATACAGGCATCATTATATACCACATACTTAGTCAGCACCCCACGTGATGGTGCTAATCTTTGGGCGTCGTCCAGTCTACGTCTCGGCTCCTCGAAACTATGGCAGCGGGTATCGAGCCACTCGAGATTCCCGATCCTTTTGATAGATTGGTCAAGCCCAGGGTTGCTATCTTGAAAATCCATCAACAAATTTCCTGTAATAACACGCCAATCAAAGCTAGCGGACTTGAAACATTTGTAGGCGGCTTCCAATTCCATATAGCCGATCATACGAGGATCCACACTAATACCTTTTGCGAAATGACGCTGACCAGAAAGCTACTGTCGGCATGCCTTACTAAACTTAGCGTATAAGCCGACGCTCTCTGAAAAACTGCAATACTATCGGAGATGCTACGCATGTTCTAAAACTACTGAGTACGCTAGAATGTCATCGATGAATATGATCTGAAGCTTATCTAAATACGAGGCGAATACCACATTCATCAAATCCATGAGCTAGCGAATTTGGGGCATTAGTCGATCAGAATGCATCCTTTAGAACTGGTAATGGTATCTGGAATCTGAAGCGGAGTCTTGAAACATCATTCTCCGGTTTCAGTGATGGTACTTTGACCTTAGGTCGATCTTAGAATATACTGAGATCCATGCAGTTGGTGAATAGGCTCATCTATACGAGGGCGGATATTGGTTGTGTGTTATGCCGGATTGACTGTCTATAGTCTATACACAGCGTAAGCTTCCATCTTTCTTCTTCCACGAAGAGGCTGGGCTCCCACGGTGAAGTACTAGTCGAATGAAGCCCTTACTTAGCGGTTCCTCGATTGTACGTGATTCTTTCAACTCTATGGCGCCATTACGTTGTGGAGGGAATGGATATCGGTAGGTTCACGGAATTTAGTTGATAACGAACTCAATTTCTCTATCTGAGGTAAACACGAAATATCATACGGAAAGACATTTGGAGACTCTTTGACTATAGGGATGTCTTCCGGTAGTGTCCCTGTATCTCTTATCACTTTACCAAATGCGAATAACCTTGGCAGCCTTTCTAAAACATTTTAGTGGTCTTGGCATTAATGAGACTAGGCGATCTCTCTTCGATTCAGGAAATATCACGCACAGTTCCTCTGGTGGGAACTTGATCTTACTTCTTTCTTATAGCGATCTAAGGTGGCTCACATGCGGATATAGTGATCCATACCAGATTATATCGAGTGCGGATACTAACAACTATCAAGTCAGCTGGAAAATCACTTATTACGGATCACCAATGCACTGCACAGACTATCCTTTCGGATATCATAGTATCCCATTAGATGCAGGAAACCACCATCACGACCATCATAGGCTAGGACTCTATCTGAGTGCCTCTCGTTGAAAATCTTGGAAATAAATGAATAGTGGCTCTTTGGGTCCGCTGATGATGAATGGCGAAATCCTTTTGAGTAATCCGCGTCGATGATACATCGCCTCTGCGTATTGTTGTAAATGCAGAACTGATGGGAATTGCCACTGCGAATCACAATTGTCGAGTCTTGCCTCTGCGCCTCCTGCGCCCCCACCCGCGACCTCTGCAGTGCTTTATGCGCCACCTGCACCTAAACCACCTACCCGGCTGGTAGGACCGGTGCACAGGGTAGATGCTCTTATGCCTACCTCGAGTCTCTGCAGCATCTGCTTGTGGACAATCTCTGGATAAGTGACCTTCCTGCCTGATGAAACATCCTGTCATATTCATCCCTGCTCCTAGAGATGCCTCCTGACATGTAGGGCATAATGGAAAAGATGATCTAAGATCCTACCACCTCACCGGGACTCACGGTGATCAAACGGATCCACAGCTGAATCTTGCTCCTCGTCACGAGCCTCCTCTGTTGGTCACTTCTTCCTTTCTTTCTCTTATCTTGACTAGTGCTTGGTGACTAGTCTTGAGAGCACCTCTCTCTTGCTTGTCTACGCCGCCACGAGTTAGAGGCGAGCGTCCTTTCTGCCCTTAGTGTAGCCTCTCGGAGCTTTTCATAAGAATTGCTACTTGCTTTGCTTTTGCTGTATCATAGTAAACACGGGGGCACATTGTCTCTCTTAGTCTTGGAGTGAAGGATCTAGTGTCCACGTCACCTTTTTCGGGGTAATTATGGTTGGAAGAGACCTCGTGTCTCGTCACCATATAATAATGAAACAGCCCAACCACATCAATCATAAGTACCATCTCTGGGTCAGGTACCATCATCGGTTTAGCCCACAATTTTGAAGTAACGTTACTATCATGCCCCTACGCTCTTACAGAGGCTCCGTGTCTGGCGGGTGTTCTTTGTAACAATAATATAACTTTGATCCATCGTCGATCGCCACGGTGCCTTCGATGGTTCTACTGGGGCTGATTCATTGAAGCATCTTTCGATCTAGGGGTGTGCTCGACATATCTCTCTGATGGTGCCTCCGGTGCGGAAGTCCTAGATCGACCTCTATGACCTCATCCAGACATAATGCTGTGAATTTCAAAGTTAAAAGATCCAGTGACACTTTTCAATATTTGATGCATGCAGGATTTACTTAAAACAATGTAGGTTAGATAGAAAATCATTATAAAACAATTCATAGGAAATCACGGCAGCACAGCCGTAGCGTAAGCAGGCGAACTATTGCCTAAAACCGCTCTGATACCAGCAGCGGACCCCCTTCTAGTGACGGGAAATCTGTAAGCCGACTCGATGGCCTCAGTGGCTTCGCTCGTGACAAGTTACCACTTGAAGCTAATGCATGCTGAAGCGTATTTGACATAGGTTAAAAATTTTTCACTTTTCTATCAAAATCACACCTTTAGATTTGCAATGCGGCGGAGATACTGTTGCCACGGTGGTCGAAGCAATACAAAATCCTGCCCATAAAACAAAAATACACTCGATTTTTCCAGATATCCAACTCACAATGATAAAGGACCTCTGGTCCTCATCAAAATAACAAGATAAGGATCGATCAAATATAAGTTTATCGCCTTTGTTTTTCTCAAAACATTGCATGCATATTTCTGAAAGATATTTACATATACAAAATGTCCCACACATTTAAGTTTTACTAGTTTTAATTTACACCTTATCTTATATATAATCATGACTGCGTCTAGGACGAGAGGATCTTGGAAGATCTTTCGGCTTCAACACACACTTTTGAAAATTATTTTAAAAGCAGCGCCAGGCGACGGGCTCGGTGAGTCTTATAAGTTCTAAATCTTTGCTTCTCTTGTTTGTACCTCGATATGAAAATACATCGAAATGGTTGTAAGCGTTGTAAGAAGCCCCGAGTTTTGCTATGAAAACCATTTACAGCGATACAGCCCATTATAACTGCTTGCTTGTTAAAAACTATTCTCTTCTTTGAAACTGTTTAGGTGTTAGTTAATATCACGAAAGTGCTATCTGATAAATCAATACCAACCATTGTGGCCCATTCTGAAATACTGAGCGTGATACCACGGAACCTGACATCAGTAGTGAACCTCGGAACACTACCGGCTAAAGTATTCCAGTGACTTGCAATGGGATCTATAGCATAATGGAACCTTGGAACCAAAATGCTCGGTGATGGAACCTGGAACCAACACCTCATCGCTATGTACTAAGTCGGCGCAGCTATATACCTCAGATGTGCGGCGACTCAACTATATATTCTATATCTAACCCCCGATTCTTGAGCCGGGCAATACTTAGTTAGTCATAATATCCATAACCTAGCCATGCCTGAATCAGGAAATACATCGAGAGCGAAATTTGTGCCATGTAAGGGTTTTGCTAAACCAGGCCAAACTGTTTCTTAAATACTGAAATCGAACTTTTCTGCTGAGTATAACAATTGGGAGGTAAAAAAAATGCTTTATAAATCTATATTTTCAAAGCACTTTACAAACTTGTAATTTAAACACTTTCGTTTTAGAAAATGATTTTGAGTACTCACCTTTTTCTCGACTAATTTCTTTAATTCTTGTCGGCTTTTCTAGATTACAGTCGAGGATGCTCAAAATACTTTACACAATTCATTAATTAAAAAATGCCCTCGGTTTAGCATTTTAACCATAAAACATACGAGGTTTTCAAAGTGACTATATCGAGCGAACTTGATTCTAACAAAACTTTCACGTGCTAGTCCCGTTCGATATGGACATCGATAATATGATGTGAAATTGACGAAATATCACATTTAAATGCCCCATAAAAACTATATGTTTTTTAATCAACTTTTTGACTAGGGACTTTCCATAAAGTCTAAAAATGCAGAAACATTTTAGGGAGGTCACATCAAACTTGTCATTACCTCCTGAAATTTCAATCCCAAACTATAAGAAAATAGTCCCCAAAGTGATACAGTATCAGAACATAGTTCAAGAAATTCCTAAAGGTATAAACACAAAATTAAAATTTTGTTGAAGTTTCAACTTTTACAGTCTCTAAAAAATTTCAAGCCATTATATAGCATTTAGGCTGAAGACCAACACAAATATACAAATTTTCTACCTTTTTAAAGTTTAACAAAGGCTAAAATAGTACCTATCGCGTAGCTCTCTTCGCGTATACAATTTTATATACTGCTCAGCAAACGCCTACGGTCCGATTTAAATAAATCCCGAAAAAGAAACAAGGAGAAAATAAAAAAACAAAAATCGCCTCTCTCTTAAAGCTCAGTTCGTCTCATCCATTTGCTTTTTATCTATTTTGATTTTTGTTTTTTTTTTCTTTAAGTGGGACCTACATGTCCCTTTTCTTTCACTTCTTGGTCCGTTTCAGCCCCGAAACAATTTATTTTGTCTCGGTTCCAATTTTCTTTATCCTAATTGAATATTCTTTAAATATTTGCCATTTTTCAGAATTTTTCAAAAATCCCGTTTTCAGGTTTCACTCTAAACTCGTCGCCTAAAAATTAAGTAAAATATTCCAGCTATCTAGATTAAAACTTTCACGGTTTACTAGATTTGTGAGGGCAGACTTAGCAGCTGTCCAGTTTCATCATCAGAATCTGAGAATTTTGAGACTTCCATGAACTATTTTGGCAATTTATTATTTATTATTTTCTTATTTAAAAGCTTAGTAATTATCATCACGCCTCTGCTTTCCTTAATTGTAAAAAAGTGCCTGATTCTTTGAAATTTTTATAATTTCACCCTTAAATCAATTTTCAAAAATTCTATTATGACAAAATAATTAAGAAGCCCTTGAATGCACATACGGTTACACATAAGTACACCCTCTCGGGGCCGAGGTGTTACGATCTGAACCACAATCGAAATTGCTTGGGGGTATCCCGAAAAGCAGTCCACGAAATTCAACGACTGTCAATAGTCAAAAAAATTCCTAAAAATTCCTCGCTCGGTCAAATTGTAGTATAGAATTTCGGTCTTTCATAGCCTCTAAGCCAATCGAAGCCATTAAATGGCCTTTAGGATAAAAATACTTACAAGTAGGAAAATTCTCTACCTCATGAGGTTGTGAAACTCGAGATTTAGTACTCAGCGTAGCCCTCATTGCGATGGATCAACTTGCCTTCGGCCAGATGAAACCTACGGTTCAATTTTCATAGATCTGAGAAAGAAGCGAAGAGAAGAAAAAATAAAAAATAAAAAATAAAATCTCTCCCTAACGCGAGCTCTCTCTCTCTGAACAAATGCCCTCCTCCTTTTTTACTTTCGTTTTTATCTTCTTTTTATTATTATTTTTATTATTATTGTTTTGGATACATGCTTCATATTACTTCATTCGAATTAAGTTGCATCGTGATTTATTCTTTTCGAGTTCACTTTATTTTAAGCAGACTAGCCCAAATATTTCTTGACTTCGAGATTTTTATTAAAAATCTTGTCTCTGAAATCTTGATGACTATATTGAAAATTATAAAATATTACATTTGTCTGAGAATTCAATGAAACTTTTAAGATGCTAGATTCATGAGACAAATTTAACAAGCGCGATTCGTTTAGTCAGCGAGATCTAGAGAATTTTCACAAACTTTCCTAGACCATTATGGAAATTTATTATTATTATTATCATTTTGCCATTTTGAGAAGGAATTTCATTTTCTCGGGTTTTTCTGATTTCATGGAATGGAAGCAAAATGGATGTTCAATTGCCGGATAGATGGGTAGTAGGAAAGGAAGGTCATTGGTGAATTTCTCGGTGAATTCTTCAAGAGGGACTATGTTCATGAAATCTATTAATGCTTCTTTTATGGTCAAGACGAGAGAGAAATTATTTGAATTGCTTGACAGTTTGGTGAAGGAAGTTGGTGTAGACAATGTTGTTCAAGTGATAATAGATAATGCTTCAAATTATGTATGAAATACTTGCAATTTGTTGGAAACTTTGATTACTTATGCATGTAAGTGATTGCATCTAATGCTATATTTATTATGTGTTTAAATCATGTAGGGAGGTTTTTGGAAAAGAAAAGACCACATTTGTATTGGATACCATGTGCCACACATTGTCTTGACTTGATACTAGAAGATATAGGAAAACTACCACACATTAAGAAGACAATAGAAAGGGTCGTATCCATAAGAGGCTACATCTATAATAGAACAGGGTTGCTCAACATGATGAGGCGATTTACTGAGTAAAGGGAGTTGTTGAGGTCTGCTAAGACTCAGTTTGCAATGGCCTTTATCACCTTATCTCGTATTAATGAACAAAAAAACAACTTGAGAAAGATGTTTACTAGTTCAAATTCGACATAAAGTAAATGGGTAAATGAGTAAAAGGGAAAAATGTAGCTAATATAATTTTTATGTCTTATTTTTGGAACACTATAGTGTTTTGTTTGAAGGTGTCGGACCCTCTTATGCGTGTGTTTTGTTTGGTGGATGGTGAAAAGAGGCCTCCTATGGGCTACATTTATACTACCATTAAAAAGGCGAAGGAAACAATTGTTAAAAGCTTTAATGGGAATGAAGATAAGTATAGGAAATCATGGTAGTCATTGATAGGAGGTGAGAGGTTTAGCTTTATCGCCCTTTGCATTCAACTGGGTATTTTTGAATCCACGGTTCTATTATGATACAAAAGGATTAGGATTGGACCTAGATTAAAAAATATTTGAAGATGTATGTAGTTGCATATCTAGATTGGTGAAAGACATAGATGAAGAAGAAGCATTTATATCACAACTAGACTTGTACCGCATGCTAGAGATCTTTTTGGTAATGAGTTCGTCATTAGAACAAGGAAGACTAAACCTCTAGGTTAGTTCTTCATTTTTAAATTATTATATATTTTTTGTTAAAATAGGTGAAATGTTAATAACTTATTTTATTAATTGTAGCTAAATGTTGGGATATGTTTGGATCTAGTACTAGAAGTTTGTAAAAGTTTGCACTAAGAGTTCTCAACCTAACATGTAATGCATCAAGTTATGAAAGGAATTGAAGTATCTTAATTTGAGAATGTAAGTTACTAGAACAATTACATGCAACTGAATTAGTGTCTTTACAACATTCTTTAACGTAACTTAGATTCTTAGAAACTAAAACATTGAGATATAATTATGAAAACTATTTTTTTTTTTAGATTCATAGTAAGAGGAGAAATAGGTTGGACCATCAACACTTGAATGATTTGGTGTACATTAAGTATAACCGAACCTTGATGAAAAGATACAATGAATCTCGTACCATTGATCCAATTTCCTTGAAATATATAGATGATAGGAACTAATGATTGATGGGAAGAATGGAATATGAAGGTCATGCAAAAGATGATTTGGTGTTTGAGGGTGATGATTTAACATGGGTTGATGTTGCAAGAGCTAGTGGAGTTCTGAGGCTTAGGGTTTTATGCAAGGCTAGCTGAGCAAAACACAACACTTAAAACTAAATTCAAGACCATCTAGCTCTAAACATACTCCTGCTCTTGCTTTGATTGATGAAGATGAAGAGATGATCTATTTATCAGAAGAGGAAAAGGAAGAAGAGGGGTAGTGGATGATTGATGATGAGGATGATATTGATGATGATTTTCTTGATTTAGATTTAGATGCAAATCTGAGTGTTTATTTTGTTTTGGAACTTTGAATTTTTGTGATTGTAGAAAGAAAGACAAAAGAATTTGAGGAATAAATTCCTTGTGTTTTTCATTGATCTATTATAAATCACACACACACACACACACACACACACACACACACACACACACACACACACACACACACATATATACAAAAACTAATCTAACCTTCCTAATAGATTACAACTCTATAAGACAAGTTTCCTAATAGGTTCCAACTCTATATATAAAGTAGATATAAGCTATAACACTCCCCCTTAAGTTAGAGCATAGATATTAGCATGCCAATTGTTATAGATAAACTAGCACAGTCTCCAGCCAAGGCCTTTGCTGTGAAATATTACCAATTGTTTTCCGGTGTTCACATATCCTGAATTAATCCATTTCGTATTTTCCGTTGAGCAGAAGTGATCTGTCTCAATGTTGCTAGTCATTCGGAGAACACAAGATGTCCACACAGGAGTTTCTTGGGACTTGTCTCCTCGTGTGACTTCCATCGAGAAATTATTGAAACCACTTGATCTCACACATGGACTGTGCCATCGCTCTATATTCAGACTCTGCACTAGATCGAGATACACCACTTTGTTTCTTACTCTTCCATGAGACTAGATTCCTTCCAACAAACACTCAATACCCTAAAGTAGACCTCATATCCTCCTTAAATCTTGCCCAATCCGCGTTAGAAAAGTACTCAATTCTGTTATGCCCATGATTACTATATAAAATACCAAGTCCTAAGTCTCCTTTCAAGTAACATAGAATCTGTTCAACAATTGCCCAATGGTCGATCGTTGGAGCGGACATGTACAACATTGATTGAGTGGGCAATATTAGGATGAATCCTTGTAAAATTAGTCATTCTACTAGCCTTCCCATCTAGGATCCTTAAATGTTGCGTGCTAGTAGTTATACGCTTGGAACCACAGGGGAACTGCGTGGCTTTACTCACCGCCAGATTCCTCAAACAATATTTCAACTTTTATATTTCTTTGAGATGAAAGATTCTGTTTGCACTTCCTGTGTAATGCCAAAAGTATCTTATCATCCACAAGTCCTTTGGATGGAATTGGTTTTGAAGAAAAGGATAGAGATGACTCTGCTGATTGCATTATACGAGAGTTTTGTGACTAAAATGATGTTTTGGAGATGAGGTGATGATTTAGAAACTGGATGACTGCATGATTGAGAAAGTTATGGAACATGAGAAAGATGTGGAATTAGTTCGTACCATAAATCCGAAAAAGCTCGAAGAAACACTAAAATAGCTAAACTCACACTCACTTGAGTGAGTTCGAGATTTTCTTGCCTTGGCCAAGTAAGTGCAACATCTTGCACTCTAACCAATGAGTGCGAGATTTCAAAGTGAGTGCGAGATTCAAAGAAATTAGGAGACAAACTAAGAAAGTCTGAACTATCTAACTTTGATTTCTTTCCATTTTAGACTCGAAAGTTGCTATAATTAGTAGGAAACATTTAGCAACTTGCTCTGGGTCAGGTGTATTAATAAGGGATGCAAGATCAAACAAAAGTAGATTGATATTATTCTTGTAACTTTGTAGTTTTAGTTCTTGACAATCTTTTAACATAATCTTTGACCAGTTTCTATTTTTATGTCTTGTCTGAGATTTATGTTTATTCATGGATGTTGTGACACGTTTTATGGAGGTAGACTTCTTCCTTGAGGTGAAGGGTGAATCCGACTACTAATCAAAAATTTGAGAAGAAAAAGCGTAAAGCCCATAGATATGATCTACAGTTTTGGTGAGGATCTCGTTGGGTTGAATCTTATAAGCACACAAGGTTGATACCCGAAGAGTTAACTTCATGGGCGTGGTGTTTTTCTTTAAAGTCCATTCTGATTACCAGGACTTGGTATGTTAGTAAAGCATATCGAATTATCTTTCATCCGGTGTAGTCGAATGGAGATATCTTCTTGACAGATAAGAAGAAGTTAGGGTTGGAGTAAGCCGAGTAGTGATCAAATAATACTTGAGAGAGTTAGGAATTTTTCCTATCTCTTTAAGACCACTTAAGCGGGGTTGAGATGGTTTGTTGCCGTCAGTTCCCCTCTTTGGATGACTAGGTATTTTTATATCTCTTTAATTCTCCCGAGGCATGTCTTGGTGAAACCCTAAGCCTCAAGGTCTTTTATTTATTTAATACAAAAAAAAAAAATTTCAGATTTCACCATCTTTTCCCTACAAAAATCAGATTTTAAATTCTTGCTTTAACTTCCCTTTTACTTGAACTAAGCCCTAAGCCCTTGTTTGGAAAGAATATCCTTCCCGTGGACAACCTTTGGCTACCCCAAGCTAGGTTTCTTTAAGTTTATAAATTTTTGTGCATCATTAAGACAACCAAGCAACCACATAGCTAGTCTCACGAACTATCAATACATCGAGAATGATCGTCTATAAAAGTAACTGTTGAGAATCATAGGATATTCTTAGAATATTCTCTAGTTTATCTTATTTCTTTCTTGTACATTATTTTCTTCCCTTTTGTATTTTATTTGTTTCTTTTTTGTGTCTTCCTAACTCATATAAATAGGTAGGACCTATACTGTATTTTGCTCACTCACTTATTCAATAAGGAAAAGTATTATTTTCTTCTCTCATTTCATATGGTATCAAAGCCATGGTTGGTTCTGGAGTGAGTCCTCTTTTCCAATAGCCATCCTCTTCGGTGGGCCCTCTCTGGCGGACCTTCTCTATCGGAACTTCTCCGGCGAGCCTTCTCCATCGAACCTTCTTCGGAGGACCTTTACTGGCAGATCTTCTCCGTCGGACCTTCTCTGTTGGATCTTCTCCATCAAACCTTCTCCGGTGGACCTTCTTTGGCGAATCTTCTCCGACGGATCTTCTCCTTTGGACCCCCTTCGTCGGATCTTCTTTGTCAGATCTTCTCTAGTGGACCTTCTTCGACGGATCTTCTCTATCAGACCTTCTTCGTCGGATCTTCTCCGTCGGACCCTCTCCATTAGACCTTTTTCGAGGTACCTTCTCTATCGGACCTTTTCTGAGGGACCTTCTCCGTCGGACCCTCTTTGGAAGACCCTCTCTGGTGGACCCTCTCCAATTAAGTACATATATAACAAGCTTGGTATATATGACCTATATGCTCTAGCTTGAGTGGGAGTGTTGGAAATCATAGGATACTCTTAGAATATTCTTTGGTTTATTTCCTTCATTTCTTGTACATCATTTTCCTTCATTTTTGTATTTTGTTTGTTTCCTTTTTGTGTCTTCCTTACCTATATAAATTGGTAGTACCTATGTTGTACTTTACTCACTCACTCATTCAATAAAGAAAAGTATTCTTTTCTTCTCTCATTTCACAGTAACAAAGTACTTGAACCCTAAGGTAGACTCAATCCTCGAAGGACCCCAAACATCAGTATGGATAAGCTCGAAAGAAGACTTTGTTAATTGATCTAGGTGCTTTAGGAATAAGATACGAATATGTTTCCCAAGCTGACATGACTCACTTAATTGAGGACAAACTAGAAAAACGAGGAACCATTTTCCAAAGCTTGGAAATGTTCGAATGACCAAGGCGACTATGGACGATGAAAAAGGTGAGCTGAGATGAAAAAGGCCTTGAGACTCATGTCCTATGTTAATTATCCTCCCTGTACTCTGGTCCTACAAGGTGACAAAACACTTAGAAAAGGTACAAGGGGGGACACAAAAGTGGGATCCTTTTACCAATTCCTAGGATCAAGTCAAGTATAAATCAATCAACCCGTGTCATATTTTGATGAATTGTCAACATCATTGATGATAACCAACCCTCAATTCTCTCTGAGTCTCTTTTTTTAATTATCTTAGTTCGAGGTTCCTCTAGACATTATTTGTTTTTTGCTTTAGTTTAGTTTAGTTTTATGTTAGATAATCAACAATTCAAATCATTCATTAGCTCAAATAGTGAAAATATCAAGTAGCTAGTGTACTCAATCCCTTACTAAAATCAATCTTCTATGTGGATTTGATATCTTGGGTTTTTAATTTGAAAGCCTTATAATACCATGGCCCATTACACTTGCAGAGGTTGGTTGCTTTTTATCTAATTTTTATATAATATGCAAACAACCTAACAGCCAATAATCTTCATGTGGAATATGATTAAATTCTACTACATAAATACTAGCATATGTGTTCATCATATAGTATTTATCAACAAATTGCCAACTATCAATTCTCATATGGCATAAGCTAACTAAAACATGTGAGCATGGAATTACTAAATAAATTGTCACTTATTACAACTACATGTATCTTTATTTGAACTTATGACATGTTTGTTTATGTCTCTTATCCGCTATGAAATCCATGTAAAGCTATAATTACTAAACATTTAATTATTTAGAAATGATAGATACAGTGTCTGTAGCCTTGGCTTCAACTCTTGTGAATTTATTAACCGCATGTGCAACATACATATCTCCACATGTCATTCTAGCACATATCTCACTTCTACGTGTCTCAAAGTATGATACACATCGATATAAAGTTAATTGAACAAGTGCAGTGATAAGTAACATTAGTGCCCCTTTAAGCACCCCATTTATGCATTTAGCAATATTTGTAGTCATCCAGCTATATCGATAACCTTAATTATATGCTTGAGCCCATTTTGAGTATCTAACTTTGAAAACCAAGCCACACTATTTGCATTTTATTGCTTTAGCTCCTCCATGCAACACTCATATTTTCGTGGTTAATGTTGTATACCAACCTTGTATGCCACGTCTTTTAGAATCTTATTTCTAAATTTTTCATAAAATTACTCACCACGTGTCTAAGACAATATCGATATTGTCCATGAGGGACGCTCCATCCAACAAATGGATTTCTAACAGCAACTTTTATTCCAGTGTGACGATTTGAAATTAAGCATATCCCTTCTCTTTGAGTGACGTGACGTCTTAATGCAATAAGAAACCAAGACTAACTATCCGTTGATTCCTCCTAAAAAATTGTAAATGCAAGGGGGACTACATTACCATTTGCATCAATTGAAGTAGCAATTAAAATTTCCCCCTTGTATTTTCCTTATAAGAACGTACCATCAATTTGTATAATTGGTCTACAATGCTTAAACTCATACAACGCATGACCCAAATGTCAAAAACCCGCATAAAATAAGATATTCAAAAATCCCTACTAAATGTATTGTCTTTCAAGCGACTTTTGTTTCCGAATTGATTAGCTTAAGGATGTTCATCTATTTAGTCAATGCTTGATACGACTCAACCTAGTCACCAAATACTTTGATCACCGCCTTTCTTTTAGCTTCCCAAATTTTTGTATAATAGACATCTTAACCAAATTTATCCTTAACCAAATTTATCCTTCACCATTTGATGCAATGTAGCTATAGAGGTCATATGGTCCCTTTGAACCACATTTTGGATCTCTCTTAAAATCAATTTAGAGCCTAATTGATAGTGATCCTGTGATAATTTTGGATAAACACAAGTGTGTAGACCAACGTACTTGGTTATCTCAAACAATCCATGGATTTTATGACGATATGCATGAAGCCTCCAACATTCTCCCACACTTGCCCAGCCTCACACTGTATGTCTTCCCTATAAAACCCCCGTCTAACAGGAACCCCATACCCAATCCTAGTAACCCAAAAATCTAAATCCCACATCTTCCATCATCTCCCTTCCCACAAAGCCAAAATAATCAAACCAAGGACCACAAAAACTCAAACCCAAGGACCACACCCTCTTCCCCAGGCCCCTAAATCATCAGAAAGAACCAAACCCAAGGACCACCCAATCCCTTGTTCCCTACCCTACCGACCAACCTTTCCTAAAACCCACGTTTTTCATCCATTCATTTGATTCTCATCCATGAAGAGAAAAAACCCAAAAATAAACAAGAAAAACAAACCATAACAAAAAATGTGTAATGGAGAAAAAATAAAAGAGGAAAAACCTCACTTGAGCACAAAGATGTGTGCTTGGCACTAAGGGGAGAAACCAAAATCATGGGGAAGAAGAAGTGAAATGAGCTCTTTCTTTATGCACTTTCTTTTGGACTATCAACCCTACTTTTGAAGCTTATCCTACGTGGCACGCTTATGTGGAGAAAATTATAATGTACTTAGGATTATTTTTAAAACCATACTGTTTTAAGATTTTTTTTTAATTTTCTTATTATTTTTTGGAAACACCCCGATTATATAGGGAAAGTTCAAAATCTTATGTAACATTCCATATTCAAAGGCCACTATTCAAAAATACATTCTGTGTTGGATTTGCTTAATCTAGGTTGGTATCTAATAGATAAGGATGCGGCTAATTTGGACCCAAAGAAATACCATACAGACCAAATTACATACTAATAAGGAGGGGTGATTTTTGGTCATTCTCCACCTGAAATCACCCATCTACACATCTTTCTATAAATCTGTTTCTTAATAAAGTAGTTTTCCCTATAGATTTGAGTTTTATTTTGTTTTGCGTAATTTCGTTATCTTGTTGCGATGTTTGGTTTTGTGTTGTCATCTTGTTACGACGTTTTGTTTTTTGTCATTTTGTTGTGAGGTTTTTTTTGTATGTGGGAGATTCAATAGGGCAAACCATATTTGATAAAATGGAGACAATAAATCATATTATGATCATCAGTATGTTGCAGAACTGAAGTCATAGGTATTCTATACGTAGTATCAAATTTGTAAGCCTTGAGTCAATTTATTATACTATTAACCTAGGTGATATTTCATCAATCTTCCTTGTCTTTTTAGGATGTATTCAAAATTGAATACTTCTTATTCAATATAAAAAGATTTTCTCAAAAGAACTTTTTTTTGCTTAAAGATTATTTAAATAGTGAAAATCGGTGCTATTTTTATCAATGTTCGTACTATTTTGGTCCTTTGTGAGATAATATATAAATGTTAATAAATTTTCAGTATTTAATAAATAAGTATCATTTTTAGTAAATATTATGTTCCATATTTATATAATATGTGGGTCTATACATGTGATTAATTGTGCATTATAGGCTATCTAAATAATTAACTCTTTCGAAGTGATTTCTAAGAATTAAGTTAATAGAGTTAATAAAATCACATTTGGTATGTTTTGTAATGTTTAGATACCAAAAGTCTTATTTCTATTTTTATGATATGCTTAAATAATAATAAGAAAATTTTAAAACTCTGACTCTATTCAAGGTGATACATAGTCATGACTTTTAACGAAAATCATTCATTTATTACTCTTCATGAAAAGATATATGACTATTCATATGCATCAAGATTCTTCATGAAAGAGTATGAGCTTACTATAAATAGATTATATTTCCCAAGTCATACACACAATTCACTTTCTAACATCTGATCATTAGAGAGAGTAAAGAGAATGACCTATTAAGGAATCAAAAGAGTTGTGCATATAGAAGATCAAGAGCCAATCACTTGAGTTGTGCATACAAGGCTTGAAGATCAAGAGTCAATTTCTTTTCGTTATCATATTCATTATGGATTCAGGTACACTTACACTTTACTAATACTTTTTAGGGAGTGTATTAAATTAAGAGAATTAATAACTTTTATGGAATTACATGTAGAGATCAATGTACAACGGAAGCTTGGATCATGATTAAACAAGATATGTGATAAACTAATGTCATCATCCTTAGAGTTTACTAACCTCTTGAAGTGGGACCTTCCAATCTATTCTAGTCATGACAGATCTGTGTGTGGTCGCGACATATCTGCATGTGGTCATGATAGATCTGGCATTGTGGGTGAGCCCTAGTGCACAAAGACCCGGAGGAAGAACACACTTATACATGTAAAAACCCTAGGGAGAATGTGTGAAGGTCATAAGGAGAAGGGTCTATTTATAGACTCAAAATCCTAAACTTATAAGGTTACTTGTCTGACAAGCAATTAATCCTTGCCTTACAAGGTTTCTTACCAGTCAAGTAATCAAACTTCTGCCTTGTTGGGTTTTTTTGCCTTTTAATCAATTATTTAATGGGCTTCGTCACTAATTAGCTAGCCTAGGGATCCAACAACCCAATATTAATTTTGGCTCTTGATCAACGACTAAGATTGTTTCTAGAGCATAAATCTAACAATCTCCCCCTTGCTTATAAGCAAGTATAGGACCGTGATCTTATCCAGTGCTATTCTACTAAAAGCCTAGATGTAAACTCCAAGATTAAGAATGTACATATTAAATGTATCTTTCCTTTGTAAAATATCGATAATTAATCGCAAGGGGATTACATCCAATCGATTAATTATTTATTTCTTAACTTATCAATTTCCTACAACAAATTCAATGCATTGATAGATTGTCATTATCATTCGATCACAGAAACATATTAGAAGATATTTCATACAAATTCCATTTTTGTATATCTCATAAACTCTGTTAGTCAAATGATCATTGTTCACAAATCATCAAGGTATTGGTCTTTAAAAGGAGACCTTACTTATTGATAACTTAAAGAATGATAATTACTTAACTACCTGTTTATAATACACTTAGGATTAAGAAAAATAGTATAACTAATATTGCCTAAGATTTCATTCCTTTTTATAGAATATTACCTTTAATTAAATTTCTCTTGACCCTCTAAAGGTGAATACAACATAACTCACTCTAATATTCTACAATAATCAAAACATATTATTTCATAGAATATTACAATCTAAATAAAGTGTCCAACTTTATTCATCAATTATGAGACAATTCATTAATTATGAGAACCTATGATCATGTTTTATATGGACGTATCCATATGATCTATGATAAATGGGGACTCTTCAAACATGTGCCTTTTTTATGGAAGCAAGCTACAAATCTTTATGCAATTGGTTCTTTCTTACTCCGTCAAAGGTAATGGTTGGTTAAGATTGAACTTTGCTTTCTCCTCAACCACAAGCAAGGTGAGCTCCCCCTTGTTGATGTCAATCCATGCTTGGCTTGAGGAATGAAGTGGTCTTCTTAGTATATGAGAATTTTGTAGATCCCCTTCAATGGCCTAATTGCAAAATCCATAGGAAGGTAAGTAAATCTTCACCAAAAGCGTTTTCAATAGACATCCACTTGACTTTCTTCTTCAACTTTCAGTTCATCCACTATGGGCTCTTCATCCTCTAAGTTGTTTAGGAGTGCCTTGTTCTCAATTTCCAACTCATTTTCACCTTCTTCCATAGATTTTAGGATAGGAAGTTCTTGTACATTTCTCAAAGGTATCCATGCATTCATTGGGATTTGTCGAAGTATTACTAGGAGAGGTCTTAGACAATTGTTCCTTGAATGCTTGAACTAAGTGTCCCCTTTGAGCTTTTATTTTTCAATCTATACTAGTGTTACATTTGGAAGGCATCAATCTGGAAATTCTGCTAAGTGAAGACTAATGCCTTCTTGTTCTCATTCCATGTAGGTAAAAACTACTTCATATCAGGACAATAGCTCATTCTTCCTCCACAATGTGGTGTTTGAACTCCATGATAAGGCATATGTTGAAATTGGCATACAACTGGGTTCTCATAGACAAGATCGTCTTGATACGAAAACCAGGTAATTAGATCTCCTTTATTCCATAACTGAGTCATTGTGAATTTTTTGGTCAAAATGATGAATAAGTAAGTCAAGCTTGTGAGACCCCAGAAAAATCCAGATTTCCTAAAAGAGGGTAAAATGGTAATTTCAGTCAAAATCTGGAATTTTTCTAGATCTCGGGGATGACAAAGCGGTTCTTTAGTTAGAATGCGTCTCGCGAAATCTAGTTACAAATGTCACAATTTCGTTGGATTAGGGTGATCGGGTTTCACGTTTTCGGGCGTGGAGTGTCGGATGACACATGGCCCAGTGGGGATGCGAGTGGGAATAGAGGGGGCTCTTAATGTAGCGAGGACTATCTGACAATTGCATGTTCTCCTTGAGGACACATGGCGCGAAAATGAGATACATGGCTCACATTGAACCCGTGTGGCAAAAATGGAGTTGAGAAAGTCAAACAAATGAGGGGCAAACTTGTAATTTTGAGGAGAAGACATCATCTTCTCCATCTTCATTTTCCCTCTTTGCACGGTTTTGGACGGCGTTGGGCTGGAAGTGAGTTTTAGAGAGAGAAAGTCGGCTTCTCTCTAAGATCTCTGACGATCGGACCCAGTCGGTTCGCTTAGTATGAGGCAAAGTTGGTCTACCGTCGAGGCTGCGTGCGGGTGCTAGATTTGGGGAGTTTGACAAACTCGGTAGGGGTTTTTCTCTACTTGCTTTACTTTTTCTTAAGGGTCATGTAATGGAGGATTTGTTGAGGCTGGATGGCGCGGTGATTTGATTCCAAAAGATTTGGACCAAGTGAATAAATCCCTAGAATGGTTTAAACAGTCCACGGACTGTTTGCTTGATTTGTGTGATGTTGTGTTATTGCCATGAGAAAATGACATGTTTGTGAGATGTTGTGGGCAGTTCCAAGATGAACTGCCGGATTGTGCCTTAGCCCATGAGAGCTAATCTTATGTTATTGTCGTAAATTGAATAACATGTTGTATGCGAATTAATATTGTTAATATATGCATGAGTGATATATTAGCATGTGTTGAATGTTTTGTGTGCCATTGCATTGCACTTAGGTGGGGAGGCCCAAGTAGGGAAATCTAATTACTGGGCATTGCTCACTCGCCGTGGGAATATATTTTCAGGTACCGAAGACGACTCGGGATGGAACATTATCCGACCTGAGGTAAAAGAAACGCCAAGATGGCCTTATTTTTTGTATCTTGTAAAATTTACGGGCAAGAGACTCCATTTTGTATAAATTATAATTAAATACAATTGTAAACAAATTGTAATAAAATCAATTTTGTATAAAATATACATTTTATGAGTATGATGTGTAGGCCCAAGTGGCTATTTTACTCATGTTTGTGTCTCGTAACACGAGACGTGTAGATTTCCACGGGTTGATTCGGTAGTCACTGGCACCCTGCCTGGCGCCACAAAGCTTGCCTTTTATGGAGGCAAGTCTATTTGCTCTTGAATTTTCCTCCATAAATACCTACAAATAAGAAGAAAAACAAAAGAAAATAAAGTAAGAAATACTAATAGTAAAAAAAAAAGTTAGCCAAGAAACAAGTCACAACAAAAAAATAAAAATAAAAATTTCCTAAATTAGCAAATCACCCATTCTTCAATATGTCAACTTCCAATGAAAGAAAGTGATCCGTGCTAATCCCTGACAACGGTGCCAACAACTTGTTATGACCAAATAATATATATATATATATATATATATATATATATATGAATATATGGCCAAGGAAGTGAATGTGTGGTAAATACTCAAAAACTGATTTTAAAAAGTAAATATACTCAAAAAAACTTAAATGAAAAGTATTACCAACACTCAACCCCTTTCCACGAGTGCACGGGTCATACAAGTAATAAAGTGAACCCTAGGAGTTTGGATATTGTACCCACGAGGATTAGAGGTTATCTCTAATTGGAATTCAGGCACTCTGAGTACAAGGGATCTTCACTATCTAGGTGACCAAATATGATGAGAATTAAAATCAATTTAACTAAAGTAAAAACTTATTTAAAACTAATTAACTAATTCTAAAATCTATCAAGCAAACAACTTCTAAAGTCTAAAATGTATGAAGAGAGGCATTAGGGATGGGAATAATCATTTAACAATCAATTTGCATTTCTTTAAAAGCATAACATTTGTGAGTTGAATGCTGGATTTGTCTAAGAGCAAAGTAGTATAGCTTTGGAATATCTCTTGACATTATACATTTCACTATTTAGAACACCATATTCCTAAACCAAGTCAATGAGTCTAAATAGCTACTTTTAGGATTTGATTCTCTTTAAGATTTGGTTGTTTTTTCTAAACCAGTACTCCACAACCATTTCTTAGGATTGAAGACAACTTGACCTATAGACAGGGCAACACAAGCCTCCTTCAATATAATTGGTACCTTAGTCTACCATTTGAAAAGAATAATCACTCCCATCTATCATAAGCACAAACATTCTTTCAAATTGAGATTAAACCTCTAAATATTAAACTGATAGATTAAACCTCTAAATATTAAACTGATAAACCATTAGGTGGTCCTTATGCCTCAAGAACACACTTCTACTGTCACTCAGAAGGGAACCTTGAAGTCAGAGGTTATAACATCACCTATGATTTATCAAAGTGATACTTAGAGTTCATTAGTTTTAAGAGGATCAATCTAGCATACCCCCAAGTTACTACTCTCTACTCTCAGGAACTCACTTCTTTGTGTCACTCAGAGGGGTCCTGGAAATCAGAACAAAGATACAGCTCTTTTTAGGTATAATCTACTGATATCTAAAACAAAACATTTCCAAAATAATACCAATTATATAAATTTAGTCTTAAACCCACAAAATAAACTACAAATCTGCAAATCTGAATGTTCAAAAATCAATCCCCACCCCTAGAGGGTGTTTAATGTTCCATTATTGGATTTCAATCATCACCAATCAAGTAACAAGCAGAAAAATAAAGAAAGAAATCAAGAGATAAGGAGTGAAAGAACATATCGTGATTTGAGCTTCAATCTTCGTCTCAACAATAATAAAATCTGGATCTTTGAGTACATAACCAAACTTTCACACAGCCAAAATATGCTCTAAAACTACTAAGACCACTAAAATCAAAACTAAGCCAAACCGAAAATGGTGTTTTAGAGAGAGAAACCCTCATGAGAGGCATTCTCCTATCTCCTTCATTTTCCCTAAAAATCTAAAAAAAAAATTGAGTATTTATAGTCCTAAGGTGAAATGGGCTTGAAAACAAATTCCAAATAGTACTTGGGTTTTCGGGTTAAAGTTCGACGCCTTTGTCTCGATACAATTTTTTGGGTTTGTCTCGACATTTATTTATGCTCATGTGAGGTGTCATTGGAAATATTTTTGAATGTAGAATGCAACCATAGAGTTTGAAACCATTCTATGTTTAGAGATGGTGCCATAAAATTCATCTTCCCAATGACGCCTTGAAACACCCATTGACTCTCCTTTTGAAAATGTTGCTCATTTCTGCCAACTCACTGGCTTTCCATCAATAGTTTACAAAACAGTTAGAGGAAATTTTATGAGTTTTACATGAATATGGATATCAAATACTTTAAAAATAAAGATGAGTTCGAACTCAAAACATGCATTTAGTTTCACACTCATCAACATCACATGATTCAAACTCAGTTACACTACCAGTTTCTTACTGACTTATCAACACGTATCCTTTTGAGACATCAGAGTACCTAATAAAGACACTTTTCTTTCCTCTTCGACCTAACTTCCATATTTCATGTAGAGAAATCATGAACATGACAGCACATCCCCATGTTTGAAACACTTAGTTTAGGTTTCTACTATCCATAGTCTAATTATGGTTGCAACTAATTTTGTAGGCACTCAATATATAATGGTACCAATGCATCACCCCAAAGTGATCGCAAATGAGCCAGGCCATCATGTGGGATCTAACTATCAAGAACTGGCCCTTATTTCTCTCGTCTCGCAACACCATTTGTGGAGTTCTAGGAATATTCAACTGATGTTGTATTCCTTTCTCATTGCACAATTCTCTGAATTGATCAGACAAATATTCTCTACCTCAATCGGTTCTTAATGCTTTTATATTTCACAGAAGCAATTTTTAACAAAATTTTATATGTGTTAAAGTAATCTTTAACGCCAAAATTATGGGATATCAACTTATTAAACCAAATCGAGTAATCATCAATAAATGTGATGAAATAGAGGCGCTCCATGTGGCCTTGAATCCAGAGGTCTATTGACAACATGGCAGCGGAAGATTCGTGGATGTCGGGTAACTTGACACCACACCATTGAGTCCCCTTTTTCCAGGACCTAAGATTTAACGAAAATTGGGCAGAGTCTCCTTTGTACGGGGAGCTCTACCCAAAATACAACCTATGCAATTACATGGCAAAATGGCCCAATATTATATAATGACCTCATTGGGTCCACATACGAGTGAAAATGGCCATGTAGGGCCCATTTATCCATTCTCAAACATATAAGCACATGACTATAAAACCATAGTCCATAAGAGTTTAAATTACATCACTCTTATACAAAACATATATCAAAATTAAGCATTCTAATACATGTTTTACAAAATATAAATCAAAGCCACAATCTGGCTTTCTTCTTAATATTGGCCTCTAGTGAGTGTCATCTCTCTACACATTCCCTGTACCTAAAAGGGGGTCCCACGACGGGGTGAGCAATCCCCATCAGAGTAAAATCCTATAAGGGCTACTCCCCACCTAAGTGCGCATGCAATAGTCATGCAACAAATAAACACTCCCCTCCAAAAGATGTCATCCTAGAATGGAAACCTACATGTTATGAATGAGATGCAACTCAACATGTCCCATGTACTGAGCCCTTACCGACTCCCTCTTAAACCCGAGTCCCAACCCGACTCCCTCACACATGCTTATGCCCGAGTGAAAGCTCCACCGTGGTATTTCAACCAATGGTCATTATCAAAACTCAAAAAGCTTTTCGTTTATAAATAAAAAACATTGGACAATCTCCGAAATCTCTTTAAAACAAAAGCATTGGACAATCTCTGAAATCGCTTTAAAACAAAAGCATTGGAAAATCTCCAAAACCGCTTGACTCTTTAGGACATTGTCCTTAGACCGAGCCCGCACCATCAACACCATACACAATGTTGATTTACAACCATGAAGACCGTGGGGCTCTATTGGACGTTGTCCAATGTATCAAGTCCACCACCCGTTCACCAAGAATGGTGAATGACAACAACCATGCACACCCACTCGTTTTACGCGATGTCCCGTGCATATGAAATGTAATGCAAATGTGCCATTGCCTATTCTTACCATGCTACATATATAATGAGTGTTATATGCACATATGCCTACTCATGCATATTATACATGCATTAATTGTATATATCGGTGAATGTATAAATTCCATTTTAAATCATATAATTCATGCCAACATACTTAACACACATACATTGACATCTATAAGTCATCACCAATCGGGGTAATGACTTACTTTATCCTCTAGGTCTAATTGTGACACCATGTCCACAAATAGCCTACAATCAAGCCATGCAATAGCCTCAATCATACATAAACTCATGCATTTCCCTAAGCCTCATGGATAATTATATCAACATGCATATAATTACCAAACAACATACACCAATTTCAAGGTTAGGCCAGCGCATACCATCCATGACCCGACGAATTTGCACACTTGGTGCTTGACAATCATTTACAGAAAACTATGAGAACTGATGCATTCAGCCAGACACATAGTAGATTCTAGACTCAAGGAGATTTCCATTGAGTCCAAGAACACCAAATTTGGAGTTCTAACGAAGGAGTTATGCAAGTTGCAAGCCATGAAGAAAATCAACAACATTGCAACACCTACAGTAGTAGAGGCTACTATATTTCGTCATTTTCGGATATAATATGAGCTCAAATTGCATTATGCTATATATGGATGGATTCTAGACTCAAAGAGATTCCATAGAGTCTAAGAATGTGCGAATCGGAGTTCGGATGAGAAAGTTATGGTTGTCCAAAGTTGGAGGCTTCACATGAACAGTGACCTACGCAGCAGCGTGGAACGTACCCAATTGCGTGCTCGTGGCACCTTTGGAGCTCCCGTGATGTAGCTTTTCAACCCAAACTCATCTCGGAAACAACCCTTTCAACCGACGACAAACCTGCCCTAATTGAGACCACAAATCGGCCATAAACATGGCACAAAACCTGTCCCAAACTAAGCTCAAAATCAACTTCAAAACAACCCCGAAAACTAGACATCATAGCAAAGAACTAGAAAAAATCAGTTTTTTTTCCTTTAGTGCTCGAGAGCACCATCGAACAACCCGGGGTCAACCAAGACCAAAACAACTCCTAGATGGAAAATAAACCGAAGTAGGAAGGTTCCTTACCTCTTGAAGCCTGAGCAACGACCCAAGGAAGTTCAGCGAACACTTCCTGAACACGAAGCTTTTGACTCCCCGAACCTTCCACATGAAACCTTGGCGAAACTTGGAGTTTTTGGTATCCACGTGTAGCCCTCGTTGAGTACTCCGACTTTAAACCTTGGCCCGTCGGAAGACGACCACTCGATCTCTGTAGATTGTAGAGAGAAGGTGGAGATTTTCTCCCTCTCTCTCACTTCTCTCCTCACTGCCCATTATTCCCTCAAAAAAAAATGAGCCTTTTCTTTTCTTCTCCCTTTTTGTCTCTCTTAGCTTAAGTTGGACAAGTGGCTCTCATGGCGCCACGTGTCCACTCCGGTCCTGGGTTTGTTTTTTTCCCGAAACGATTTATTTCTTTTTAGTTCAATTTATTTTAAATAAACTTAGCCCAAACCATTTCCTGAATTTCGAGATTTTCGTAAAAATCTCGTCCCTAGAGTCACTAGCGACTCACCACCTAAAAAATCGTAAAAATTCCGACTGTCTCAGCATTTGACAAAAATTTTCTGGGTCACTAGATTTCGCGAGATAAATCGAACGGCGCAATCCGTTTTATCATCCGAGATCTAGAGAATTTTCTAGGATTCCCTGAGCCATTCCAGCAATTTTAATATTCTTGCCATTTTTCAGAAAATTTTAAAATTTCCCAGGTTTTACATTCTTGCCCCCTTAACAGAATTTCATCCCCAAAATTCACACACTAGCACACACAATCACATGCATATGCTACAAAATCAAACAATACTCTTGCCCATAGGCGTGAGCAGAAACATACCATGAATAATTGACTGATCTGTCGGCTTAGTCTAAGGTGTAATTGTGTAAACACGCCACACAGGTCCCCCAGAAGTCTGCTGTGAGCCTTATACCGACTAGACCCATGCCTGGCCTCTCTAGCACATGTGCTACAAAAGGTGCTTGCGACTCCCACCGCCACTAATATTGGTTCCTCGGAGGCCCATCAGGAAAGAGAACAAAAGCGTGTCTATCGTCAACGATGACTAATTTGTGGTGTCCTAACACTCTGGAATCCCTACCTCTGGGGGCAATCCCGTCTCAAGTGTCCAGGCTTATGACAATGATAGCATGTTATCGACCTTGTCTAGCTAGTAGCCCTACCCTGGCCTTGGCCCTAATAGCCACGGCCTTGCCCCTATAACTACTGTGGAGTAGAAGTCCTCTACTTCTTCCCCGTGCTAGAAGAAGGCTGACTCTCCTTCCTCTTCCCACTAGCACATCCCGAATGCTCTTTGTGTCATCAATCTCTCTCTCTATGGCCATAGTTGTCCTAACCATAGAGTCCATATCATGCAGGAGAAATCCCACAATCTTACCTCGGATAGACAACTTTAGACCATCCTCGAATTTCCTTACCTTGGCCATGTCTGTGGCCACATAATCATCCTCAAAACGGGCTAATTCAGTGAACTTAGCCACGTATTCGAGCATTGTCATTGTTCCTTATTTCAGTTCTAGGAACTCTTGAGCTTTTGCATGTCGAGCATGAGCCAGGAAATAATTGCCCATGAAGAGCTCATGAAACTCTTCCCATGTCATTGCCTCGAGTTTCCTTGGGGCTAACTAATCCACCATACTTAGGATTCACCCTCTAAATTTGGAATGCGAGATAGCCTTATTCTAAGTAGCATTGGGAGGTGATCTCCGCAAACTTTGAGATCCCTCTCCTTGGCAACTAGTAGTGCATGTGCAATTACTAATAGACCTCCACATCTGAACTAATCCATTCATTCATTTTAGAACCCTAAGGTTATGTTCTCTAACCCTAGTGTTAAATCTTTTCCCATATACATCTGTCATGCATATATTTCCACATAATTTGTAACACACAAGCATTGAGCATGTTAGAACCCTAAAACATATAATGTACCCATTACAATGATCTAACCTATACTGGCAGTCCACAGGTATTCGTGTACCTAGACTCTTGATGCCTAGTTAAGATGAGCTAGTATCAGGGCCATACTTACGGATACCCACACTTGAGATCCCTAGGTAATCGTTTACCTAAGCTATGATATAATTTGTGGCCGCCCCAAATCCAGTCTGGTGACAACTCGTCCCGGCCATGAAGATTAGTAGATGTCAGATAACACAGCACCACACCTTTGAAGTCCATTTTCCAGGAGACGAAGATTTAACAAAATCGACGAGTCTCGCTTTGTGGGGAGCTCTACCCAATACAACCTATGCAATTGGTCACATGACCCGATATTATACACTTGACCTCATTTACTGGTCCACATCTGATAAAAAAAAATGGCCACGTGAGGCCCATTTATCCATACTCAAACATATAGCACATGACTATAAAATGATGAATCTTATAAGAGTTTAAATTACATCCTCTTATACAAACATATATCAAAATTAAGCATTCCCTTACATGTTTTACAAAATACCAAATCATTACATAATAAAACTCTTCTCAATATTGGCCTCTAGTAAGCGTCGTCTCCCTGCACATTTCTTGTACTTTAAAGGGGGTCCCATGACGTAGTGAGCAATGCCCAGCAGAGTAAAATCCTATAAGGGCTACTCCCCACCTAAGTGCAAATGCAACAAATAAACACTCCCCTCCAAAAGATGCCCTCCTAGAATGGAAACCTACATGTCATGAATGAGATGCGACTCAACATGTCCCATGTACCGAGCCCTTACCGACTACCTCTTAAACTCGAGTCCCAACCCGACTCCCTCACACATGCTTATACCCAGTGGCTTTCTGTTAATTATTTCAACCAATTATCCTTTATCCAAAGCAAAGCTTTACGTTTTTATAAATAAAAACCTTTGGACAATCCTAGAAACCACTTTAAAACAAAAGCATTGGACAATCTTCCAATAACTTTAAAATGGCTTGTTGGGCCCGATCTAAAATACTTCGCAAAGCATTGGAAAATCTCCGAAACCTCTTTAAAACAAAAGCATTGAACAATATCCAAAACCGCTTGACTCTATAAGACATTGTCCTTAGACCAAACCCGCACCATCAACACCATACATAGTGTTGATTTACAACCATGAAGACCGTGGAGCTCTATTGGACGTCGTTCAATGTATTGGGTCCACTACCCATTCTCACGGGAGCTGGTGAATGACAACAACCATCATACACCCAGGTTTTACGCGATGTCACATTACATATGAAATCTGATACCAAATGTTTTCAAATCTCGAGGAGTCTATTGACAACCGTAACCGACGGAAGATTAAAGTGGATGTCGGTGTGCTTGGAAGCACCACACCATTGAGTCCACTTTTTCTAGGACCCAAGATTTAACAAAAATTGGGCAGATTCTCCTTTGCTCTTGGGAGCTCTGCAAATACAACTGTGCGAACCACATGCCAAAATATTTAATATTAACCACAATGACCTCCTTTGGGTCCACATATGAGTGAAAATGACCACATCAGACCTTTATCTATACTTTCAGACATATAGGCACATGACTGCAAAGCCACCAGTCCATAAGAGTTTAAATTACATCACTCTTATACAAAACATACATCAAAATTAAGCATTCTAATAGATGTTTTACAAAATATAAATCAAAGCCACAATTCGATTTTCTTCTCAATATTGGTTTCTAGTGAGCGTCATCTCCTACACATTCTACTGTACACGAGGGTCCCATGCAGGGTGAGCAATGCAATGATAAAATCCCTCTGAGGGCTCTCCCGCTAAGTGCGCATACAATAGTCATGCAACAAATAAACACTCCCCTCAGATGTCATCCTAAAATGGGAAGCCTGTGTCATATGGTGAGATCTGAATCATGTCCATGTATGAGGCCCTTCACAGGCTCCCTCTTAAACTCGGAGTCCCCAGCCCATTCCTCATACATGCTTATGCCCAGAGTGAGAAACTCACCATTGGTATTTCAACCAATGGTCATTTATCCAAAACAGAAGATTTTAGTTTTATAAATAAAAAACATTGGACAATCTCCGAAATCTCTTTAAAACAAAAGCATTGGACAATCTCTGAAATCGCTTTAAAACAAAAGCATTGGAAAATCTCCAAAACCGCTTGACTCTTTAGGACATTGTCCTTGGAAGCCAGAGCAGCACCATCAACACCATACGGTGTTGATTTATAACCATGAAGACCATGGGGCTCATTGGACGTAGATCGATGTATCAAGTCCACCACCCGTTCACCAAGAATGGTGAATGCGACAACCAGCTGCATACTTACGTTTCGCGTGTCACATGCATATGAAATGCAATGCAAATGTGTCCATTGCTATTCGCACCATGCTACATATATAATGAGTGCGATATGCACATATGCCTACTCATGCATATTAACCCATGCATCAATTGGACATTTATATCACTGAACGCATAAATTCCATTTTAAATCATACAATTCATGCCAACATACTTAACATAAATACATTGACATCTACAAGTCATCACCAATCGGGTAATGATTTACTTTATCCTCTTGGTCTAATTATGACACCATGTCCACAAATAGCCTACAACCAAGCCATGCAATGGCGTCAATCATATGAAACTCATCTGTTTCTAAGCCTCATGGATAATTGTTTCAACATGCATATAATTGCAAACAACATGCTGATTTGAGGTATTAGACCACGCATACCATTACAACCCGAGCAATTTGCACACTTGGTGCTCTGATCAAATTTTTCGAAATATATGTGGGCACGAATGCAATTCCTGCAGTACATGGCGGATTCTATACTCGAGGAAATTTCATAAGAGTCTAAGAACACAAATTTGGAGTCCCTACTTGAAAGAGTTATACAGGCGCAAGTCATGAAGAAAATCAACAACATTGCAGCACCTACAGCAGTAGAGGCTACTGTATTTCATCATTTTTGGACATAATATGAGCTCAAATTGTATTAATCTATGTATGGATGTATTCTAAACTCAAATATCTTTCCATAGAGTCTAAGAACATGCGAATCGGAGATCGGATGAGAAAGTTATGGTCGTCCAAAGTTGGAGGCTTCACATACGAGATAGTGACCTGCAGCGGCGTGGAGCGTGCGCAGTGCGATAGCGAGGCACCCTTTGGGCTCCCGTGATGCAGTTTTTGGAGCCCAAACTCATACCGAAAACAGCCCTTTCAGCGACCAGTGCGACTCAGGTGAGACCTGAATCGGCAAACATGGCACAAAACCCGTCCCAAACTAAGCCCAAAATATTCAAAACAACCCCAAAAATTGGACATCATAGCAAAGAACCAAAAAAAAAACAACTTTTTTTTTCTTCGTTTCGGTGCTTGAGAGCACCATCCAAACAGCCCCTAGGGCTCAACGAAGACTAAAACAACTCCTAGATGGAAAATAAACCCGAGCAGGAAGGTTCCCTACCACTTGAAGTGTGAACAACGACATGAGGAAGTCCCGCAAACACTTCTTGAACCCAAAGCTTTCGACTCCCCAAACCTTTCGCACGAAACTTGGAGTTTAGAATCCCTATGACCCTGAATTAAGTACTCGACTTTAAACCTTGGGCTGTTGGAAAGCTGACCACCCAATCTCCTTGGTGGCAGAGAAGGTGCAGTTCTTTCCCTCTCTCTCACTGCCCATTTTTCCCTAAAAAAAAATGAGCATTTTCTTTTCTTCTTTCTTTTTGTTTCTCTTAGCTTAATTTGGACAAGGGGCTCTCATGGCGCCATGTGTCCACTTCGATCCCGAGTTCATTTCTATCTCAAAATGGTTCATTTCTTTTCAATTCAATTTATTTTAAATGAACTTAGCCCAAGTCATTTCCTTACTTTTGAGATTTGCGTAAAAATCTCGTCCCTAGAATCACTAGTGACTCACCACCTAGAAAATCGTAAAAATTTCGATTGTCTCAGAATTTGACAAAACTTTTCTAGGTCACTAGATTTTGCGAGACAAATCAATGGCCTTGATCTAGTTTCATCATCCAGATCTAGAGATTTTCTGAAACTACTGATCCATTCCAGCAATTTTACTATTCTTACCATTTTTCAGAAAATTTTAAATTTTCCACGGGTTTTACACTCCATGCCTAGCTTTTAGATTCATTGGAACACAAATGTCATAATGAACTAATTGCAATGGAAATTCAGCTTTAGTTCATTTTCCAAATGGTTTTCCTGTAGTTTTTCCAGCTAGAAAAAATTTACAAGTTGACAAAATTACTTTGTCAATATTAGCCAATAAGCCTTCTTTGGCTAATCTATTCATTCTCTGTTGACCAATATGTCCAAGTCTGGCATGACATACATTCACATCATTCTTATAATCACGCGAAGTAGAGAACATGGAAAAACTTACATTAAAACTACTCAAGTTATAATCCAAATCCATAATGAAAAAACGGTCTAGAACATAACCAGAACCATAATAAATTGTTCCCAAAGACATATTAACCCAAGTATCATGAAAGTACTAACTAAATTCGAGCTTAAGCAATTCCAACACATAAATTAAATTCTGAAGAATCTGAGGAGTAAATAACACATCAGGCAGGAACAAGGTTCGACCACTTCGCATGACTAACTTGCATGTGTTGATCCCTTTGACTTCTACTTTTGTGTTAATTCCCACAAAAACCCACTTTGCTCCATGCGGAACTTGTCGGAAGTCCATGAAGGCTTCTAGATCCCTTGTTATGTGGTCTATGGCCCCTAAGTCTACAATCCACAAAGGATGTGATTCAATTAGGAAAATAGAGCTAGAAACACAAAGTTTACTAACATATGCGTAATTAGGTACCTTTTTGGGCTCGGTGCAATCTCGAACGAAGTGACCACGTTTGTTACAATTATAGCATCTCACTTTTGCTATATTTTTCTTCTTATTACGCTTGACTTTGCTATGTTGGTTTTGCTTAGACTTCTTGCTTTGATGAACTTCTCCTTTCCCCTTATTGGACTGTGACCCACCTTTGTACTCGTGCTTTCTTCTTGAAGCCCCATGTGAGCTGGGTCCAGCCATGTACACATCAATACTTGGCTTAGAAGCTTCAAGGCGATCCTCTTCTAGCTCAAGGTGGCCCATAGCATCTTCCAAAGTTTCTATGTTTTCATGGGCCCTCCTATGTTGGGCCGTATTGCCTTCTTCAGGTTCATTCATGATAAAATTCAGAACTTCAAGAGCCTCTTGCTCTTCCAACACATATTGGATTTTCATACTCCAAATTTCATAATTGTCACCATTCAACTTTTCACCCTTATTTAGTTCGGCAACAATATTTTAGAAGCTAGAGCCATTTTGTTATAAAACACAAAATTCTACACAAGACAAGCACGTTTATTAATGTCTAGCAATACATACATATACTTTGTTAATGATTAATTAGATTAATAAATAACACATTAGATTTTAGAGTCGAAAGGTCACCGGGTTTCCAATCATCGTCTAATATTCTAATGTAGTCCAAATATTAATCTAATTAATTGAAATATTCACTTGATTGCACAAAAAAAAAAAAAAAACTTTCTCAAACAATTAATTAAAGACATACATAATTAATTGAATTGAAACAATAAAAACAAATTAATTGACATAATAATAATGTTGTCATACTTATACATTAATATCCAATGTCAAACAATAAAAAAAATTTCTCTAGTAACATAATTACATTAGAAACTAGTTCTAATTAATGAACTAGAAATTTAATAGGAATGGAACAAACAAGCTTAAAATAAAGTTCCACTGAAAGACCAAGAAAAAATGTAGGGACCTCAGATGGACTACAACCAGACTTAACCAGTGCAATAGTCCTCACATAATCCCTCACAAAAAATTTCACAAGTCTCCCATAAGACATTAATTTTCTCATTTTCTATCAGCATCAGTGAGCAAACCACCTTCCCAAACTATATTTTGAATCTTTTCATTAACATTGATGATATGATCCACCATACAAGTCACAACATGGCTCGAAGTAATGGTCACAAGGTTTTCAAGATTTTTAATCATCCAAAACACTTTGTTTCTTTGTTTTGCAGTCCTAATAACCTTAGGAGTCTTCACTGCGATTGGCATTATTTTCTGTAACACACTAAAAATAAATATGATAAATATGCAGTCATACACATAAATCACAATGATTAAAAATAAATTTTCAATCAAATTATGTATGAAATATACTCATTGGACTTTCTAATTTGTTATTATTATTAGGAGAGAAAAAAAAATGGTCAACGATCAAAGTCAATGGTCAACATATGTCAGATCTAATTGGTCAACCCTCAAAATGGGGCGATCAACCCTCAGAATGGGTCGGTCAATCGTCAAAATGTGTTGGTCCAACCCACTTTCCCACTTTTGTCATCTCTCCCAAAAAAACAAGGCTCGTTTAAGAAACAAACCCACTTGCAGGAATTTAAAAAAAAACTAAACAAAAAAAAAACACATTTGAAGTTTAAAAAACGCAATTTTAAAAGTCCATAACTTTTCCAATTAATGGAAAAAGCATATTGTATCTCGTTTTAAAGCTTGCAACTTGAATTTTAATGTCATGTTATGATCTCTCTGAGATGCCTCCAAAAAACATAGAAAAAGGTGCACTAAAAGAGGGTTGTGCAAAAAAGTTCTCATTTGTTGAAAACTACAAAAAATAATATTTATGACTTAAAAACTGAGGGCTCATATCTTACTCATTTCTCAACCAAAAATAGTAAATAAGATATCAATTTAAAGCTCTAAACATCATCTATACACTAATCTAACTATTTTATATAAAGGCATAATCTTCTGACAAAAAACAACATGCAAAAGGGACCCTTTGCAAGGGTTCAAGATCAATAAATAATAATAAAAGAAATGGAAAAATTGTAATGCCCTCTATCCTTGTTTTTATCTTATTTAAAAAATAAAGAAATAAACAACCAGAACACAAATCGAAATGGCTCTGATACCAATGATGAATAATTCATAGAATACAAGGAAAAATGACTTACAGGTTTCAAGGTTTCAACTTTGCGGAAGAGGATTAGATGATCCCTTGACTTGCGTTACTAGTCGATAGAGACAATCACAATGCGAAAAGCCTCCTTTGCTTTCACAGCCTAAAATCTACCACTTGTTACAGAAAAGCCTTTTCTTACATTTTCTTTTCTCTTCAATATGCAAAAACATAAGATTTTACACTTCCTATTTCCTGATAAATGCTTTTAGTAGTTATCTCATATGGAAAATGGGTTGGGCTTTCATCATCATGTGTATAATCTTTACTTTTATGATTTCAACCTTTAAAAAAATGGAAAAATTATGTTATAGTTTATCAATTGATTCTATTTAAAAAATAAAAAAAAAAGCTTGTGAGGAATGGGAAACTAAAGGCAAGTTAACTCATTTAAAAATAATTCCTATTAGGTTGTTACCAAAATTAGGGGGAGTTCTTGTTCTAAAAATGTCATTTTTAACCGTAGTCAAAAATCCAAAAAAAAAAAAAAAAAAAAAAAGGAAAAAAAAAAGAAAAAGAAACACATATTTTTTAAATATGATTTTGAAGATTCGAGAGAAAAGGAAAGTAGAGTGTATTATATATATATATATATATATATATATATATATATATATATATATATATTAGTTTTAATTTTTATATTTATCTCTTATATTTTTGATTTATTTTGAATGTTTTTATTTCAAAATATTAAAAATATAAATTCATGAAAAAAATTCTAAAGTATAAAGCTTAATGAAGTTATAATATTTTATTAAGTAGTTATATTATAAATATAAAAATTAAAATAATAGTAATCTAAAAAATTTTATATTTTTAATTTTATACACAAACATATATATATATATATATATATATATATATATATATATATATATATATATATATATATATATATATATATATTTAATACTCTTTACTTTCCTTTTTTTCAATATATCAAAATCTGTTATTTGAAAAAAATATGCTTCTTTGTCTTTTCTTTTTTGGGTTTTCTTACCACTGTGAAAAATGACATTTTTTGTGAAACCTCGAGAAAATCTAATTTTTTGAAAAATAGCAAAATAGTAATTTTGGTCAAAATCCGGAATTTTTCTAGATCTCGGATGACGAAACGGACTTCACCGTTGGAATCGTCTCGCGAAATCTAGCTACCACGTCAAATTTCATTGAATTCCGAGACAGTCAAAATTTGCACGTTTTTCGAAGGCAACAAACATAGTGCGAGACACTTGGCACATTTTGAGTGGCTCACAATGTGCCACTTGTCAGGTGCAGATTCAGTCAACTTGAGCTCAAGTGAGGGGCCCATGTGGACACATGGCATGATGCCATTGGAGGAAAATCAAATGGTTGGTGGATTAAGTGGATAAGAAATCCAATGAGCAAATTAGAACTTGAAATGTGACAAGATGGGGACAAAAAGGAGAGCTTTCTTCTCCATTTTGGCTGAGACGTGCAGTAGGTGAGAGAGGTGAGCAGGTTTTCAAAAATGGAGGGTTTTTAGAGAGAGAAAGTGCAAATTCTCTCTAGGATTCTTGGCTTTCGTAACGTCGGATTGCTTCAGACCAAGAAGCAAAGTTGTTCTACATAGTGAGGGCTACACGTGGGCACCCGTTTTGGGGAGTTTTGACAACTCCAAGAGGTAGGGGTCTTCTTCTACTCGGTTATTTTCGGTTTTTAAGGGCTTTGTAAATGATTTGGTTGATTTGAGGCCTTAAGTGGCCGTTTGATCGGTCCCAAAACTTGGGACCAAATTGTTGGAATATTTTGAACCCATTTTGGACAATGTAGGGACTGTTTGGGTGGTTTGTTTGATAATTTATGCAATAAATTATGGTTTGGGTGTTTTTGGGCCGAAAATGGCCATGGATTTCGATGCTTGGTGAGTGGGCTACCCCGCGGACAGCCTTTGCTCGTGTAATTTATTAAGCGGTCCGGTTTGCTGATTGGGCCAAGAAAATGGTCCATGTGTGTTGTAAGCAAAATATTGCTTAAGATGAATGGCTTGGAATTGTGTGGAAAATAATATGTTAATGCATGAAAATTAAATGTGTTAACATGAGTGTTTGAATTATATGAAATATAATTGTGGAAGAGTCATTGGAATTAAAATGGATTATTGGTTAGCTCGAGAAGGCTAATTTTGATATCTTATGGTGTGATTAAATAACATGTGGTATAATATGTAAATTTTGTTAATATATGCATAGTTGATATATTGGCACGTGTGGTTTTGGAAATGGCATAATGCATTTCATATCTGCCCAGGGCAACCTAGAAAAAATTTAGGTGTGAGAGTGCATGGCATGAAAGAGTAAGCGATGTTTTCCCGCATTTAGCTTAGGCATGCGTGAGGGAGTCGGTGAGGACTCGAGACACGGGATTGGGCCTGTAGACATTCAAGTCGGATCATGTATTTGCTTCAATGTGTTTATGTTGAATCATTGCATGTGCACTTAGGTGGGGAGTAACCCATGTAGGATAATTCCTCTGCGGGCATTGCTGTATCAGCAGGATCATTATTTTCGAGGTAAAGGTATTCGGAAGACAACGCTCATTAGAGGCCGATTTTTGGAAGAAAGCCGGATTGTGGCTTTGGTATTTATTTTGTATAACATGTATTAGAATTTTAAATTTTAATATATGTTTGTAGTAAGAGTAATGTATTAACTCTTGAACCATGGTAATATAGTTGATGTATTTTTTATGAGTATGATGTATAGGACAATGTGGTCATTTTTACTCATGTATTGGTCTCTTGACATAAGACACAATTATTCCGTGGGTTGACGGGTTGTCAACGGACCCTCGGGTTTTGGGGCGTCACATTTTTTAAACTGAGAACTCTCTCACACATTGGTAATAACTTAATAGGAATTATTTTTAAATGAGTTAACTTGCATTTTTCATTCTTCATAAACTTTTTTCAAAATATAATCATATTGATGAACTAGCATAATTTTCCCAAAAAAAATCATGTTGAATTACGTAATTAGTTTACCTTGTAAATTCATGTTTAATTACCTAATTAGCTTACCATATTAATTTATCTCTCTTTTAAAAACAATTAATTTATCTTTCCTTAATTACCTATTTTTAGCCTCCAAATATTTTAATTTGTTATTCCATATATAATATTTTAATTACCTATCAGCCTCTAAATATTTTAATATGTATTTTCATATATAAAATTTTAATGATGTCATTCCATATATTTTATTTTACTATTTTTGCCATTTTAATGTGTCCATGTATAATATTTGACTGATTCTTTAATTGATTTTTGCTAAATATATTAATATTCATCCTCATATTTTAATATTCTTCTTTGATTAATTTTTTATTTTCATATATAATATTTTACTAATTCAATGTTTTTTTTGTTCCATTTTGTGTGTCCTTGATGATGCCTTTTGTCAGGCGGGGTACGGAGCGCGTCGGGGCGCTAGGCGGAACAGGCTGTCGTTGAAATTTGGTCGTGGCTGGAAACGGCTGGACCCCCTCTGCAAAAACAAGAAAGAAAGAGGATCGGTGGGGGCTTCGCCCGTGACCGCTCCGATGCCTAAGTCAGTTCCTCCCTGCTGAGAGAAAAGATCAAGCGCAGAGGGCGAGATGATTAACGTCTGCTTTCATAGATGGGGTGACGTATTTATAGCATATGTTTTTCCCAATTAGATGGTTGTAAGGATTCTTTCCCATTGGATGGGGTATTTTTTGCCTTTATTGCTATCGAATTAATAAGGGATAATGAGGGAGCAGTTATTGAGAATTATCCTACTTCCCTCATTGGTGAGATTCGGTTTGATTTATAGGATAAGCTGTTATTGGGAATTATCCTACTTCCCTTACTAGTGAGATTTAGTTTGATTTACAGGACATGGGCTTTTCAGATTGTCCATGCTATTGGCCCTTGGGGCAAACAAACTGGGCTCCCGTTTTGGGCCGGTGCCAGGGGCTCGGGCGTTTCAATGGGCTTACCTTTTCCTTAGGCTTGGCAAGTGGGCCTGCACGCCTATTTTTTAAACCACCTTCGGTTGCCCTGACCGCCCAGTGCGACAAGCGTGTGCAAGGGTTGTATCGTTTCTTGAATTAGGTGCGACTTCCACTTGTTTGCTTTCGCGTTTGGTTTAAGTTAGGGCTTTGTCTCGGAATCATATGTCACATGATAATGATGACTTTTTGGTTTTGGCACAGCTTCTTCCGGGTCTTTCGGTTTTACGAAAACATCCTCACGACCGTTCGCCTTGTGTTCCCCTGATCTTAAAGGCCTTTTGTTTTTTTGTGAGTTCGGGTTTCCTTTTCCTTAACATTCGTTTCTAACCTTAAAGTGCGGTGTTCCTTCGGCATTTGTGATACCTGGCAAGGGGTAGCCTTTTTGTTGTCATTTAGGGCGGTCGTCTTTCTTCCTTACCATTGTCTTTTCGAGGTAATATGGCTAGGTGCTAGGGCTGGGTGGTTGGAGTCTTGTTCTTACTACCTGTTACTCTCATGGGTCCAGGTCGCTCCTCTTCCTTGCGCATTGGAGGTGACTCCTCTGTTGTATCCGATTCGGGCCAGGCAAGTGGTGCCTTCGATCATTTGGCTGGGGTTGCTTTTCGAGACGTCCTGCGGGAACCTCCTCTCCCCTTGGATAAAGGGAAGGGTAGAATCGACAAGATTAACTACCTTGTGGGATCTGAATATCTGAAGTCAGCCGTACAGAATGCTCTGGCGGTGGGACCTAGCCGAGTCGAGCCTTTATATGGGGAAACTTTCGCGAGGTGCTACAGGCCCCCTTTTGGTGTCCAGGTCTGATCTCCCGACATTTTTACCTCCTACGCGGTCCAAGTGCCCAAGATGGTGTGTTTCTTTGAGGTGGCCTTCGATAATGGTCTCTGTTTCCCTCTACACCCCTTTATAAAAAGGGTCTTACAACATTTCAACGTCACACCCCTCTCGACTTTCGCCCCGATTTCACAGGGTATTCCTGGATTAATTTGTTGGTCTTCTTTAGGGACAAGAGACTTGGGTGTTCCAGTATAACTGTTCTTGGACCTTTTTAGTGTGAAGGAAGTCGTTGAGGGCTTTCTTTATCTATCTAGGCGTGCCAGCGCTCCTCTGATCATCTCGGATCTCCTATCTTCCCACAGATTTTGGAAAGAGCGTTACTTTTTTGTTAGTGGCCACAGTTGGGAGTACGACCCTCTTGACAAGGAGGAATGGCCGGCGTCACATTTGTTTGGACCCTCGGGAGAATCTACGTGAGCTTTGCTTTGGTTTAGTTTGGTCTAGTTTTCGTAAGTTATAGGATGTCCCTAATTTTGCATTAGCCGTGCGATTTTCGAGGTGTCGCCACGATCTTAGCCCAACGAGTTAAATGCAAGTGAAGGCCTTGAGTGTCTTCCATGCGCTTACTCTGGTGAGTGGTCGGATATTCCACACGAATCTTGGGGTTCGAGTCCTCCGCCACACGCTACTTTGAGGCCTTCATCCCCTTCCGTTATGAAGTTTTCTCATGTTGGGCCTCCCATAGCCAAGCCCACTAGGGGAGAACCACGGCTCGAGATGGGATGTCCCCGGTCTCGGGAGTGTCGAGCGGCGGAAAACTCCGGGACTCTCTTGAGAGGCGAGTCAAGGCTGGGCAAAATCCGGGGTTAGGAGCACGTCCTCGTCATCACCTTCTACCCATGCCCGAGTGCAGGGGCAAGTGTGGAGTGCCCTCCTCTGGGGCACCTAAAGCCCCGAGTTAGACTCAGCTCACGGATGCCGCAAAGAAGGCCAAGGTTCCTCGGGAAGGTCTTGAGCCCCTCAGTTGGAGGTTATGCCCATAATAGTTTGGAGTCCTGCGAGGCGGCAGACCTCCTCCTTTGAGGGCGGAAGAGTTGAGGAGGAAGCGCTTCGAAGCTGATGGAGATGGGGATTCCTTGCTTTCTAATGCTAAGCTTACGGCTGGCGCGGTTTCATCCATTCTCAGGGATTCTGATCTTAGGATGTTGGGTGCCCTTCCAGTTAAGGAAACCTTGGATCTGCTCCGAGTCGAGGTCGCCTCGTAAGTTCAGTGTCTTCTTCGTATGCGATTTTATCTTGAGTTGGGTGTTAAGTTTGTGTTGGATGTCGGCAGGTGGCTACCCATATGAAGAGTTTGGCAAAAGGGCTATTGCGAGGGCCATGTAAGGCTGCGAGTACAGCGAGATTAGGTACACTCTTATTTAAAGTGGTGAGGCTGCGAGATCGAAGTGCGAGAATATGTGAAGGAGGTAGTAAAGCTTAAGTCAGGTTGGGAGGCATACCATGAAGCCTGTGTGAGTGAGGGTAGGAAGAGAAAAGGCCAGATAGCTTAAGAGTGGCAGTCGAGCTTAGTCGGGGGGATTTGGCTGCGGTACCAGGGATGTCTGCTAAAGGCGGGGGCGGTATAAAGGCTGCCAGACTAAACCCCGGTATTCGGGATGAACTCGATCATCCCGAGCAGTGCGAACGGCCAAGGGAAGATCTAGCGTCTTTTGCTAGAGATGAGCTACGTAATAAAGCAGCGCTGTTGGATGGAGCCTGTCGCAAAGCTTCCGAGGTTGCAAGCTCTATTGAACTCCTAATTGAGGAGTACCATGGGTTGTGAGGGGACCTTCAGAGGTAAGAAACTCTGGTTGTTCAAAGGGAAGGAGCTATAACGAGTTTGAGGGATGAGGCCTGCACCCAATGGGCTTCTGGATGGCTGCTAATGCCTGCAGACTGAACACTTGTTTGATGTCCCCCGGTGGCGAGGAGGTGGAAGAGTCCTTTTCCTTGAGGGGCCCCGTGCAGGCTAAACACCCGGGTTTGAGACCCAGCTCCGCTTCTTAGCCTTACCTCCCTCTTCGTGTCCCGAATTCCTTCATATGGCTTCGCTTGTTTGTTTGTTTGTTTTTTTTTTACACCGGGCTTCAAACCCAGGATATATGTAATGTCGTTCTCAATGAATACCCCATTTTCTATCTCATCGCTTTTACCCCTAATTGCGTTCCTCGTGTTGCTTTGCCTAAATGACACGGCTCTGGGTTCTACGGCGCCTTAGTTGAAGCTAATTTGGGCTCTTGGCCCGAATATTGAGGCTTATGACTAGTTTACTGAGATGAGGCGGCTCTGGGCTATATGGCCTTATCGACGGTGAGCTCTTCAAAGCCCCCAGGCGTGAGGCTTCATGGCGGATCTGCCCTAAGGCCCCGAGATTGGCTGCGGCTATGGCCCTTAGTTGACGGAGTTAGGCTCTTCAAGTGAGGCATTGAGGCTTCGTGGGCTAACACTACGACGGCTCCTAGGGCTGCCAGAGCCTTAGTTGAGCCAGTTGAGCTTTGAAACTAAGCGGCCCGAGGCTCAGTGGGCTTCACTGGTGAGGCGGCTCTTAGGCTACCAGGCACAGGTTGGGCGGTTGAGCTGCAAGCTAAGCTATTGGGCTCTTGGCGCTAAAACTCTTGGTATTTTGTTAAGCTCTGCAAACTGAGCTATTGAGCTCCAAGGCGCTAAGGCCTTCCTGAGCTATTAAGCTCTGCAAACTGAGCCGCTGAAGCTCCGTGGGCTAAATTGCCTTAGCTAATCTTATCTGAGCTGCAGGGCCTTAGTTGAGAAAATCGAGGCTCTTGAGCTAAAGGCTGCTGAGGCTCTAACCTTGAATAATGCAGTGATCGGCTCTCTTTGCTTCTCCATGGCCTCTTGGCGATCGAGCTCTTCAAGGCCAGGCTACGAGGCTCCGTGGAGAAGCTTATCCGCTGGCGGGCGCTCTGCCTTGTATGGCCTTTCTTGAGCAGTCGAGCTCTTCAAAACTTAGTTCATTGAGGCTCCGTGGAGGCTAGTTGCTGGCTGCTCTTTCTCTTTGGGCTACCGGGGCCTTGGTTGGCCCGATCCCGAGCTTTTGAAGGCCCAGGCTAATGAGATATAAAGTGGGCTTATCTGCTCGAGATGAGGCGGCTCTTGGGCTGCAGGCCTGAGTTGGGTGGTTAGGCTCTTCAAAGGCGAGTTATTGGGCTTAAGGCGGCCCGAGGCCTTCACCCGAGTATTAAGCTCCCCATGCGGCTTGATTGGGCTCTGGCGAGGCCTTCCTGGGCTATTAATCTCTACATACTTAGCAGCTGGGCTCTTAGGCGTTAAGGCCTTCCTAAGCTATTAAGCTCTGCATCACCCGGCGGTTGGGCTCTGAGCCCAGGCCTTCTGGTGATGGCTACGCACATCTTGGTAATTTGGGCTCATTGTGAGGCCTTCACAGTGATAAGCTACGCATGTGACGGCCTAGGCTCCTGGGCTGAGGCCTTCTGGCTGTTAAGCTCGCATCTTGGCGGTTGGGCTCTGAGTGGGGCGTTTGACTGCTTCTTGGAAAGATGTAGGCGTCATTAATCTTTGGTTTATGGAGGATTGGAAGCTAATGCGATTTTCGAGTGCTTCGGCCTCCTTATAAATGGCGACTTCTCCGCTATGGAGCTCATACTTCGATCCTTCTTCCGCTTTTGGCGCAAGCTGGAATCGGCCGCATGATGAAGCGTCGAGCAGTCGTCTTCTCGAAGTCCCACCTAGGGTGCAGTCGGCGTTCGATTCCGATGGACCTGCACTTTACAATAAGGGTTGTGTTTTCCCTAGTTTCCCCTTTATGGGAGTTATGTTATTCCCTAGCTTCGTGCTAGGGAATGCGTCTGGAGAAAGCGGTGTACTTTTAGTACCGCTTTCTCCATTTTCTCCTCTTCTTTCTCTTCTTCTTCTTTCTTCTCCTTCTCCTTCTCTTTTTCACTCTCTCTTCCTCTCTTTCTCAGTCTCTCTTCCTCTCTTTATCTTTCCCTCTCCCTTTCTTCTCCTTTTCCTCCTCCTTTCCCTTCTCGTTCGCACTCTCTTTTTCTCTTTCCTCTTTTTCCTTTTTTTTTTTTTTTGAGGGAACTGCTTGTACTATTTATTTCCGAGATGTAAGGGATGACACTGCTGATTGTAATCAATTGTACCTTCATTGGAATAAAGAAAAATTTTATTTTTTGGCTCATGAATTTGTGTATTCTAATGTGTGTAACTTTCTCGTACGTTCCCTGGTTGAGCTGTCTGTTTTTCTTTTACCGAGATGCCCCACTTTTGATTTTCGAGGATATTAAACAAAGTAATCAACAAACACTCATACGTATCTAAGCGTGGTGCTTTGTGCGATTACAATCGGGAATCTTGATAAAAACACTTTTGGTGCTTAGCGTTCCAAGAGTGAGATAGAACTTTTCCTTCTCTGTGCGGGCTCGTAATTATCGGTCGGCAATGAGATACATAAAGGGCCTTCAGTTGGGCCCTAATTTTCCATGTCATGGGATTTTTCTTATCAAACCAAAAAGCTTTTTTAAGACTAGGTCGCGAAACGTAACTCTGGGTTTTGACCTTTTTGGTCATAGTACCTTGTCGTCTTCCTTTGGTAGTCTTCTATACGTTTCTGGACCAGTTCGCGCTTTTCATCTAGGAGGTCTAGGTTCAGGCGGAGAGCCTCTTCGTTATGTTCCACGCTTGCCAATTCAATCCTTAGGGATTTTAATCCGATCTCGACAGGAGCTACCGCCTCGGTGCCAAAGGCTAAAGCAAATGGGGTTTCCTGAGTCACTGACTTGCGTGTAGTTTTGTATGCCCACAACACCTCGGGTAGGTACTCTACCCATTTGCCTTTTAGATCTTCCAACTTGGTCTTTTGTGCCGCTTTAAGAGTTCTGATGGTGACTTCAACCTGCCCATTAGATTGTGGATGAAATTTGAGGGGACGAGTAGTAGTTCTTGATCCAGGCTGGCAAATCCACTGAACTTAGGATTATCGAATTATTTCCCATTATCAGATACCAGAGCTCTCGGGATACCAAACCTGCAAATTATGGAGCGCCAAACAAAGTTGTGTATCTTCTGTTCTATGATAGTAGCCAAAGGTTTGGCTTCGGCCCATTTAATTGAAATAATCCTTTACGATGATAAATTTGCTTGGCCCACTCTGATAGGCGAGGTCTGATATGTCCCGACCCATTTCTTCCGAAAATGGCGGGGGCTTGTGACTGCGCGTCGAGGCTCGGGCGGAGGTGAGAGATTTTGGCGTGCTCCTGACAAATTTTGCATTTCCTGACTAGTTCTGTAGCGTCTCTGAGCATTTTGGGCCAGTAGTATCCCTTTCTTAAGGCTTTTCCCGCCAACGCTCGAGCTCCGATGTGATTTCTGCATATACCTTCATGCACTTCCCTCAGCACGTAGTCGACGTCTTTGCCTACGATGCACTTGAGGATGGGTGTGAAAAAGCCTCGCTTGTAAAGGCTTCCCCAAAGAATAATAAACCTGGCCGACCTCGTTCTGAGCTTAGAAGCCTCTTTCGGGTCGTTGGCATGGTGATCCTTCTATTAATAGTCTGTGGGATTCCATCATTAGGCTGGACATGACGGGGGCAACTTCCTTATCATAGAGATCTATGAGGGCTCTACAGGTGCTCGGCAGGGCGTTAGTATATTTGAGATCATCTTGTGGTATTGCCAATTTTATAGGGCATCTGCTGGGAATTCTTTGCTCTGGTGTGTGTGAGCACAAGCTAGCGCGAACTTCCTCGACAATTCACATGCCTTTTTTGGTATAGGATCATTTTCACCTTTGGCCTCATAGGTGTCCTCTATTTCTTTACTACCAGGCAGAATTAACATACCTAATTTGATCCTTCCATTGAATGGGCGAGGTTGAGTCCTATGATGATGGCCTCATACTCAACCTCGTTGTTGGAGGCTTGGAACCCAAATCGGAGTGCATACTCGATGTCTATTCATGCAGGAGGTCGGAAATTAACCGCACGCGCTCCCGCCAGGCATTAGGCGGAATACGGACCCCGGTTCAAATAGGGAGGTTGGGCGTCCTTTCGCGTATCCTGACAAGCTTGGTGGAGATGAACTCCATGACTAAATGCGCGAGACTGCCCTTTGATTGGAGTTTTTGGTTTATATCGATGTCAAACTTGCTCGACTCTAAGGCCCACTTCATCAATCTTCAGGTCTCTAGTTTGTAGCACTTGCCATTGGAGTATTATGTCGGACTTCAATGGGTATGAGCTTCAAAGTAGGCGGAGCTTTAGGTGCGCGATTTACTAACGCCGAGTTAGTTTCTCCATCCTTGGATACCTCTCCTCTGCTCCTCTGGGGCTTGGTACCAATGGTATTTGGATGTTGTACTCGGTCTTTGTCTACGATAAGGACGGCCAGTCGAAATTTGAAGCGCAGTCTTGGTAAGGAGTTCCCCTTCGGCTTACCATAATGGGGGAAACAGGTAGATTGATCAAAGAATGCTTCTTACATGTCATTATCCCATTGAAAAGCTTTCTTCGACACGGAAAGGTTGACATTATCGTAGCCTTGGAACAAAATCGAAACTAACACGGCTATTCTTCCAGTTAGACGTTAGACTTCTTTTATGTTTAACGGTGGAGGCATGTCGAGCACAACTTTTATCTTGTCTGGATTTGCCTTATTCCTCGGTTGTTGACTATAAAACCTAAGAATTTTCCGGTTGAGACTCCAAAAGCACATTTAGCTGGATTTAACTTCATGTTGTACTCTTTCATGATCTGGAATGCTTCGGACAGATGAGCTATGTGGAGCTCGACCGTGGCTGATTTCACCAACATGTCATCTATATATACCTCCATGGATGCCCCAATTTGCTTGGAACATCACATTCGCGACCTACGGTATGTAGCTCCTGGCGTTTTTAGCGAGGGCATTGCTCGATAGCAATAACTCCCTTGTCCCTTAACGAATGAAGTCTTTTCTTGGTCGTCGGGATCCCATCTTTGATCACGGTTGTAGCCGGAGAAAGCATCCATGAAGCGAGTTCATGGTAGGTTGTGGCATCTACTATGAGAGTCGATACGTGGCATAAAGGGAAATATCTTTGGGCATACACGATTAGTGTCGATGAAATCGATACAAAGACGATGACGACCGTTCGGGTTGTGCGTGTGAATCGCTCTTGCCTGGAGAACTATGAGCCTCTTCGTTGCTCGCTTTGTCTTCTGGAGTTAAACTCTTTCTTTTTTGCTTAACTGGTTTAAAGGATGGACTAACGTTTAGTCTATGAGTGATTATTGCGGGATCAATCCCTCCCATATCCTCCTGTTTCCATGCGAAGACATCCTTATTTTGTTTCAAGAAATGGGTAAGGCGCCTCTCGGTCTTCCGAAAGCTTGAGACGGCGCAGCGAGGGTGTCTGTGGTTATAGTCCACCCAGCCAGTCTAAATTTCTTCCGCGAGAGGGCTCCGCCAGTCGGGTGTTTACCTCGTCGCATGTCGCAGCCAGTCCAAATATATGTTGTCGACCGCTTTACTTCATGGATGGTAGATTCTCCTCGCTACGTGCTAGTCTCTCGAACCATCTCGCCTCCACCGTGGTGGTGAAACTTGATCATCATGTGGTAAGCTGAGGGATGGCCTTACGGCTTTGAGAGAGGGTCCCCAATAACATGTTATGTGCGTGATGGGGCATTCCACTTACGAGAAATCTCTCACTGAAGGTTGTCACCTAGCACGGTCTCCCAGTGCTGAGCACTCAACTCGTATTAACCACAAGGGTAGCACTTTCTATCCCGAGAATTCTCGCAAGTGAGTGCTGACTAGTTCCAACTTCTCCCTTCCGATGCCCATTCTGTCAAAAGCCGACGCGAAGATGATGTCGGCTAAACTCCCATTGACGACAAGGACCCGATGGATTGTTTTGTTAGCCACAACTACCCTTATCACCAAAGGATCATCGTGGGGGTGTTGGCATCCCTCTAGGTCTGAGTCCGAGAATGTTATGGTTGAAGTCGAGTCGCTACAGCTTAAACACCTCGTGCACTTCCACACTCTCCTAACCTGATGCTACGCAAGTGAGCCTTCCTAGTAGAGCTGGATTCCCCACCTCCTGCAAATCCTCCCGAGATCACGTGGATTTCCCCTAAGGGCTGTTGATGCTGAGTTGTCGTCTGCTGAGGTGGTGGTGGCTGCGTCTGACTCTGACCTTCAGAGGCTACGAAGCGGCGGAGATACCCGCGTCGAATCAAATATTCTATTTCCTTCCTGAGTTGTATGCAATCATTCGTTCGGTGCCCGTGGTCCCTATGGAACTCACAATACCTCCCCTGCTATCTCTTCGTGGGGTTTCGACTAACCCAGACTCCACTATCTCGTAAACTCGTTCATGTTGCACCTCGCACAAGACTTGCGATACTGTGGCCGTCAAGGGGGTGAACTGCCGAGGTGAATACCGCTGTCGTAGCTCAGGCTGAGGTGGTCCCAGGCGGTCTCTGACGCTCTCTCGTCTCTTCAGGGACCGTTACCTGTATTTCTTCGGGGATCTTTCCCGGTTTCTTTGTCTCTTAGGGCTCAGCCTCGTTGTCTATCCGTCCCGCTTTTTCTTTATGTCAAAGAGCTTTCTTTTCTCTGATAAGGAGGGCTTCTTCGCAGTTTATGTACTTTTCCGCTTTAGCGAGCACCTCAAATTTATGTTTATCCAGGGATTTCGAGATGGAAAACATCAAATCTTTTTGATCGCACTAATTCAAATACGAATGCTGGGTGGATAGCGAACTCGTCCTGTGTATGTCTACCTTCAAAGACTCAAGACAACCTTGGACATAAGACTCAAGCTTCATGGTTTTATTTTATGGTCACAGTAGATAACTGGCCTTTGAGTTCTAGCTCCAATGAAGGGAGACGAAAGCGATGGAGAGCTCTCGAATGAGGAGACTGACGAAGCAGGGAGCCTCGTTAAACCGCTAACGCCGGCCTTGCGGATAGCTTAAAGCTCTCGCACCATATGCGGTCCCGAGCAATTTCTTGTAGCTCCATTTGATTCTTATATGTGTTAAGATGATCGACGGGATCCTTCGCACCATCGAACGCTTCTATTTAATTTACACTCGAACTCACGAAGCGGGAAGCGAGCACCTGACCGCGAATGTGGACTCCCGCCACGCACTGTAGGTGTCCATAGAGTCCGACGCCGCCTTTATGACTTCCTTCACGCACGAGCCCATCGGATACCCTGAATCTATGTTCCTACGATTGCCCCCATTCTATGCCGAGAAGGGGTCGCTTCATCGCTTTCCGCGGCCCCAAGTATTGCTTCGCCAGACCTCTCGGGGCTAGGTGGGTCCATGCCCCCTGTCACGGATTTTGCTTCGCTGGGAGGTCGAGGTGTGGCCAGCTCCCGAGTGGATGGTGTTATGGCCTTCCGGGCTTGTCGTGCTTCATGCGCGCGCTAGATCTCCGGTGACTTGCTCTAATTCCTCCATCAAGCCGCTGGTCGCGAGACTCCGAGTGCCTCCACCCTACCGCATTGTCTCTCACAATGTTTCTAATGTTCCTCCCGAGGTCGCCTATCCACCCCACTAGGTCAGGTCTTGCATTCTCGAAGGATCGTGTGGCTCCCGCTTGTGTTCCAAGTTGATACCATCGCCATCGAGAGACGACTTTATTTGTAAAGGAACCGTTGCTCTGGCCGCATACGCTTAACCGATGATGCCTTTTTCAATCGAAATCGGCCGGAGCGTGTCGAGCGCCGGGTCCAACTTGAACTGCCGCTGGCCGGGTCCGGCCGCTCGACGCTGACCTTCGCAAAACAAGAAAGAAAGAGAGGATCGGCTGTGGCCACCGTGACCGCCTCCGGCGCTCTAAGTCGCCTCCCCGCTAAGAGAAAAAATCAATCGCAGAGCTAATGTTAGCGCGACCTTTCACCGGCGGGGTGACCTCGTATTTATAGCATATGTTTTTTTCCAAATGGATGGTAGGCGGATTCTTTCCATCGATGGGGTATTTTTGCCTTTATCACATCGATTAATATGGGATACGAGGGAGCAAAGATTAGAATTATCCTACTTCCTCTATTTATGAGATTAGGTTTGATTTATGTGATAAGCCTATCGGGAATTATCCCGCTTCCTTAATGTGAGATTGAGTTTGGATTTACGTGACATGGGCTTTCGTGATTGTCCATGCTATTGGCCCTTGGGGCGAACAAACCGGGCTCCCATTTCGGGGCCTGCCGTGGGCTCGGCTTCACCTGGGCTTACCTTTTCCTTGGTCATGAGAGCGCCTCAGGTAGCCTATTTTTAAACCCTATCACCTTCCATGTATAATTTTTTTTTATTAATTCTTTAATTGATTTTTGCTAATATTTTAATGTCATCTTCAAATTTTATTTTATTAATTCTTCTAGTATTTATGCTAAATATTTATCAATTATTCTTATGTATGTATTGTTTTATTGTTATTTATTATTCTATTCCTTTTACTAAGACCTACCCAACCCATTAACAAAATTCAACCAAGTTTGAATCCATTAGCTCATTAGATCTAACCTATCTACCTTAGGCCTAACCAAACCTATCAACTATAACCTACTTGCTTAGTTCCAGCCCATCAGACCAAATCCATTAGGATTAGTCCACTTGCTTAAACCCAATCCATTAGAGCAAATTGCCATGTCACCTGCAATCCATTAGGCTTGACCCACTTGCTTAAACCCAATCCATTAGAGCACATTGTCATGTCACCTAAGACCCACTGCCATATCACACCCTCAAAAAATAAGATCTTTACATATACAACAACATGAGGTTTCAAACCAGAGACTTCTATTTTGTAAATGAGGCACTTAGCCACTTTACCAACCATCTACTTATGATATATTCTTACTCTTTTTACTTATATTACCAATTTTAACATATTTAAAAGTAAATTTTCAAATTGAGAAATTACTTTATAAATTTTAAATTTATATTTATCATCATTTTCCCAATTTCATTCTTTGAATCTCAATTTCACATAATCTCATATTTCCATTTTCCTAAATTCCTTTTCAAATTATCAATCTCTTTAAAAAAAAATCAATTTTTTTCAAAATTCTCAATTCCTAATTTCTAGACTTCAAAACTTTTATTTCTAAAATTCAAATCCCAATTTTAAGAATTTAAGTCTCTTTCTTCAAAATTTCAATTTTAAATTCTCAATTACTTTAAATCCTCAAATTTCCAAATTCAAATTCAAAATTCTCAGTTTCTAAAATTTTAAATCCTAATTTCCAAAATTCAAATACCTAATTTTCAAAATTTCAAATTTCAATTTATAAAACCCAAGTTTCCAGTTTCCAAAATTCAATCCCCAAATTTCAAATTCCTAATTTTCAAAAATCTAACCCCCTGTTTCAAAATTCAAAATCTCTAATTTTTGTTTATTTTAAAAAAAAAAAAAAATCAATTTCCCAACTGTCCTAAATCATAACTCAATTTCCAAAATTCTTTTCAAAATAGTTTTTAAAAGTTTCAATCATATGATTAATTTTATAACTCCAATAAAAATGGAGTCTCATGGAGTTAATTTGTATAATAGATAAATGGGCCTTGGTGGGGGGGCCTAACATCCCATGTACTCCTTATTAAATACCTGCAATTTGATACAATTTACCTTAATTTGATCATGAATACTTCCATATTTGTTATTACACTAACATTGTCTTCTATTGATAGCATTTACAATTCTCCACCAAGGTACTTGCTCTTTCCTCTTTGACTTTACTTGTTTATTTGATTTATTTATTTATTTTTGATGGTTTGATGTACACTCGTGTAATTATAAGAGATAATTCTTGATATCTATCAGTAAATCAATCGATGACCATAATTTCCTAAACTTGATTAGCAGAGACCAGACTTTAGGGGCCTAGAAGGGTACTACGGCTCACTATCGTACCTTCCCAATAGGTAACATGACCTCCGAATTTGGACACGATTTTTCATAGACTTGTCTTTTCTAAAAAATGAGTCACACTAGGGTGTTTTTTCTTTCTTTTTTTTTTCCTTTTAAAAAAATAAACAAGAATAAGTGGCTACTTCAAACCACTAATAAAAACCTAAATGGTTTTTCAAAAAATATAAAAACGAGTCTCACCTTTTAGTGGGAAACATATCATAGACAAAATGCAGTGTCCACAAAATGGCAACTCCGTTGGGGGCACTTTTGTGGATCAGACTTGAACATAATTTAACGAAAGTGTGATTGCTCCATGTGGGATGTGATGAGTCCCTTATCTCAACTCCTTAGTCTCTGACTCATTTTCTTTTTTTTTTTTTTGTTATGTTGATAGAGACTTAGCTGTTCGTTTGCTCTTCGACCGAGCTAGTGACTAGGAGTAAGGTCTAGTGATGGGCTATATTTATGTTTGGGAGCATTATGGATATGGTCGACATATTGATGCTGCTTAGAGTCTGATCTTTGAAGACTTGTATAAATTTTGTAGCTAGATTTCCCCAGATATTCTCAGGTGGCCGTGTGCTCTTCAGGATAGATTTATCGGTTTTTTCGACCACCGACATATTCACTGTACATTTAGTTTCTTGCTTAGTGTTGTGAGTAGTGAGAGCCTTCACCATAGGAGAGACCCTCGGGATGTCGAGGTAGTACATGTGTGGATGTGATGACCACATTGCATGGAAGCACCCCTTCTCTTCGGAGGCGTGTAAGAGGTTGCGTGCCACTAAAGGGTACGATCTCTCTTACTAAGGACCCTTAAAAAATCCACATTTTTCGTTTAGAGACACTTTAACCTTATAGGTTGAGCTTAGATTTTTTTTAACATTTCCTAATACTACATGTGGGTGCATCTGTGAGCCATTAGGATCGGTTTAGTCATGATATGGATTCAAAGCTCTCCATTTTGGTTTCCTCTCGAGGGTATATAGAGATTGATCACAGTTTGGGTTTCAATGAGACAATCTTCTATAGTGTTGAATTATCTATTTCGCTACCAATATTCACTTATTGATCAGGCTCCACTCTGATAGTACTCAAATGGACCCACTACATTTTCGTGGCTTATTCGGACATACAATGAGATCACATTCTTAGGATAGAGTTCGTGGTAGATTGTCCCAAGACGTTAGATCGTAATCTGACAGGACTCACTTGATTACAATGATCGCTTTGCCTCAGTGATATCTACAATTCAGGAGTCCGTGGCTAGACTTGGGCTAAAGATAGAGAAGCAACAAGTCCAACATGATCAAGTTCAAGATGGGGATCATAATGATCTTACAGCACCACCACCTCCATCTTCCATTCAATAGACAGCTTCTCATGTGCCACTAGTTCTTCATGGTCAAGTAGAGATGAACCCACCGTAAGCTATAGTGCATGCTCTATCCACTTATGATACGTGTAAAACCCGAGAAAATTTGAATTTTTTGAAAAAAGCGTAAAATGGTCATTTCGGTCAAAACCTAAAATTTTTCTAGATCTCAGATGACAAAACGGACTTCACCGCTTGAATCTTCTCAATAAATCTAGCTACCACGCCGAATTTCGTTGAATTTCGATAGTCTAATTTGCACGTTTTCGAGGCAATGAGCGAGCGACACTGGCACATTTTGAGGCCTGAAGGCAGCTACATGTCAAAAAGTGCATCGAGTCAACTTGAGCTCAAGTGTACGGCCCATGGACACATGGCATGATGTCATTGGAGGAAAATCAAGTGGTTGGTGGATTAAGTGGATAAGAAATCCAAGGAGCCAATGATGGCTTGACATGTGGCAATGAGAGGGGACAAAAAGAGAAGACAACTTCATCTTCTCCATTTTGTGGTGCTATACGTGCAGTGGAGGAGGGTTTCAAATTCTAGAGAGAGAACTCTAACTTCTCTCTAGAATTCTCGGTGTTCGAACCGTCAGATCACGTCGGGCCAAGAAGCAAAGTTGTTATACGCGGCGAGGGCTATGCGTGGGCATCGGTTTTGGGGAGTTTCGACAACTCCAAGAGGTAGGGGTTTTCTCCTACTTGATTTGATCCCTTTTTAAGTGTTTTGTTAATGGTTTAGTTGGTTTGAGGTCGTGAGTGGCCATTTGGTCGGTCCCAAAGCTTGGGATCAAATTGTTGGAATATATGGAACCTGTTTTGGACAGTTTAGGAACTGTTTTGGGTGGTTGTGTGATCATTTATACAATAAATTATGGTTTTGGTGTTTTTGGGCTGGAAATGGCCATGGATTTCTGTTCCACAAAGTGGAACCGATGTTTCATGAGCTGGACGCCACTCCGACAAATTTCCACCGCCTGGGCTATAGGATTGTTCAAAATAGTCCCGGGTTGCTTAGTTGGACCGAAAATGGTCCATGTGTGTTGCAAGCAAAATATTGCTTAAATTGGATGGCTTGAATTGTGTGAAAGAAATTGTTAATGCATATAATTAAATGTGTTAACATGATGTGGATTTATATAAAAATATAATTGTGTGTAAGCCATTGGAAATGAATTGTTGATTAGCTCAAGTGAACTAATTTTGAAGTGAATTAAATAATGTGTGGTATGCATGTAAATTTTGTTAGTATATGCATAATTGATATATTGGCATGTGTGGTTTGGAAATGGCATAATGCATTTCATATGCACCGGGGAAACCTAGAAAAAAATTAAGTGTGAGTGCATGGCATGAAAGAAATGAAAACGATGTTTTTCTCACATTTGGCTTAAGCATGCGTGAGGGAGTACGGTGAGGACTCGAGACACGGGATTGGGCATGTAGACATTCAAGTAGGATCATGTATTTGCTTGAATGCTAAGCCAGGTTGAATCACAGATGTACACTTAGGTGGGGAGTAACCCATGTAGGATGATTCAACTACTGGGCATTGCTCACCTTGTCGAGGGATCATTATTTCATGTACAGGGAGCATTCGAGAAGACGACGCTCATTAGAGGCCGATTTTTAGAAGGAAGCTAGATTGTGGCTTTGATGTTTTGGTATAACATGTATTAGAAAACTTTAAATTTTAATATGTGTTTGTATTAAGAGGAATGTAATAACTCTTGACCTATTGTGATATAGTTGGTTAGTTTATCGTGAAAGTATTGGGTGTATGGGCCCTAAGTGGCCAATTTTACTCATGTATGGGTCTCCACGATATGAGACACACTAAAGATTCCGGCTGTGAGGTTGGACGGGGTTGTCAGACCCCTGGATTGGGGGCGCCATAGCTTGGCATCCGAGCTGCAATGATTACCTTGGGAGCTCCTGGGTGTGTGAGCTTAGGTAAATGAAACCTAGGGATCGAGGGACTTAGGCTTAGGCCATGGTCATAAGGTGTAAGAACATCATGCTTAGTATAGGCTCTCGATGTTGGATAATGAGTACAGCTAAGATTTATAAGTTGTATACTTAACTAGACTCGACATGGGAAACTAAGTTAGATCATGCATCCTTGTGCATTTGATGAATTAAATGTGATGTGTGGTTGGATTGTCTGTCGTGTATTGTGTGAATTTGTATGATTGGTTAGTAGCATAGGAGAAAACGTTGAACACTAGGGCCGAGAAAATAGAACCTTAGGTGTTCGAGAAATTTTGGGCAAAACAATCCAGAATTAAATGAAAATAAAATAAAATATTTTAAAATGAAATAAAATAAAATAAATTTTTTTTGTTAAATATGATTTAGTATATGAATTTATTATCTTGCATTACCTATGAATGCATGGACGTTGTGTATGAAATAAAATGTTCTTTTAGTATGTGAATAGTGTCTTGAGGCTGTGTTTACACCTTAGAGATACTGCATTAGAACTTAACTTTCCATTTGGCATGTGTAGATGGCTAGTCGAGGGCGAGGACGTAGAGGTCGTCCACGAGGTGCCGGGCCGCACCACCTGCATGAATCCAGCGTGCCTTTGGTCGAGGCCGTAGCGATCAGTCACGCTATTGCACAGCTCAGGCAAGTGGTGAACTGTATGGGTCAAACGACCTCCAACGTTTAGAAGCACATCATCCTCCAATGGTTAGAGGAGGAGTGGACTCTAGGGTCAGGACGACTATGACAACAGAGGAAGAAGTAGACGTTATGCGAGACATCCAAGATATGGGTGCTGGTACTAAGAGGAAGGAAGATCCATCTTCTTCCAACTCGGAAAAGAAGCAGAAGACTCTCTAGCTCTGTACTCTGATCTCAAGGATGTATTAAGGTTATCAAGACCAAGGCCGTGGATCAAGTATTTGGTTAGGTAGGCAGATGATAAAGAGCCACAAAGCCTAGACACTTTCGACAGGATTGCCCACGTAGGCAAAAATCCAAAGGTTATGGGACACCTCAGTCCCAATTGTAAAACCCGGAAAAATTCAAATTTTCTGAAAAATGGTAAAATGGTAATTTCGGTAAAAATCCGAAATTTTTATAGATCTCGGATGACGAAACGGACTTTACCGTTGGAATCGTCTTTGCCATAAATCTAGCTACCATGTTTAACTCACAAATTCAGAGACGTTGAATTTCACATTTTCGAGGCACCGTGTCCGTGTCAGAAATGATCATGAAAGACATGTGATGTGACAAAAGTCACATACTACATGTACCCATGTGACACATGTTGCATGATTAGTGAGAGGAAGAAATGGATGGCTTAGATTAAGCCATGTGTAAAAAATGAAGAAAACTGGACAAGATGAGAATTATGAGAAATGTTAATGATAATAAGACAAGGATGAATAGTGTTCATCTTCCCCATTTGAAAGCCAAAAACTAAAGTACTGAAGGATGCAAAGGGCATGAGAATCAGGATTTTAGAGAGAGAGAGAGCTCCTTCTCTAGATTCTGCCATTCTCTCTGACCGGTCTGCCTCAACTGGGAGAAAGAAGTAAAGTTGCTCTACGAGGGCTACGCGTGGCACGATTTGGTGGAGTTCAGAACAAGAGGTAGGATCTTTTCCTACTATGGATATTCTTCGCTAAGAGCCATGTTTATGGTTAGATATTCCCGAGGCTTGATTTAGCCAGAATCTCGCTCTCAAACCTTTGATCCTATGCTTAAGAAAACTAAAATTTGGGTGGTCAGAAACAAAGGCCTATTGAGGGTTTCACTGTTCATGTGAATAGTGACATGAATTTTTGGTGTGATTTTTATAATGTTGAGTGATTCAAAATGAATTGTTTGTATTTGTTAATTAGCCCATGTGAGCTAATTTTGGTGTTATTGATGTGAATTTAATAACATGATTTATGGATTAAATTATGCTGGTATATACATGTTTTATATATTAGCATGAGTTTGTCGATTGGCACTATGCATTCCATATGCACTGGGCACCCTAGAATATTAGGAGCGAGTGCATGACATGAAATTGAAAGAAAACAAAAAATGTTCAGGAAAGGAATTTCGACTAAGATTTTCTCCGAAGAATTGCCTTGGAGAGTTGTCCAATAGATCACTTCGGATCAAGGACTAAAAAATCGTTTTTTTAGGCCGATTTTTCAGCGAAATAAAATCGGTTTTCGGTTGGGTTGGAAACGATTTTGGGAAGGAAAAATCGAAAGTAAAAAAATTGAAGAAAAATCGCTGATTTTTCTAAAAAAACTGATATTTTCCCCAAAAAAACCGATATTTTCCCGAAATTTTTGATTTTTTCCCTTTCCTTGGCTCAAAAAATATGAAAAATTTGCTTCTGAAGGGTTTTGAACCCACCCAAAATGCCCTCGAAATTGGCAATCTCTAACCACTCAAGCCATTGATTGCACTTATTATATAGCCTAACCTTTTTTATATTCTCTTATTATTTATTTTGCTCATAATCCCTTTATAATATTTTATTTTATTTTTATTTTTACATGAGTAATTTATAATATTTTTAAATCAAATATTAATTTGAAAAGGAAAAGAAATAAAATAATATTATTAAAATTTAAAATTATAATATATAATATTTTTTGAATCTCCTCATTATCTACATAATATTTATAATAATAACAAAACAAATAAATAATATCTCTTTAAATATAATAATATAGTCTTAATAATATATTAAATATAACATATTTAATTTAATAATTACTAATCCATTTGATTTTAATCTACCTTAATTAAGTGATAAGAATCATTTCTCATAATTTATATAATTAAAATATGAAAATTTAATAACTGATATTTTTGTAAAAATATCCAATTGATATTTTTTACCATATTTCAATATTTTCAGAAAACCAATTAATTTACATATCCCAGCTTACCATATTTTGACCTTGCTTCTAATATGACATGATCTGCCGCAGAAATATCCAATCGCGAGGGTAATCCAATGTATTTACTGAATTCCTAGAGTAAGTTTTCGAGAACAAAAAAACTTTTGTTTTGAAAACTAGATGTTTTACTCGCATCTCGCTTGCATTTGAGGGAGCCTGAGACTCCTGTGACATGGATTGGTTATGTAGACATTCGAGTAGGGTTCAAGTGAAATTGCTTCGATGTGATTGCTGCCATGGCATGTGCACTTAGCGGAGTAACCCATGAGGGAAATTATCTCATTAGGCTTTGCTCACCCCGTCGAGGGATCACCATTCTCTGTGCACAGAGTCTACAGAGGACGACTCACTATAGTCGATGAAGAAAGCCTGCTATGGCTTTGTAGAGACTTTTGTATAACATGTATTAGAAATGGTACATTTTAATATATGTTGGATTAAGAGTGATTTATTAACTCTTGAACTATTGTATATGGTTGATGTATTTTGTGAGTATTGATGCAGGGGCCCAAGTGGCCATTATTTTACTCGCATGTGGACCCTATGTGGTTATTGTAAATTGTTGGGACAGGTTTTGTACCTTGGGTAGAGCTCCCTGTACAAAGGAGATTGCCCGATTTTCGTGGAGTGGTGCGCCTGCCACTGACATCCACAAGTATTCCGCGGTCGACGGTCGCCAACGAGACACCTTGCCAAGGCCATAGCTTAACATCGAGCCCGGGTTTATAAATACCTGCAGCTTAGTGTCAATAAGTTAGGTGCGGACAGCCTAGGACTCTGATGGGCACGGGTTAGATCACGCATTCCTTGTGCACTCTAATGATTTTTGTGTGATGTGTGATTGTGTGTTATGAATTGTGTGATTTATGTGCTTAGTGAATAGCACATAGGAAAAAAAATGTTGAACACTAGGGTGTAGTGTGAGAACAAGTTGTTTGAGGAATTTTGGGCAACTAGTCTAGAATTAAACGGGAAAAAAAATAAATATAGACAATAGCTCTAGTTTCGTAACATGAATTGATTGCGGGTTGTGAAATTCGAAAAATTCCGCTTTACACAAGAAAAAGAGTTTATAATTAAACTTGAAAAATTTTGAGTTTGTAAGTGAATTTGCAAAGGTTCAAGCATTATACTTGGGGAGTAGCAAGGAGGCTACTGGAGATGAAAAACGTGTGTGTTGAAGAGAAAATTTTTCTGGTTTTATAGTATGTAAAACAGAAAAATTTAAAATAAATATTTTTGGTTCTATCGAAAAACAAATATATATATATATATAGTATATATATATATATATATATATATATATATATATATATATATATATATATAATTTTTTTTAAAAAAATAAAATAGTATTAAAGTGTAAATTTTATAAAATAAAATTTTTGTTGCATATGATTTAAAAATATGAAATTATTCAGACACCTATGAATGCATGGACATAAGTAGTATAAAATTTTTTCAAGATGTGAATAGTGGTCTCAAGGCCGTGTTTACACCTTAGAGATGCCGCATTAGCTGGGTGGGATAGAGTCATTTAGAGGTCAGGCCTTGAGGAGCCTCAGAGGTGGAGTTCTCCCCAGTGGATTACACATGCAGGATAGTGGACGTATATGTCGGATTGCGAAAGTTAGAGATCTCGAGGATTCTACTCTCGTTGACCCGAGGGTCATGGATATGTCGAGTTCTCGACGTCATCCTTAGGATGGATCGACTCGATTACCTTTTACAGAAGAAAGACGCATTATGAGCCGTGAGGAGAGTTATCGCTCATGAATGAAGGATGGTACTCGTGGTTGTATTTCGTGGGGACAAGCATGATATTTCGCCCCAGATAAAGGTACGAGTCCGCGGTCGAGATGTGAGGATCTAGGTGAGACCAGACTTAGATCTACTCCCGAGTAGTCCATGAGTATGAGGATATTTTTCCAGATGAGCTACCTACTGCTCCTACAGAGGGTTGTAGACTTCGTATCGAGTTGGCACTCGTACTTCACCTATCTCTATGACTCGCATAGTGATGTGGCACCAGCTTGAGTCAGAGGGAACTCGCAGTCTAGCTACAAGAGCTACCGGACAGGGTCTTATTAGAGCGAGCACTTTACCATGGGGCACTCCTGCCTCTATTTATGGCAGGCGACAAGACCCTTCAATCGTTTCATTGATAATGATAGTTGAACAGGGTTACGATCAAGAATCGGTACCCATTGCCGAGGATTAATAACTTGTTTGATTAGAGTAGAGGAGCGTGAGTCTACTCTAAGATAGACCTTCGCACTGGTAACCATCAGCTGAGGGTTAGGGAGATAGATATCCTTAAGAGATCGTTTAAGACGCGTTATGGGCACTTTGAGTTTACAGTGATGCCCTTTGGATTGACGAATGCGCCAGCGGCATTCATGGACCTCATGCATAGGGTATTCCAACCCTATCTGCATCGGGCCACGTAGTCTTCGTGGATGACATTTTGATCTACTCCTTGTCAGAGTAGGAGCATGAGTATCACTTGAGGATTGTTTTACGCTTGTCGAGATTATCTATATGCCAAGTTCAAGAAGTGCGAGTTTTGGCTATCGAGGTGAGATTTTTCGACACGTGGTGTCGATCGCTATCGCTGGACCCGTGAGAAGGTCGAGGCCGTGATGAGTCAGAGAGGCCAAGTCATTTTCGAGATACGTAATTTCTTAGGATTGGCTAGGTACTACAATAGATTCATTGAGGATTTCTCCCGATTAGCAACACTTATGACGAGATCGAATCCTAAAGAGGTCAAGTTCGGGACGGGGATGGACCGATGCAGGAGAAAAAAAAAGATTCCAGGCTGAAGAGGAGGCTTACTCACTCCCATCTCGATAGTCCCGGGTCAGGGACAAAGTACATAGTGTATCATTGTGATGCCTCGAGGGTCGTACCGGGATGTGTTCGATGCGTCGAGGTAGTAGCTTATGGTTCCCACAATAAGAATCATGAGCTGCACTGTTCCACACTACATGGAGTCAAGGCCATAGCCTCTCGCCTCAAGATTTAAGTACCACTACTTATATGGCGAACATAGAGGATTATGACTTCACTTTGCATTACCATCCTTGTAAGGCAAATGTGGTGGCTGATGCGCTCAATCGAAAGTCATAGGGAGCATTGGCTAGTATAGCTTCCCAGGAGTGGCGGATGCTCGAGACTGTGGGATAGTTCGGGGCTACACAAAGACAACGGAGTAGCTCGGGTGGTACGCTGGGGAGTTTAGTAGCTACACCGCCTCTGTCATACAGAGTGATTGAGTCTAAAGGCGTGGGACGCAAGATAGTGTCCATCGTGTGGACCTGGTACAAATAAAGCATGTGACGAGGGCTGGACCGTCCACACAAATGGTAGTCTTGTATAGAGGACAGGTAGTGGTTCCCCAATGACCGACGGAGAAAGGATTCTCGGGAGTTTCACTACTCGATTTATCGTGTGCATCCGTGTGGCATGAAGATGTACCTCGTGATCTCGCCGCGCACTATCGAGCGGAAATGAAGAGACACGAGGGGACTTCATACTCGACGATGTCTCACGCGGTCGCCAGGTTAAGTACGAAGCACCAAAGCTGTTAAGGCTACCAGCCTCATCGGAGGTGGCCGAGTGGAGCTGAGTACGTCACGATGGATTTTATGACCCACTTGCCACGGACACCGCAAGGACATGATGCAGTATGGGTGATAGTGGACCGGCTCACTAAGTCGGCACATTTTCTAACCGTGCGGATGACCTTCACATTAGAGAGATTCTGCCAATTGTATATTCGATCGTCCCATTACATGGAGTACCAAGATCCATAGTGTGCCTAAGGACCTGTTTACGCGCACTTTTGAAGAGCTTCCCAAAGGCTATGGGCACACGACCGACCATGAGTGGCGCCTTTTCCACCCATTGCATTGCATGGTCACCGAGAGGACCATACTGGTGTTAGGAGGAATATGCCGCGAGCATGCGCTCGATCATAAGGTAGCTGGAAAGAGCATTTGCCCTTAGTGGAATTCGCTACAACAACGCTTATCGCGAGTATACTGCAGGGCACCATATGAGGCATTGTATGGGAGGCATGTAGATCACCGATATGTTGGACCGAGGTAGGAAAAAGCCCATCACTGGCCCCATCCGATTAGAGACACTCCCGAGAAGGTGAGCTTGATACGACAAATACTCACGGCCAGCCTACAGGCGAGCTTATGGTCATACCACGCCCAACTCCTTAGAGTCCATCGAGATCACGCCTTCAAGGTGATGCCTAAGATAGGAGGGTCGTTCGGCAAGCGCGAGAAGCCATCGCCGAGGTTCATTGGGCCCTTCGAGATACTCGAGGATGGTGCACTATGGGCTGTACCCCATTGCTTTACCGCCTCAAAGATGTCGTGTCCAATAGGTGTTTCACGTCCCATGTTTGAGGTACACCCGCATCCAAAATTTTATGGTGGATCGGGGGAGAGATTGGAGGTTGACACTGATAGGACCTTCGAGGGAGGGACCAAAATAAGGTATCAAGGATAATGAGATCGCTTTGCGACGCAAGACCGTGAGGCTAGTGAGGGTGCTATGGCGGCACCTTGGAGTGGAGGAGTCAACGTGGGAGAGCAAGGACACGATGCGAGCCACATATCCCTTCTTGTTTAGGGATGAAGGTACATGGTTTAGTCGTTTAATACTTAAATGACCAGTTTACATGCATGGCATGCTGCACGCTGTACGTGCATGTGAGTTGTTACGATCAGATTGCACTTCGGACAAAATTCCTTTTAAGGAGGGGATAATGTAAACCCGAGAAAATTCAAATTTTCGAAAAAGTAAATGGTCATTTCTAAGAAAACTAAAATTTTTCTGCATTCGATGACGAAATGGACTTCACCGTTGGAATCGTCTCGCAAAATCTAGCTACCATGTTGAATTTCATCGAATTCCGAGACAGTCAGAATTTCATGTTTTTCGAGGCACCAGGTGTCGGGTGTTGTAAAATGACTCGTGAAAGACATGTGATGTGACAAAAGTCACCTATTACATGTACCCATGTGGACACATGTTGTATGATTATAGAGAAGAAATGGATGGCTTGATTACATGTGTAAAAATCAAGAAAAAGGGACAAGATGGGAATTATGAGAATTGTTAATGATAATAAGACAAGATAATGTTGTTCATCTTTCCCATTTGAAAGCCAAAACGGGCAAAGGGGGTCGGAAGGAGATGCAAAGGGCGTGAGAATCAGGATTTTGGTGAGAGAGAGAGCCTTCTCTCTAGATTTCCTCGCCATTCGCACTGGCTTGCCTCGCCTGAGTAAGAAGTAAAGTTGTCGGCGCGGCGAGGGCATGTGGGCACCGATTTGGTGGAGTTCATAACTCCAAGAGGTAGGATCTTTCCTACTTGTGATATTCTTCGCTAAGAACCATGTTTTTATGGTTAGATATTCGAGGCTTGATTTAAATTTTAATTCGATCTTAAAACCTTTTGAATCGGCGGAGAAAATCCTAATTTATGGTCAGGAATGTTGCTAACCAGGGTTTCCCACTGCTCATGTGAATAGTGACATGAATTCTTGGTGTGATTTTATGATGTCAGTGATTCAAAATGAATTAAGCTTGGTGTTTGTTAATTAGCCTATGTGAGCTAATTTTATGTTATTGATGTGAATTCTAATAACATGATTTATGTGGATTAATTATGTTAGTATATACATGCTTTATATATTAAAGATGAGCTCGGCTGAGATCGGGCATCACGCATTCCATATATGACCGGTGATTAGTGTCCAAAAAGTACAATTTCAACTTTCTATATTAGATAGGTTTGGAAAAATTTTGTCCCATTAATCATGTCACATAAATCCAATTGAAGTGTTCAGGTCATCTTAGTAACACTTAAAGCATTTGAGTACGTTTTTGGTTGTTTGTAGGTATTTATGCACTTCAGGCTTCAAACCAATGCAAATGATCAATCATGAGGTCGAAGTTTGGGTCTCACCCATCAACAAGCCCAAAATCAAATGGAAAAACAAAGAAAGTGGAGGAAATGAGATGCGCTTGACACAGACAAGAGGCATGCAGAAATTGTGCCAAACAGAATTTCATGAACTCCGTTTTCAGAACCACCTCGCAATCCTAGCGACTTTCACAACTCGTTTCGCAAAACAGCCGTAATTCAAATAAAATTGCGAAATTCGCAGCCAACTTGCATCGCATTTGCGAAATTCGCTTCAATCGAAAATTCTCATATTAGCTAAATTCGCTAGCTACCGAATTTCAACCCGCTAAATTCGCTAGACCATTGCCAAATTCAAGTGTATTCATCAGCTAAATTCCGCTAACCTCGCCAATTGGGCGACCAGCGAATTCCCTCCTCAGAGCGAAACTCAGCAGGCCTTGTCATCCTCTCAGAATTAATGCAACCGCCTTCAAACTTGGCTTATTACCCAATTAATCCTATAACTTAGCCTAGTTATTGTGTGGTTTTGGTATCGCACTTTGAGAGGCCTATAAATACCCCTTGCGTTTTGTAATAAGAGAGAGGAGGATAAGTGGAAGACAAGTTTCGTGATTTGTAAGTTCTTTTCTATTTACGCTTTTGTAAATAAAGTTTTATTTGAAGTTTTGCTTTTATTTTCTCTCTTCTCTCTCTTTCTTTCTCTTCTTTCTTTTCACTTTCCTTGGCCAGCTAAACACACCTCTCGAGGATGACAACTCAAGAGATGCTTCGCTGCTCTTCCTTTGGAAGAGGAAGGAAGAAGGCCTGGTGGTGGGGTTAAGCATGTTGTCCTCTTGTACTAAAAGTCACGGTAGTGTATTTATGGGTCTTATTTTCTGAAAATCAAATGCATAACATGGGATGTTATTGTCTCAGCCAATACCCATGCTTTAGGAATCTGTTCTTTAGATATTTTACTGTTCTAGATAATATACATGCCAGGTTCTTCAAATTGGGTATAAATAACATTGACTTTATTGTTTTTGGCCAATACTCATAATTTTTTGTAGTAGGTTCAAGTAATTCTGTTGTAGATGCACTGTGGATTTCTTTAGAGGTCTTTACTAAATTTTAGAAAATGATAAAGGAATGTTAGGCTTTAAACAAAAAGGGGCCATAATCAGATCCTGTTGACTCACGTAGAGGATAAAAACCCGAGGACATGTGTTTGCCCTAGCTGTCAAGTTGGTGACCTAAATCTTCAAAGTAATTCTTCACTTAAATTTCGCTACATTTCCAAGTAATTTCCTTTAAAACCATTTATAGCTTTTTGACAAAATCCAAAAGTCCAAATAGAAAGCCTTACCTTCATGCCCCATGTAAAACCATTTTAGGGAAGAAAACCATCCCCTGTTCGAATTCTAGATCACTATATATCATAAAGAAATTGACTACTAAAGAGGAGGAACTTAGGCAGGAAATATTGTTGATTCGGGCCTCACCCTACTGTGGCATTAATCAAATTGGCTTCAAAGTACGGATGGTGCCAAACTACAAATGGTAAGTCAAAGAGTACTTGTGATCCACATCACAAGTGAAGGTAACCTTTACCTCTTTTCAACTCAGCTGTGAACCGCGCCTTGCTTCACTTTGCACTCACACTGCTTTCGCCGCTTCATTCGCCGCTTATTGTTTAGCTAATTTTAATTTTGCAGTTGTTTGTCGCTTCTGTCTCTTTAATTGTGTAACAATCAGGTATGCAATGCTGGGATAGAGACACATCGTAGATTAGATGTGATAAGTACACAACTCGACCTAAATCTAGTGAAGTCGGGCAGTAAACTGATACCACGGATCCCATACCCGAGGAACAACAAAGTTCAACCAGAACCCCCCCATGAATCCAAATGCTTATAGAACCATGAGGGATCACATCCACCCTCCTAGAGTTAGTGCTCCATCCTGTAATTTATCCTCCCACGAAGATGTAGCAAAGGAGGCCATTTATTTGGCACCTCTTACTCCCCACATATCATGGTATATGGAAAATGAAAATCCATACACTCATATAAGGGATTTTGAGGAGGTTTGCACCACCAAGGAAGGTATGATGACATGATTTGCCACTAAAGGCATTTCCATTGACTCTAAAGGACAAGGCAGATATGCCCAACTCATTGAGGCCTAGAACCATAAGAAATTGGCCGAGCCGCAGTTTCACCTCGAAGAAGTTTTTCAAAGGTTTTCAAGACTAATAATTTGAAAAGGCAAATTTATACTCAGCTGTGATGGTGAGAGATTTTACCAAAGGTCGGGAGAGATTTATGGAAACCATCGCTGCATGTCCGTTCACGGGTCGACACATGGATGTCTGTGAACCACACTTCTATGGTGGTATGTCTCCTGCCATGAGGCAGCTTTTAGAAACCATGTGTGGGGGAGACTTTTACAAACATCCCGAAGGAAGCCATGGATTTCTTAAATTACGTGGCTGAAAACTTCAAGGGTCGGGATGAATCCAACCTGAGAGAAACTGACAGATAAACCACAACAACCCAAAGGGGTGGATATGCACCGCCCGAAGACATAGGAAATGAGAGGCTAGGATTTCCAACTCAGCCAGAGCGTAGAGGAGCTCAAGGCAACAGCCCCAAGAGGTGTACGTGAAGGATCAAAACTCCGTACGTACTAATCCCCGCACCAATTCTCCAATCCCTCAGACACCCAATGCACAAAGGTCTTATAGCCCCCAGTTGAAGGATTTGATGTCGAATGTGCAAACACCGGAGGGACAATACAAGCCACAACAACTACTGCCCATATGGTAATACCTACAATTCCAATTGGAGGAATCACCCACCAGCATGAGACCCAACCCCCGCTTATGTACCCCTGTGCCAAGCCTTAGTTTGGTTTCCTCACAGTTACGCATCAACCACCATCCTCTTCTCCAAGAGATAGCCTCATATTGAATTCGAAAGTAAGGTAGGCAACTTTGTCGAGGAACAAAAAGGAATTAATGCGCGAATCGGGGTAAATAAAAGGATTGATAACTGTAGAAAGCACATTGAATTAAGAGAATAGACGGCTCGAGAGCACCAACTTAAATTGACAACCTACATTCAATCACCAAGACAGCAAGTTGCTCGAGGTACAAGAGAAAGGGAGGTTTCCATCACAAACAGCTCCAACTCTAGCACCATGAGGTAGGATCATTTAACACCCGGGAATGATGAAAGCAGGCCATAATCACCCCGAGAAGTGAAAGTAGGTTGATCACCCATACAAACCCAAGTAAAGAACCTAGCAGGAGAAGAATTGCAACCGGCCATTATCCTAGAGGAGGATTCAATGAAATACCGAATACCACCCCCCTCCATTTCCACAAGCACTAGAGGTAAGAAGAAGGCATCTCTAACAAGGTGTATTCTCGAGGTTTTAAGGCAAGGAAGAATACCTTTACCTGATCCATTCAAACAGCTCCCGCTATGTAAAATTTTTTTGAAAGATCTGTACAATTAAGAAGGGATTAGGCATCGAGAAGAAGCATTTCTCACCGAACATGTCACACATAATCCAAAGCAAATAATTCGTCAAATACAAAGATTCCGTTCTCCCACAATTTCACTAATATCATGGAATTGCATAGATAACTTGCTCGATGAGCCAAGCAAACCCACGCCGTATTCAAGATAAGGAAGAAGCAGTTTGTGTGGAACTAAACCCTACTAACACCACACTCTCATCGGGCCGACAGATCCGTGAAAATCCCTAAGGGGATAGTTGAGGATGTCCTAGTTAAGATAGACAAATTCACTACCCAAAGAGATTTCAGGGTACTCGACATTGAAACCACCACAGCAACCCAACTGTGTACCAATCATCTAGAAGACCATTTCTCGCCACCGCCAATGCAATAATAAATCACGAATGGAGTCATGCAATTAACTTTTAAGGCATGACCATGGAGTTAAATATCTTTCATTTGAACAACAAACATGAGTTGCTAGAAATTGAAATCAAATTTCGATGAGGTTGTTTCGCCTGATCAAAGGTGCAGTACAAAGGTGCAGAAAAGCAAGAAATGAAGATATATTGGTTTTGCCATCAACACCCATTGCAACCAATCGCACAATTCCACAATCACAGAGAACAATTGAGCAACTTATGGCCACCCAACATCATGGAGCTAACCCAAAGCACACAACAGGAGATCATTCTCCTCGAATTTCGAGGTATCGTCAATCCCAACCGTTCTAAGAGCCAAAAACCTGATCATAGCCTTCACAAATTTTAATTTTTGTCTTATATTAGTTAATTCGTTATCTTACAATTTTTCAAAATTTTTTTTTACTTAGCAATTTTTCCTTTCTTTATAATTCTAGTTTGTATATGAAAGTAGTATGTTCTTAAATATTAATCATAGTATTATAGTAAATTTAATAATTTTAGTTATATTATTATTTAATATTAGAAATTAATTTTAAAGTTTTGAACAGAAGACCATCTCGCGAAATTTCGCCGGGGAGTAGCTTAAAAGCGACCCTACCGTCAGATGTCTATTTAAGCCCCGGAGGGGTTAGCTAAATCACACTCTCTACTTTTCTCTCCCCCTCCCAAAGATGCCTCGAAGCCCCACCGGGCCGAGCCCCAAAGCTGCCCAAGCCGCGTCCTCGCATCCTAAGATCGGGCGCCGTCTGGCCATCGAGTCAGCCGATCCATCACGCCGGCAAATCCCGCATCCCGTACCTAATCGTAGTTCACCAGCCGTGCTCAACCCCGACCGAGCCCTCCCGAAAGCCGTCACCACGTGAGCTCAGGTTCTGCGCCTCAAATTCTTACTTCCATCACCGTCTGGTTCGCCTCGCTCACCCTATCGTGTTCTTCCCTCAAAGATTTGGTATTTTTCGAGCCCCGATTTGGCGCCTTGCAGCCATCTCGCAGCGCCGTTGAGCCTCAAAGGCCGCTTGATTCAGAGGTTCAAGAAATTCCTTCCAGTGATTCAGAGCCTCCAGAGAGTTTCAGCCTCGTAGGTACAGACCCCGGGCCTACACATTCAGTGAATCTACGCATTTTCAGCAGTTTATTTTATATATCATGATATGTCCCACGAGGGTGGGTCTCAGATTCACTGGTGAGATTTCGCACACCCGAGCGAGCCGTGAGAGCCGTACTGCAGCCAAGACAAGACTCAAAGATCAAGATCACTGGTCCCGAGGTCGCACCCGACGAGCCCTCGATCTCGTGACGCACTGGGACACGGACGGACCCCGGCCCCATCCCCAGGCCCAGAGAGCCAGAGGTCCGCCGGCAAGAGGGCCGCACCGGGGCTCCAAAGGAAGCCATCATCTTCTCGACCGCTCACCATCACTCAACAGATCACCGCCGAGGCAACACCTTCACCACAAATCCGTCATCGCCCGCTGGACGAGGCCTATGTTCCAGGGACACCCCATTCCTGGAATGCGCATATATCGTAGCCGACCATTTCGCCAGGAGTCATTCCCACGACGTTCCCCCGGATCAGATATTTGACCCTAGATACTGTGAGTCTACGAGATTGATCGAGGTATTCGCTCCTCCCATTTATGACTCCGAGACAGTTTTACTACCCGAGAGTGGTCCGGCAGTTCTACCACTCCATGACCTCTCGGGATGCAGATGGTCCACTGGAGATCCATTGCAGGATAGATGACCGCCGAGGTGTACCTGGCCCAAATGGCTATATTTCAAGAAATTTCTGAGATCACAGATACCACAAGAATGCCGAGGGTTATAGAGGATCACCCACCCTCCGCCCCAGAGCGATGGTTAGAGACCGCTGATGCTACACCGGGTCCAAATTCTTTATCTGAGGCGCTTCCGCCTCATATGTCGCTTCATCGACCATCCGTCAAGACTGCTTATTCCTCCGCAGCATTATAAAAGTGCAGGGAGGGACCTATCCCGGAGTAAAGTATCAGACCGGATCTCAGTACTTCGGTTTAGCCCATCCGAGCCGTGATGACTTTCGCCTTACAAATAGAGGAGAAGGTCCATAGAGACCTCGCACGTCAGCAGAGCATGTACCACTTCTTATACCGAGGCTTCTTCCTATGTTCTCGAAAGCAGATGGGATTTAGAGGAGCCCTGGATGTAGATGCGAGACAGATGCCTAAGTACGTAGTAGCAAATGCTGACCGGTTATGACTATGCCCGTCCACTCCATACGCCAACGAGACTGTGAGGAGGCAAATTCTGGACGGGAGGCCGGGATGACCACCCATGCAGATGATATGCCCGTCCCGAGCCCGAGGTACGTAGGCTCCTCCCACTCCTATTTCGCATCGCTCCCCCCTCCATCTCCTCCACCCACTACTCAAATTCCGCAGCCCCTGCATACTCCCGGCCTTCATATTCAAAGACACCAATCACCGGAGTATACACATGTCACCGAGGGAGACGGTCGAGCGATGGATGCGATCTCGCACACTAAGAGCCACTCAGTACTAAAGATGCAAGACACACACCGCAGATCGCTCGAGCCGAGGCCACTGGTCGCTGCCATTCCATGCTTCACCATCATGACCCACCCGGTCTTCCTCATGATCCTACCCCGAGAGAGGAGCCCGCCACCGATGCTCACTGATATCCCGGGCAAAGAATAAGCATGGGGACTGCACCACCACCACAGCAGTCAGGTGGCGTAGTTTCTTTCGCTTATGCACAAGCTTCACTAATAACCGCCTACTAATTTTGATTATGATTTTTTGCACAGCTTATAATAGCAAGATATGTTTGTAGCCTGCATGTATTAAGCCATTTCGCTATATCAAAGTTACTGGGATATATATATATATATATATATATATATATATATATATATTCAGCCTTTTTGTATATTATGTTTAATGTGTCCCCATGCATAAGTAATATGTGTTTTCTTCAAACTACATAATTAAATTGTTTCAAATTCAACAATTGAATCGCTCAAATCGAACAATTGAATCGCTTTTAAATTGATAATTGAATCATCATATTTGTCACCCATATGCTGAGATCATGTTTGAAACAATTTGTGTTCCGCCTCACTCGTCTAAAGATGTTCAACTTGGAAATTTCCTATGCTGGTTTCACAATCACTGTAGATTGCTCAACAGTTGTAACCTATATGCCTTCTTTCTCGCTCGACAAATTCTACCTTAGGGTATGTTACAACCCAGAGGGTTTGTGTTACTCACATTCAAGATCAATGTTGTCTTCCAAAAGGAAAAAGTAAGAAAAAAAGAAAAAGAAAAAGAAGAAAAAAGAAAAATTAAAGCCTGAATTCTTGCTTTGAAACCCAGCACTGTCCGAGGGGTGTATGGCGAAGCCTTGAAACCCAATGCCCTAAGCCTTAATCGCCGAGTCATCGACCTGTTCGCTACATGGGTGGATAGGTAGAATTTAGCGAATTGTAGGTGCTTAATTTTCGAAGTCATTCGGAGTCCGGGGTGAAGCCTTTAGAGTTAGTGGTCATCGACCTTTGGCTCATGCCCTAAACTCCACTGGTCAGGAGTCATCGTGGACCCGCTACACGGATCTTGGTGAAGTCGGATTTTAAGCATTGCACCCTACGATGTAGATGAATAAAGAAAGAAAAGTGTAACTAGCCCCATTCAAAGCTGTTCAACAACTTAAGGCCATGTCAAGTAGGGTCGGGGAGGTGGCAATTAAGTAGCTTTATCTGGGCTTAATCGTTACAAAAAAAGAACCATTAGACTTAGGTGGAAATCCAAGTTTAAAATCATGAAAATGCTGTTGTTCTAAAATTCTTCTTATGGATTTTATTCTTGTATATAGGTTTTCAAATGTTGATTTCACCTGTTCACTTTAAAGTAATGTTAGTTTGTATATAAGTACAATAACCTTTTGAACACAACTCTTTTTGGAAAATTACTACATGCATCTCAATTCTTATTTTGCATCGCTAAGGGACTAGCAACGTTGTTGGGGTGTGGATTATGTCCTCAAAAGTACAATTTTGAACCCTATATTAGATAGGTTTTGAGTACTTTTGTCTATTAATCATGTCATATAAATCAATCTGAAGTAACAAAAGCCATCTTAGTAACACTTATTCCATTTGGAGCATGTTTTTGGTTGTTTTGTAGGTATTTATGCACTTCTAGGCTTCAACCACAATGCAAATGATCAATCATGAGGTTGGAAGTTTAGTCTCAGCCATCAACAAGCCAAAAATCAATGGAAAAAGGAAAAGGAGGAAATGAGATGCAGTTGAAGACAGGACGAGAGGCATGCAGGAACAGCAAAACAGGAATTTTCGCAACCTGTTCGCAACCAATTCGCAATCCTAGCGAATTTCGCAAACTGTTCGCAAACAGTTCGCAATCTCAGCGAAAATTGCGAAATTCGCTAGCCAACTTGCACTGCATTTGCGAAATTCGCTTCTCACTGAAAATTTCGCTAGCTTAGCGAAATTTCGCTAGCTAGCGAAATTTCAACCTTGCCAAATTCAGACCATTGCCAAATTCGCTAGACCATTGCCAAATTCGCTAACCCTTGCCAAATTCGCTAATTAGCGAAATTCTCCCCTGTAGCGAAATTTGCAGGCCTTGTCATCCTCTGTAATTAATGCAACCATTTTCAAACTTGGTTTATTACCCAATTGTCCTATAACTTTAGCCTAGTTATTAGGGTTAGTTTTTGGTAATTTCGATAATTTTGAGGAGGCCTATAAATACCCCTCATGTTTTGTAATAAGAGAGAGGAGGATAGAAGGGAAGACAAGTTTTTGGTGATTTGTAAGTTCTTTTCATTTACTGCTTTTGTAAATAAAGTTTTATTTTGAAGTTTTGCTTTTATTTTCTCTCTTCTCTCTCTTCTTTCTTTCACTTTCCTGACGCTAAACACACCTCTTGAGGATGACAACTCAAGAGATGTCAAGGCTCTTTCCTTGAAGAGGAAGGAAGCTAGCTGTGGTGGGGTTAAGTATACAGTCCTCTTGTACTAAAAGTCACGGGTAGTGTATTTATGGCCTTATTTTCAAAATTCAGTTGCATAACATGGGATGTTATTGTCTCGCCAATACTCTCCATGCTTTAGACTCAAGTGTTCTTAGATGGTTTTACGAGTGCCTCGAGACACATTTACATGCTGTGGTTCTTCAAATTGTGGTTAAATAACATCACTTTATTATGGCCAATACTTCCATACTTTAGGTTCAAAGGCTCGGGTTAGAGATGCATTGCGATTCTTTTTAGGATGGTCTTTACTAGCCTGTAGAAAATGATAAAGGAATGTTAGGGTTTTAAACAAAAGGGGCCATAATCGCATCCCGTGTTGACTCAATGAGGAGGATAAAACCCGAGGACATGTGTTTGCCCTAGCTTGTCAAGGTTATGACCTAAATCTTCAAAGTTTACCTCTTCACTTTAAATTCGCTTTACTACTTCAGCTTTTAATTTCCGGGCTTTAAACCATTTATAGCTTTTTGACACAAATCCAAAAGTCCAAATAGAAAGCCTTACCTTCACATGCCCTAATGCAAACCATTTTAGGAAGAAAACCCATCCCGTGTTCGACCTTAGACTAATTATACTCGCAAAGAGCTTGACTACCAAAGAGGAACTTAGGTATAGTAAATATTGTTGATTCAAACTTCAATACCGTGGTACCTAATCAACCGGGGGGCACTCTAGGAATATTAGAGTGAGTGCATGTGATATGAAATTGAAACGAAAAACGAAATGTTTGTGAAAGGAATTCGACGGAAGATTTTCCCAAGAATCGCCGGAGTTGTCCAAACACTACTTGATGAGACCATGACTGCTGAGAAATATCCAGTTAATTCGCCTAGGTAGTCCAATGTCATACCAAATTTGGTGAAGGAGTTTTCAAAGAACAAAAGCTTTGTTTTGAAAATTGGATATTTTACTCAGATTCGCCAGCATATGTGAGGGAGAGCCTGGGTGAGGACTCGACATGGATCGTCAGACATTCAGTAGGTTCATGAAATTTCTGGATGTGATTGTTTGTCAAGACATGTGCACTTATAAAGGGAGTAACCTGTAGGAAATTATCTCTTATCGGGCTTTGCTCACCCCGTCGAGGGATCACCATTTCGTGCATGTATGTATAGGAGGATGACACTTACTAGAGGTCAGAGCTTAGAAGAAAGCCGTGTCAGGCTTTAGACTTTTGTATAACATGTATTAGAAATGGTACATTTTAATATATGTCGATTAAGAGTGATTTATTAACTCTCGAACTATTGTAAATGGTTGATGTATTTTGTGAGTATGACGTAGTAAACAAGTGGCCATTATTTACTCGCATGTGGACCCTATGTTGTCATTGTAAATTGTCGGGACAGTTTTGTACCTGGGTGTAGCCCCCGTATTAAAGGAGATCTTAAGTTCGACAGGAATGGTGCCTGCCATCCGACATCCACGAGACCCGCTGGCCGACAGTTGTCAACGACACCCCTGCCAGTGTCACACCACCACCAAATAGAAGAGTTAGGGTTGCTAGTCAAGCCGGGCGTATGTGCGCTACCATTTCCAAATGTACCGACATATGAGTGGATTGCCTCAAAGGCAGGGATCCTGAGATTTAAGGACGGTGAAGTCCTAGTCAGTTGTGGGACAGGAGCAGATATAGGTTGTTTCTCCACACCCTAGTATGGGTCAGAGGAATTGAAGATCGCCCCTAGGTGTCGCACCAAGACCTAGTACTTCGCAGATCGGTCACATAAGCCGTATCGAAACGTAGGCTCCGGGTCAACCACAAGATTTGTAGGCCGAGAATTCGGGTCAGGCTAGGCAGATGACTTGTTACCATCACACAAATTAAGTATTAAGCAGGGTATGACCGTCCTAGAGGCAAGAGGTCCATATGCCAGACTAAGCGCTCAGATTAGGGGCCTGACATGCAAGGCAATGCTTTACCCTCGCACTTGCTGACTAGAGTAATAGCTTTGAATCGATGCATCATATTCATTTATCATCGTATCTTGTGTGATAGAATTCGGCTTAGAGGTTGAGGCCTTTAGAGAAGCCATGTATGGATGTTCTTCCCTAAGATGTAGGGTGAGAGTTGGTAAGATGTGTCGAGATCGTGAGTTAGAAATCTTCGAGATTCTACTCATGGTGGACCCCCAGGGGGATCGCATCAAGTCGGGTATGGGTGCACGGTATGGTTATTCACCACTCTTGGTGAGTGTGGGTTGAGTTTGTCTTTGGGACTACGTCCAATGAAGACTCATAGTTCAAATCAGAAAATAAAGAGTAATTAATGTGTGTCAGGGCAAAGCTATGGCCAATCCCCCTGTGAAAAGCCCTTGAGTTTTGGTGAGACCCACTGTGAATATCCGAAAGGTCTTGTGTGGGTGTAAGAGACCCGGGGAGATATCCCGAATTTCTGTGTTGGTGTAAGAGACCCGGAGAGATATCCCGAATTTCTGTGTGGGTGTAAGAGACCCGAGGAGATATCCCGACTTCTCGTAGGGTAAGAGGCCCGAGGATATCCACTTCGCAGGCATGTAAGAGACCCTGTACATCCGAAATTTTTCCAGGTGTAAGATCCGTGAGATATCCAGAATTTCTGTGTGGGTGTAAGAGACCCATGGAGATATCCGAAATTTCTGTGTGGGTGTAAGAGACACGTGGAGATATCCGAAATTTCTGTGTGGGTGTAAGAGACCCCTGGGGATATCCAGAATTTCTGTGTGGGTGTAAGAGACCCGTGGAGATATCCGAAATTTCTGTGTGGGTGTAAGAGACCCTTGGAGATATCCGAAATTTATGTGTGGATGTAAGAGACTTATAAAGCAGGCTGAAAAGTTCCGTCAGAGAAAACACACTAAGCCATGGTTATCATGGTGACTTAGAGTTGAGGATAGAGTCGTGAGTGACTCGAGAGATTCGATACCCATCGAAATCGCATTGATGTTGGTGAGCCGGTAAGGGCTTGGTATATGGATGTCATTCATGACATGGATTAGGGTGATGACCCATTGGGTTGTCAATGATTGTGACCTTGGGAAGGTCAGCGTTTGCACACCTAGCAGGGATTGTGTAAGGTTACATATGCACGTTGTTAAATGCGTATGTGCGTGGAATTTCGGGATGAAATTCTTTTTAAGGAGGGGAGAATGTAAAACCCGAGAAAATTCGAATTTTCTGAAAAAGGGTAAAATGGTAATTTTGGTCAAAACCCAAAATTTTCGATCTGATGATGAAACTGACTTCACCATTGAATTGCCCGAAATCTAGCTAGCACGTTGAATTCGTCGAATTCCAGATAGTCGACTTACACGTTGAGGCAACGAGCGTAAATATGGGACACTGCACATTTTATGGCTGGCAACAGGCCACGTGTCATGTGTAGAATGAGTCAACTTGTGCTCAAGTGTGGGGCCCATGTGGACACATGGCATGATGTCATTGGAAGAAAATCAAGTGGTTGGTGGATTAAGTGGATAAGAAATCCAAGGAGCCAATGATGGATTGACATGTGGCAATGAGAGGGGACAAAAAGAGAAGACAACTTCATCTTCTCCATTTTGTGGTGATGTACGTGCAGTGGAGGACGGTTTCAAATTCTAGAGAGAGAAGCTCCAACTTCTCTCTAGAATTTGTCTTAATCGTCTGATCACGTCTGCCAAGAAGCAAAGTTGTTCTGTTCTCTATGAGAGCTATGCGTAAGGAATTTGCTTTTAGGGAGTTTCGAAGAACTCCAAGAGTTAGGTTTTCTCCTACTTGGATTTAATCCTCTTTACGTGTTTTGCCGGTCTTGGCTGGTTTGAGGTCATGAGTGGCCGTTTGATCGGTCTCAAACTTGGGACCAAATTGTTGGAATATATGGAACCCGTTTTGGACAGTTTAGGAACTGTTTTGGGTGGTTGTGTGATCATTTATACAATAAATTATGGTTTTTGTGTTTTTGGGTTAGAAATGGACATGGATTTCTGGCTCCACAAAAATAACCCGATATCATGAGTACTGCTCCACTTCCGACAAACTCACCGCCCGCTTAGGGACTGTTCAAAAGTCCCTGTTGCTTGGTTGGACCGAAATGGTCCATGTAAAAGGTGCTAAAAATATTGCTTGAATCGATGGCTCGAATCGTGTGAAAGAAATTGTTAATGCATATAATTAAATGTGTTAACATGATGTAAATTATATAAAAATATAATTGTGTGTGCTTTATTGAAATGAATTGTTGATTAGCTCAAGTGAACTAATTTTGATGTGAATTAAATAACGCGGTGGTATGTTTGTAAATTTGTTATATATGCATAATTGATATATTGGCATCTGTGGTTTGGAAATGGCATAATGCATTTCGTATGCACCGCGGCAACCTAGAAAAATAGGTGTGAGTGCATGGCATGAAAGAAATGAAAACGATGTTTTTCTCGCATTTGGCTTAGGCATGCATGAGGGAGTTTTATGACTCGAGACACGGGATCGCGACAGATATCTGCTAGGATCATGTATTTGCTTCGAATGCGCCAGGTTGAATCATTGCATGTACACTTAGGGGAGTAACCCATGGTGATGATTCAACTACTTTGGGCATTGCCTCACCCTATCGAGGGATCATTATTTCAGTACAGGAGAGCCCGAGAAGACGCACACTCATTAGAGGCCGATTTGTAAGGAAGTTTGATTGTGGCTTTGATGTTTTTGTGGCAACATGCCAGAAAACTTTAAATTTTAATATGTGTTTGTATTAAGAGTAATGTAATAACTCTTGAACTATTGTAATATAGTTGGTTAGTTTATTGGTGAGTATTGGTGTATGGGTCTCACGATATGAGACACAGTATTCTAAGGGTTGACAGGTTATCAACGGGACCCCCGGGATCAGGGCATCACAATACGCATGCACGTATGGATAGGTTAGATCAATGCGTTAGACAAATGAGAGTCTTTGATGGTGTTACTGATTGGGATGACTTTGATAGTGCACCTGGGACCATATTACCACTGATTAGTGCCAAAAAGTGCTATTTTGAACCCTATTTAAAATAGGTTTTGAGTGCTTTTTGCGCACTAATCATAAGGAATCGGTGCCAATTGCGACGTATGCAAATAATTCAAGTTACTAATTTGGTTTCAGATTGTTTTGGGTAGTTTTGCGGTGTCTTAGAACTTCACAAGAAGCTCCGGGCGTCAGACAGCTTAATGCGAGAATTCCTGATTTCATCAACCCAAAATGAAGAAATATCAAGTGAAATGACGAAAAATGAAACTGGCGGATGGCGTAGGCAAGAGAATTTTGGCTATGATTGCGAAAATTTGGCTAAGATTGCGAAATTTTCGCAATCATAGCGAAAATTTCGCAATCTTAGCGAAAATTTCGCTATGTACAAATTTTCGCTAAGCTAGCTTGGGCCTCGCTAGCTAGCTAAATACCGCTCATAAGTTTTCCAATTTCGCTTATTTTCGTGATTTTTCGCTATATAGCGAAATTTTCACTATATAGCGAAATTCACTGTTCATAGCGAAATGGTCGCCTGCGGTTTTTGATGTTTTTGATTCCAAACGACCACGTTTTGATTATTTACCATTTTGTCCCTATTGTAATTACATATTTTAGGTATTTTTGGTATTTCACACATCTTGAATGACTATATAAGCCAACTTATGGCTTTTGTAACCCTAACTTTAATCTTTCAGTACATACGCGCAACTTTTCATTTTTAGGTTACATTTTGCTCTCTTTCTCTCTCTATTTTCCTAGCTTGCTCCACACTCCTCCGATGATGACAACCTCGAGGATGTTCAAGCAGACTCCTTCCTCCTGAAGAGGAGGCCACCTGGGTGAATGTTTTAAGGTAAAAACACTGTCTCATGTTTTTTTTACTGAAGACTTATTCCTTTTTTTTGTTTCGTATCTCACGTTTTAGGTTTGAATCACGTGATGTAATTCTCGAGGGCCGCACCGCAAGCTTTCAAGGTTCGCGGATGCTTGATCGTTGCATCCACCGATGCCCATTTAGCTTGTCATTTACAGCTCCCCGTGTGCTAGATCCAAAGATGGCTTTAACTGCTTTGAAACATTAAGGGGTAATAAATGCTATACATTAGAAGAAATAATTTTTAGGGTTTAGGGTTTTAATGCCAACGAAGAGCCGCTCGAAATGACTATACGTCATCCTCCCAACGCGATAAAAAGACCCGAGGACATGTTGACGCTCGAACCCTAAAGCAAAGGGCCCGAGACTTCAAGTGGGTTCTATTTACATTTTATTTCATTTAAATTTCAGTTTGAAACCACCAACCCAATCGTTTTATCACCGCCTTAAATCCAAATTTAATTCACCATTTTGCCTACTCAAATCAATTTGCATTTAAGAAAACCCATCTCCGTGTTCACCCTGACCACTATACTGCAAAGAGCTTGACTACCAAGAAGAGGAGGAACTTAGATGGGCAAATTTTTGTTGATTCCGATCACCCTACCGTGGCACGAATCAAATGGCGCTGTTGCCGGGGATGGTGCCTAAGTGCATGGATACTTGTTGAACACTTGTGATCCTCATCACAAGTTCTGGTGAATTTTTCCTTTTATTGTTTCACTGTCAGTTTTTTTTTTTAGTTCATTTCACTATATAAAATTAAAAAAAAAAAACACTGCTGCAGGACTGTTTTTGTGTGCCATATTTATACTGTAGGATTACATTTTCAGTGGGTTTGAATTGTGACCAAATGGAAGAGGGAGAACAATACAGTGAAGTATTCAGTGGAGAGTAAATCCCTGTAGCATATATGACAAATGAGGGACTATAGGAACTTTGGCATGGCAAAAATCAAGAACCTTGGGAGAAATCCAACCCACCTAGATCCATGAGGGACTATAGAGACCAAGGATGAGCGCACCCTCCTACACGGTGCCTCCACAAAGATACCTCAACTCCTCACCCACCTCAACCACCACACTAATTTCTCCAATCGAGCAATTTAGACCTACCCGATAGTGGATGACCTTGCGGAAGAGAATATGAGATTAATGCCCATTCAATCGAAAATTGTCATTGAGGAAGACAATTTGAACAAAAACAAAGGGCTGAAAATGACTATGAGCATAAATGACAACCCGCAAGATTCCACCAAGACCTAATCAATCATCGCATTGTCCACCGTGAGGAAGATAGCCAGTGACACCATGGCAGAGGAACAAAGGTCAACAACAGCCCACACGAGGTGCTTATGTAGGATATTATTGAATTATCCGAAGGAGTGTTTGAATCCGATACGTGTGCCGTTGTTTTTCCAAGGAGAAGAAAGAAGAAATCTTTCCTTTATAAGTGAGGAGGGCAAAGTGAAACAAAAGCAAAGGAAAGTGCCTAAAAAGAATGTCCTTCAACCACTCTTGAAAATGAACCCCACTCGCCACGCCTCTGCCACTAAATGCCCACAAGCGCAGCCTCCACCGAATTGGGCAGACATCCCGCTCGCAGCCCCAATCCTAACACAAACCCCGCACCACCACAGCGCCACCATCACCGCCAGGCCGCAAAACATTAGGAAATTAGTGGCCACTGCATGCTTCCGCTACTACATCAAAGACACAAGTAAACGCCTACATTGTATGGCATGCGTGTTGTTTCGGTGCTTGCTCGATTGGGAGTATCCGACCTCGAGCATTTAAGTCTCACGGCTCCAAAGAAATTGGTTATGCTAGTGAAGACTGGCAGCTAGCCTTCGTATCCACGACGTATACACCACCACGAGTGAGGCAGGTCAGACTCACTTCCCTGCTTTCCAACTCCTACCCAAAGGAGCCACGCTATAATTTCTTTGTCAGGGAAAAGAGCCGTGGAGTGGCATCTATCACATTTGTTTTGTTTTAGCTTTATTAACGCCTACTTTATTTTCTAGAGATAGATTGTTCAGATGTGGCATAGCCAATAGTAGGCAATGCTTTGTCAGGAGCCAAGCCTTACCTTTAGTTGAACAATTGAAACCCTGTATGTTGCATTTCTAGTGATAGAACACCCATGTAATGATTTAGTTTCAGTCAACCCAGGCTTCGTATTCAACCTCGAAATTTCCGCTAATCCACACACCGCACAATCTGTATTATACCATCAAAGGGTTAGCTATATGCCTCTTCCACTTTTTGCAAAGCCTACTTTAAATTTGTTGACAACCCATAATAGGTTTGTGTTATCATGTATGAAGACTAATGTAGTCTTCCAAATGAAAAAAAAAAATACAAAGAAAAGAAAAGAAGTTGAAAAGGAAAGACAATAGTGCCGTGACGCTTGTCTCAGAAACCCGAACACTATCCGAGGGGGTATATTACAGTTTTTAAAGCTCCAAGTTCCTAAACCTTAATTGCTGTGAGTCATCGACTTAATGTTCGCTACACGAGTGGATGGGTAGAGTTTATCGTGTCAGAGGTGCTTAATTCTCGAAGTCATTCAAGTCCTGGGCGTAAGCTCAGCAGAAGTTTGTGGTCAAGGATCCTCGGCTCATGCCCTAAACCTTAATTGGTCAGAGTCACCTGCGGACCCCACTACACCCGACTTTGGTGAAGTCGAGTTTTTAGCATTGCACCCTACAATGTAATCAAATAAGGAAATAAGAGTGTAGCTAGTCCTATTTAGGTTGGTCAACAGTTTAAGGCCATGGCAAGAGTGCGTTGGGGAGGGTCATTTTACAATTTATTGGTCTAAGCCGGGTTACCTGAACAATTAGATTTGGTGGAAGTTCAAAGTTGATTTCTGATCCAATACAAGTCACCTAAAAACTATAGTTCTTATATGGTTTTGTTCTTTCATGCCTGTGGATTCTAAATTGTGGTGTAAATTTTTCATTTTAAAGGTAAAGTCTATTTGTACATACACTTTTTGGAACCTTATACACTTTTTGTAAAAGCACAACATGCATACCTTTGATATTTTAGGTATTGCTATGACTAGAAGCAACGTGTTTGGGGGTGATTAGTGCCCAAAAAGTGCTATTTTGAACCCTATTTAAAATAGGTTTTGAGTGACGCGCTAATATATGGATGAGCCAATTGTCGTATTACATATCACTTAGTGCTTTACTAATTTGGTTTTGAGATTGTTTTGGGTAGTTTGCGGGTCTTAGGAACGGTCCGGCTTAAGCGGCGTCGTATTGGTGCTGAATGCGAGGAGTGGAATTTGATTTCATCAACCCCGAAATGAAGAAATATCAGAAGTGAAATGACCAAAAATGAAAGCGAAGTGGATGGCGGCGGCGGTACAGCTATGATTTTGCGAAAATTTGGCTAAGATTGCGGTATTATGATACTGTAAAAAATTTGCGCCAATCTTGGCGAAAATTCTATGCACAAATTTTAGATAAGCTAGAAATTTATTGCATTATGTCTGATCGCGAATTTTCAATTTAGCTATTTCTTGCATTTTGCTATATAGCGAAATTCAACTACGTTCATACTTGAAAATGTTTGCCCCATTGTTTTTGATGTTTTTGATTCCAAGCGACCACGTTTTGATTATTTACCATTTTTGTCCTTTATTGTAATTACATGATACGTGTTTTGGTATTTCACATCTTGGACAGACTATATATAAACCAACTTATGGCTTTTGTAACCTAACTTTCAAATCTTTTCGATTACATACGGCAACTTTTCTACCATTTTAGGTTCCACAGTGCTCTCTTTCTCTCATTTTCTCGGCTACCCAGAGCACTCTCACTAAGGGGATGTGACTCCGGAGGATGTTTGGCGAAACTGAACCTCTTCCTCCTTGAAGAGGAGGGCCTGTGGAGTGAATGTTTTTGGGTAAAAACACTGTCCTCATGTTTTCAACGGCGTTTATTCCCCTTTTTGTTTAATATCTCGGTTTGGTTTGGATCCTTTGCTGATATGTGCACCACAGTGTGCGATGCACAGCAGGCTTTGAGTTAGGTGGATTGCTAGCATCAGATCGCGATGCCCATTTGTTATCATTGCGACTCCTGAGATTAGATCAGTGATGGTTTCGCTTTGTTGCTGAAACGATGGGGGTAATGGCTCAAGCTACAGCATTAAGAAATAATTTGGGTTTAGGTTTTAATGCGAATGAGAGCCGGTTCGGAAATGACTATATGTCATCCTCTAGCAGCGAGGAAAAGACCCGGGGACATGTTGAGATGCCTTCAAACCCTAAACCAATGGCACTGAGGGTTACATTTACATTTATTTCATTTAGATTTGGTTGCAAACCACTGACTCAACATTTTATCACCACCTTAAAATCAAATTTAATTCACCATTTTTGGCTTCCTCAAATCAATTATCTGAAGAAAACCCATCCCTAGTGTTGACCACTGAACCCCATCTTGCGATAGGCATTGCTGTGATAGAGGAGGAACTTAGGATCTGAATTTTGTTGATTCAGGATCACCTCTTGTGTACGAATCAACCAGACACAGTACCGAGAGATTGAGAGATATACTAGTAGGGGTTGCCCTCGCTTTTACTTGAGATTGTACATTATTGTCATAAGGGCTTATAGACTTGATGAGGCTCAAATACTTATGTTATTACCTATGTCTTTGAGTGGTGTTGTATAGAGTTGGTATGCTTCCTTAGATGCTTCTAGTCATTAGACTTGGGAGGATTTAACCTAGGAGTTTTCAAGACATTTTTCTTTCAATACAGTGGTCGACGTCTCGAGAAGAGAGTTAGAGGCTATGAGGCAGGAGTCTGAGAAGACAATGACTTCCTTTATCTCCCGTTTGAGGGAGAATATTGATATGGTAGGTCTCCCATCAGAGAGCGCAGATTAGCATGCTTATGAGGAGCTTACAACCTAAGTATGCTAGACATTTGATGGGTTTTCCACAGACAGATATTAGAGCATTGATTGAGGCACTATATGGCATCGAGGATGGTATAGCACACAGTTTATGGTCTAACTCTTCGCCTCTTGACAGTAAGGGGAAGTAGCCATCTGGACCATATGCACTAAAGGAGGTAGGAGCCCTTGGTTCATTCATGCAAAGGAGGTCACCCAAACCTCAACATGTATCTATTCGGTCGCTCAAGATCCTTACACACAGAGTTCAGTTAAGTATAAACCTTCCTTACCAATTCAGCTACTCAAGTTCTCAGCTCCGTACAGTTTACCATACCCCGTTATTGCATCATGAGTTGTTAAGAGACCACTCATAGCTCATCTTAGGCCTTGGGCACCTATAGTTCCTACACAACATCTTAGATAGCTTAGAAAGTTTACATAGTTAGGCATGCCTTTGGAACAACTCTTTCAAACATTAATGACTATTGGATTGCTCAATCCATTAGTGATAAGGCCATTGTCGCAAGTTGAAATTTGAAGCATGTCATTTAAGATTTGATCGATCAAGGCATTGTGCAGTTTTGACCCTCTACCTACATACTCGACATATGCAGTTTCTCCTCCAGCGAGTGGTATTCATCCCATTGACTTTTGCCGAGCCAGACGATGTCATTCATATCCTAGGGTGATCAGGGACCAGATTCCATAGTATTTGATGATGATTATGAGGTTGTTGATGTGGTTATATCGCTTGATGATTATGTTGATGAGTTACTTCATATGGACATTAGTCGGTTTGAGGTTATGGTTATGCCTAAGATAGATTCTGCACTTGATGATTCTTGTGTGCTTGCTATGGGAGATGATAAGGATGCTCTTCCTGTTCCAGCTTCTTATGTGACTATGGATGTATCTATTGCTCATATTGTGTCTCCTAATATTTTAGGTAATGTTTCTGATTTTATGGACCCACCACTTTGATTTCTTTCACATTCTGATGATGCACTAGCTTTTTCATCTATTGATTTAAGCTTTTCTTTTGAGTATTTGTCCTCCTCTTCTATTGATCTATGTGCATCTCATTCACCCACAACACATCTCCATGATATTGAAGTTTGATGACCATGATTTGGATGAGAGATACCAGTCTGACTTTGATCATAGTTTTACTAATGAGAGTTTTTCATGCTTATGATGATCATGAGGCATTCAACCTTGGTATAGTGATTGGTTTAGAGGGTTGAGTTTTGGTTTAGCATCATCTACATATGAGAGAGATAAATTGCTCATTTGCTCAGATTATACCTGGATGTTTTTGTAGGGTCTTGCGAAGATATGCTAGACCTCTCATTTATTACTCATCATTTGTTGTTAGTGCCACATGCTAAACCATTACAGTGAGGTAATTTGGTTTTGAGAGTCCTGAGTACTTGATGACCTTAGGGAGCTTAGACCCGACTCGTCGAGGCCAGGTACATTATCGGAGTGATACTGAGAGGGAGTTGTATGGTTGATGGACTTAGATTGAAGCCAGTTCTCAAAGCCTACCCATGTGGATCAGCTAAAGAAGTTCTATGTTCAAGACCATGGTCGCAAGATGGGTGGCCATCATTTCGGTTAGCTATACACCTTCTCACCCTTTATTGATATATATATATATATATATAAAGAGAGAGAGAGAGAGAGACCGTTGCTAGCCCCCTGAGCTTTACGCATTTGTTATGGCCTTTTATTTCTTATAGCTTTACTTACCATTTTTACACCAGGATAGGGGCCATTTGATGTATATGTATATGTTGTTGAGTGTCTCATGAGCTTTAGACTTATAGGTATATCTTCCTTATCCTTATTATTTTCGTCCCACCCCTTGTTGGGTTACGCTTCATTATCATCACCTTTATTCTTTCCCCTCCTTATTTTCATAGTTTCTTACCTTATTATTTCCATTACCTTACTTGTATTGATGATTCTTCACATTTTAGTGAATTATGTCACTCCTTTCACTCCACCATTGGCATTGATTTAGAGGTTTTGACTTGAGATGATACTTTGTGAGAGGTGGGTTCAAACATTCGCTAGTGATTGGGGAGAGTTCTTTCATTCTTTATATTCCTTGTTGCAAATTGAGTTGTTGGTGATCTAATTCGAAAAAAAAAGGTAATGACACATTTATGTATAGTATCTTTCTCTATTGGGTGTATATCGACTTTTAAGAGTTATTTGTTGGGTGTGTTTATTGTTAAAGATTTATGTGAGATTTCTATGAGGGTTTTCATTCTTTGGGTCGCTCTTATTATGTATTTTGAGTATTGAGAGTTCAAGTGAGAGTTTTGAGAGATTCTTTATTTCTTGGATCGTTGTTGATGTCCTCTATGAGAGGGGTAGGTGTTTGAGTGATTTTCTCACTAGGATCTCTAGATCATTGTCTTGGTTATCATTCCATCATTAGTGACATGACTTTCCCTTTATTGTACTAATTTGGGTTGATCATCGATAATTTTGTTTTTCCCTACCATTTTTTTGTTTATTACTACCTTTTTCGACACTTCACCCGCCCCATTGCATTCCCTCCCCACATTGATATTTGCCCCAAACCCAGCTCCTTCACACTTTCTTGTGATTCATTTCTAGCTTATCCTCTTCTCATTTGTTTATTTCTTTTATCAGTGCTTCAGTTGGTTGCATTTGAGTCCATTACTCATTTGATTTTTACATGCATTACATCTTGTACACAAGGGTATGAGTTTCATCATTGAGTATTTGGGCTTAGTTTCCTTTTATTTCTTTCACCTTATCACCTTAATCCTACATTACGGTCTGTGTCATTAGATCACCTTAAGGCCATGAGATTAGACGTTTTCTTTGAAAACATCTACTTGGATGGCATTTGAGACTTGGTTGATATCTGGACATTATCATGCTACTTTTTCTGGGGGATTCCTAACTAGTGTTCAAATTTGTTTCTAGTTGTGGTTCTGGATGATCCGAGGATCACTCTCTTTATTGATGGATGCATGAGTTTTGACTGATTTCTTAACACTATAGAGAATTAGATGCCATACTGGGGCATATCCCATATCTGTAGAGATCATCTAAAGTTGGTTGGTTTGTACACAGTTCTTGTCGAGATGCTGATCCATGCTTTGATATTTTAAGATTTCATTACATCTCCATTAGATGCCATACTAGGGCATATCCCATATATGTTGGGATCATCTGGAGTTTGTTGTTTTTGCTGTGATGTTGATCCATGCTTTGATATTTTGAGATTTCATTATGCCTCTATTAGATGTCATATTTGGGCATATCCCCTATCTGTCATGATCATACAACCCAGTGGCCAAGCTTGTGCTCAAAATGGGAGCCATTCAGCCCTAGAAAATGATTAAGACTAATTAAAAAGAATAATCCTGAGGAATAATGCTTAGGTTGCCTCCTAGATGGCGGAGATAAGGTCGAACTAAAAGTAATGTGGGTTGAAGATAGAGGAAGAGAGTGAGAGGCTGAGAGAGAGAGAGAGAGAGAGAGAGAGAGAGAGAAAGAAAAGAAAAGAAAGAGAGAGAAGAGGTTGGGATAAAACTAATTTGTTTAAAAAATTGAGGCTGATGAATGGTGACACACATGAAGAGATAAGAATGCATGATCAAAGCCCAGTTTTTTTTAAAATAAAATTTTAGGGGCCAATTAGACAATGACACCTAAAATTTTTTACTTGCTTAACCGATTAACTTTCTTTTAGGACCATTTTGGGAAGACACCCCATAAACTTGGGATTATTCCCAGTTAATTAAAATGTGGGACTATTTAAAGAAGATTGGTGAAAGTTGAGATTATTCTTATCATTTATCCCAAAAAATAATTGTGGTTCAAGTTAAAAGGTACACCTTTTAGAAAGAAGCCTTATTAATCTAGCTAGAATCTTAAAAAAGTGAAAAAAAAAAACTTATCTTCCCTTCACAAACTGCTTTTGATCCTTCCCGTTGCACTCTACACTTGAATACCCAAACAACTAAACCCTTCTCTCTCTTAGATCTCCCCTTCTTCCCCGTCGACGGATAAGTCGGCGTCCTCCCTTTCAAGAAGCCATTTTCCTAAAGCCTTCCCTGTCGAGAAGCCATCTTCTCAATGTCCCTTCACTTGATCTTGTGGTTCCCTTTTGGTCACATTCTTTCATCGGTAGCTTATGGAAAATGTAAGTGATAAAAGTTTGATTTTTTCCTCTTTAATGGTTGTTCTTATTATTTTATTCTGATGGTTTTGAATGAAATATATGTTTCTCAAAATGATTTTGGGTCGAATTTACTCTGGTTTTGTTTGGTGTGATATGTGTTGAATGAACCAAGGTTGTTGAAAATACAATTTTTAGTCCAAATGTTAGTTAATGTTTGATCATTTTTTTAGTGGTGATCGATTTTTTATGAAGAGATATGTTATGAAACTTCATTTTTCTCCAAATTTAACTTTCTTTGTGATGTACTGCCATAACAATGAATGTACTATAATAACTAGTGAATGTACTACCATAACTAGTTGCATATGTCGCTTGCCGAATATATTTATGCTAACAAGTGTGACAATATTTGTCATAAAATATATAGAACTTTAGAGCGATTAATGACAACTGTTTCGGTCTGAAATGAACTTCTCTTAGGTGAAGGTAGTTTGTACGCTCATCATGCATAAGGCCAACGAAGAGTGGGATCGCATTTGAGCATTGTGTTTAAACAATGAGTAAACAATAATGCTATGCATTGTGTTGTACATTGAGTGATATTGGGACAATTGTACAAACATCATGTGGACAATTATATATAAATTGTATAAACAAAATATTTATATTGTTTGCCACATGCAATATATTATTAATTGTTGTTCACGGTGACATAGATGTTGCTTAATATATTTAACTTAAACCGAATTATATTATCATGTCAACTTGAAACAATTTATTCAGATGTACTATCATTACTAGTGAATGTACTACTATAACTACTTAATGTACTATCATAACAAGTGAATGTACTGCCATAATAGCTCTATTGAAAAACATCATCATTTAAGTCCACAATGTAGTTGTTAATTGATGTTTAGCTGGTAAATGTATAGTAGTATTGAAATAACCCATAATTCAACCATCAAAATCAATTTTTACCAATTTTTAGCATATGTGCTACCATAACTAGTGAATGTAATACCATAATTGCTCAATGTACTACCATAACTAGTAAATATACTACTAGCCTGTGAAAGACATCTACTTTTCCAACCATGCAACTTATTCCACAAACTATCCCTAAGATAAGAAAATAATTATAGTTATTTTCTCGATCAAATGGAAATACAGATATTTACCAATATTTACAAGGGAAAAAACATTACAAATTGTGGAAATATCATGGTGCAAATCATCTAGGACATTGGAGCTAAAAAAATTCCTTTTTTTTAGGAATTTATAGATTTACCTTAGTTTTGCTCTTATTGGTGAAGCAAAGCTTGCAAATTTGTATACTCCATAGCTTTGAAGAAAAAGAAACTATCACCCGCAAACAATAAGTGGCTAACATTAGGAGCACACCTACAAATTTTACAACCAGTTAATTCACCATAAATCTCTACTTGGCAAAGAAGAGGTGAAAGACCTTCCACACAAAGAATAAATAGGTAAGGGATGAGGTCTTGCCTAAACCCTCCCAACATGAATAATAGATCCTGTTTCCACACCATTTATAAATGTCGACTACTATACTGAACAAACACATAACATCATCCAAGAAACCCATTAATCCATAAAACCTAGTTTCTTTAAAATAGTTTCAAGATAAGACCATTTAATCCGATCATATGCCTAACTAACGTTTGATTTTCAAACCTTGATACCTATCTTTCCTCTTGTTTTGTGTTTCATAAAGTGAATAATTTCAAAATCCACAATAACATTATCAATACTGGAATTTTTTTTAACAAAGCTCTTGTATTAGACATGCTCACGCCTTATTCAAAAACCTCTTTTAGTTCAAGAGACAAGATTTCCATAAGTTCTTAAATTAGACGTGTGCCACGCCTTATTAAAGAACCTCTACTTATTCAATAGAAGTAATTTCCAAAAGAAGTTCTTGAACTAGACATGCCCCTTATCTAAAAACTTCTTTTGATTTAATAGAAAAAAATTTCAGAAGAAGTTCTTAAACTAGACGTGCCCATACCCTGTCCAAAAACCTCTTTTGATTTAAGAGACAATATTTCTAAAAGAAGTTATTATATTAGACATGCTCACGCAGGTTAGATTTACTTGAATAGTCATTTACTTATAGTCGACTAATTCAATGGTTGCAATCTAATTAAATGGTTAGATTGCTTTCGGTAGCTAATTAAATGGTTTCAATCTTTGATAGATTGCTTTGAGAAACACCATTCATTGGTGAAATCGAAGACCATTACAAAAAACACTCTAAGTGCATAACCATTCCCTGGTTAGATTAGGTGCTCAAAAAGCACCATTGTAATACCATTGTAATACTAACCATTACAATGAATTCTTTACAATTACAAATTGTTAACCATTACAACATTGGAAAATGTAAGCCATGTATGTATTTGCAAGCTATGACATACTTCTCCTCTTGAATACTTGAAGACTACAGCGTCTGCGTCTATAAGTTAGATGCCTTCCCTTTATTTTAGATTTTATTTGATTAATTGTTTATGCATTATGAACATTGAAGTAAATAATATGCTCATATACAAATGGTAGCCATGTCCAACCATGTGCAATACTAAATGATGGAACGGGAATGGAGGTACATCCTTGGGCTTAGAAGGCCAAGTTTTGAAAGAAGCTCAAGCCACCTTAAAGTGTTTCTTCATGGAATATGTATGTCATGGAGAGCTATAAACTCGATCTTGAGGCTAATAACTCGAGGTGTGATTATCCAGGGCCAGCAATGCTAATGCAGAAAGTTGAATTATGATTTTACAGTAATGTCTTTTGGCCATTGAAACCCGAGACTTCAACGTTTGAGCTATGGAATATATGCAACATATTGTGGAGGATTCAACAACCAAGACGAATGCCATTCCTCTTCGTGTTACCATTACCATATGTGGTGGTGACCAGATATGGCGACAAACAACAAAAGACCTACAGTACATAGATTTTAGAGAAATCCTTATAAGAAAGGAAGTAAAAGAGAAAGATAAGGTAAAGAGAGAAAGGCATTGCAGGAGAAACATGGACATGATGAGTGTTTTTCAACACTTGTACAAGGAACCGGGTTCAAGTTTCTAAGAGAATATAATATTACAAAGTTGTAATGCAAAGTGAATAATGTAACTACGAAACAGCCACTCCTTAATCAAGAGCTTCTTACACCTTTGGACATATCTCGGCCATCATAAGTGATGCAAAGTCAAGGCACAACTTCTAAGACTATAGTTAAAGTTCCAAAAAGGCAGGTTTTGAGAGTAGAATGAAGGAAGATCAAGAACGCACTTAATATGCTAATTCGAGTTTTAGAAGAATCTAGACGTATTTGAGATGTTTTCGTCGGATTGTCACGACTTGCATGCCAAGTTATTTATTTCTTTTAGTTTATTTATTTTCCTTAGTTTATTTTTATTTATATTTGTTTCCTTTTCTAGTTTTAGGTATGACTTAAGTTAAAAATTGCAGTAAATATTTTATTTCTATTTCCTTTCTAGTTTGTAGCATATATAAAGGCATTTTTATAATGTAATGAAACATAAGAATATGATTAAAAATTGTGAGAGTCTTCTCCTCTTTGGTTCTCCAAAGAACTTTTGAACTTATCAAATTTTTTCTTGGCATTCATCTTATCGACTTATCAATCAACCCTTCCATAGTTGATTATGTCGTCTTCATTCTATCGACTGATCAATCAACCTTTCCATAGTTGATTGTAGTGTCTTCATTCCATCGACTTATCAATCAACCAGTTGATTGTAGCATATTCACTATCCCCGACTTATCAATCAACCTTTCCATAGTTGATTGTGGCGTCTTCATCCAATCGACTTATCAATAAACCCTTCCATAGTTGATTGTGGCATCTTCATCCCATCGACTTATCAATAAAGTTGTCCATAATTGATTGTGGCGTCTTCATCCCATCAACTTATTAATCAATCATACCATAATTGATTGTGACATATTCACTTTTTCCCTTTGAACCTGATCATAGAACAATCTGAGAGAGTATCATGTTACAGGTTATGTTAGTCCAAAACAACCTTGCATCAAATTGGTATCAGAGCTAGTTCTCATCAGGTTTGCTTGTCTTTTAAAGTTTTATTTTTCAAAAAAGTAAAAAAATTTAAAATTTTCAAGAAAAACAAAAAAGAAAAGAAAAGAATCCATTTGAAGTCAATGAATATTTGGGGACAAATCTTTTTTTTTTTCAAGATGAGGAGAATGATGCAAAGTCAAGGCATGACTTCTAAGGTTGCAGTAAAAGTTCCAAAAAGGAAGGTTTTGAGAGTAGAATGAAAGAAGACCAAGAACGCACTCAATATGCTAATTCGAGTTTTAGAAGAATCTAGATGTATTTGACATGTTTTCTAGATCATATTGTATAGCATGCATGCCAAGTTATTTATTTTCCTTTTATTTTATTTATTTTCCTTAGTTTATTTTTATATATATTTGTTTCCTTTTCTAGTTTTAGGTATGAATTAGGTTAAAGATTGAAGTATATATTTTATTTCTATTTCCTTTCTAGTTTGTAGCCTATATAAAGGCATGTTTATAATGTAATAGTACAGAAGAATATGAATTAAAAATTGTGAGAGTCTTCTCCTCTTTGGTTCTCCAAAGAACTTTTGAGCTTATTGAATTTTTTCCTTGGCATTCATCCTATTGATCTATCAATCAACCCTTCCATAGTTAATTATGGCATCTTCATTCTGTTGGCTTATCAATCAACCTTTCCATAGTTGATTGTGGCATCTTCTTCCCATGGACTTATCAATCAACCCTTCCATAGTTAATTATGGCATCTTCATCCCATCGACTTATCAATCAATATGTCCATAGTTGATTGTGGCATCTTCATCCCATCGACTTATCAATCAATCATTCCATAATTGATTGTGGGGTCTTCACTTTTTCCTTTCAAACCTGATCGTAAAACAATTCGAGAGAGTATCTTGTTGCAAGTCACGTCAATCCAGGACAACCTTGCATCAAATTGGTATCATAGCTAGTTCTCGCCAAGTTTTCTTGTCTTTTAAAGTTTTATTTTCAAAAAAATAAAGAAATTAAAATTTTCAAAAAAAAAAAACAAAACAAAAATGTAAAGGAAGAATCATTTGAAGTTAATGAATATTTGGGGACAATTTTTTTTTTCCAAGAGGAGAATGATGCAAAGCCAAGGCATGACTTCTAAGGCTATAGTTAAAGTTCCAAAAATGAAGGTTTTGAGAGTAGAATGAAAGAAAATCAAGAACGCATTCAATATGCTAATTCGAGTTTTAGAAAAATTTAGACATATTTGTGATGTTTTTTAAATCATATTGTATGGCATGCATGCCAAGTTATTTATTTTCCTTTTAGTTTCTTTATTTTTCTTAGTTTATTTTTATTTATATTTGTTTCCTTTTCTAGTTTTAGGTATGATCTAGGTTAAGATTCCGATAAATATTTTATTTCTATTTCCTTTCTAGTTTGTAGCCAATATAAAAGCATGTTTATAATGTAATAGTATAGAAGAATATGAATTAAAAATTATGAGAGTCTTCTCCTTTTTGGTTCTCCAAAGAACTTTTGAACTTATCGGATTTTTCCTTGTCATTCATCCTATTGACTTATCAATCAACCTTTTCATAGTTGATTGTGGCGTCTTCATTCCATCGATTTATCAATCAACCCTTCCATAGTTGATTGTGGGCGTCTTCCTTATCTGACTTATCAATCAACCTTTCCATAGTTGATTGTGGCGTCTTTATCCCATCGACTTATCAATCAACCCTTCCATAGTTGATTGTGGTATCTTCATCCCATCGATTTATTAATCAACCTATCCATAGTTTATTATGGCGTCTTCATCTCATCGACTTATCAATCAATCATTCCATAATTGATTGCGGCGTCTTCACTTTTTTCCTTTCGAACCTGATCGTAGAACAATCCAAGAGAGTGTCCTGTTGTAGGTCATGTCAGTTAAGGACAACCTTGCATCAAATTGGTGTCATAACTAGTTCTTGCCAGGTTTGATTGTCTTTTAAAGTTTTATTTTTCAAACAACTAAAAAGAAATTAAAAAAAAAAAATCCATTTGAAGTCAATGAATATTTTGGGACAAATTTTTTTTTTTTTTTAAGAGGAGGAGAATGATGAAAAGTCAAGGCATGACTTCTAAGGCTACAGTTAAAGTTCCAAAAATGAAGGTTTTGAGTAAAGTAGAATATCAAGAACACACTCCAATATGCTAGTCTAAGTTTAGAAGAATTTAGGCGTATTTGGGTTGTTTTAAATCGGATTGTATGGCATGCATGCCAATTATTTATTTTCCTTTTAGTTTATTTATTTTCTTTAGTTTATTTTTATTTATATTTGTTAGGTATGATCTAGGTTAAAGATTCTAGTAAATATTTTATTTCTATTTTCTTTCTAGTTTGTAGCTTATATAATGGTGTGTTTATAATGTAATAGTATTGAAGAATATGAATTAAAAATTGTGAGTCTTCTCTTCTTTGGTTCTCCAAAGAGCTTTTGAACTTATCGGATTTTTCCTTGGCATTCATCCTATCGACTTATCAATCAACCTTTCCATAGTTGATTATGAAGTCTTCATTCTATTGACTTATCGATCAGCGGCTGCAGTTGATTGTGGCGTGTTCACTATCCCTGACTTATCAATCAATCTTTCCATAGTTGATTGTTACTTCTTCATCCCATCTACTTATCAATCAACCCTTCCATAGTTGATTATGGTATCGTCATCTCATCGACTTATCAATCAACCTGTCCATAGTTTATTGTGGCGTCTTCATCTTATCGACTTTTTAATCAATCTTTCCATAATTGATTGTGGCATCTTCACTTTTTTTCCCTTTGAACCTGATCTTAGAACAATCCCGAGAGAGTATCACATTGCGAGGTCATGTTAGTTCAAGACAACCTTGCATCGAGTGAGTGTATCGAGATCTAGTTCTGGAGTCAAGTTTGCATGTCTTTTAAAGTTTTATTTTTCAATAAAATTAAAAAAAATTAAATTTAATAAAAAAAGTAAAAAGGAAAGAAAATAATCCATTTTAAGTCAATGAATATTTGGGGACAAATCTTTTTTTTTTCAAGAGGAGGAGAATGAGGCAAAGTCAAGGCATGACTTCTAAGGCTGCAGTTCAAGTTCCAAAATGGAAGGTTTTGAGAGTAGAATGAAAGAAGATTAAGAACGCACTCTATATGCTAATTCAAGTTTTAGAAGAATATAGACATATTTGGGATGGTTTCTATATCAAATTATTATATGGCATGCATGCCAAGTTATTTATTTTCCTTTAGTGTATTTATTTCCTTAATATTTTTATTTATGTTTGTTTCATTTTCTAGTTTTAAAGTATGATCTGGGTTAAAGATTGCGATAAATATTTTATTTCTATGTTCTTTCTAGTTTGTAGCCTATATAAAGGTGTGCTTATAATGTAATAGTACAGAAGAATATGAATTAAAAATTGTGAGTCTTCTCCTCTTTGGTTCTCCAAAGAACTTTTAAACTTATCGGATTTTTGCGACGTTAAATCCGCATTGGTATCAATCGGCGCCAGTTGATTATGGCGTGTTTAATTCTTATCGACTTATCATTGACTGTAGTTGATTGTGGCGATTTTCCGATGACTTATCAATCAACCTTTCCATAGTTGATTGTGGCGTCTTCACTATCCCCAACTTATCAATTAACCTTTCCATAGTTGATTGTTACTTCTTCATCCCATCGACTTATCAATCAACCTTTCCATAATTGATTGTGGCTTCTTCATCCCATCGACTTATCAATCAACCTTCCATAGTTGATTGTGGTATCTTCATCCCATCGACTTATCAATCAACCTATCCATAGTTTATTGTGGCGTCTTCATCTCATCGACTTATCAATCAATCATTCCATAATTGATTGTGGCATCTTCACTTTTTTTCCCTTTGAACCTGATCTTAGAACAATCCGAGATAGTATTCTGTTGCAGGTCATGTCAGTTCAGGACAACCTTGCATCAAATTGGTACCAGATCTAGTTCTCGTCAGGTTTGCTTGCCTTTTAAAGTTTTATTTCTCAATAAAATTAAAAATATTAAAATTTTCAAAAAATAAACAAAAAATAAAATAAAATAATCCATTTGAAGTCAATGAATATTTGTGGACAAATTTTTTTTTTTCAAGAGGAGGAGAATGATGCAAAGTCAAGGCAAGACTTCTAAGTAGAGCTAGGAATATGGGTCCAGCCCGATGAGCTGGCCCAAATTGGCCTGATATTTTGGAGTAGGGCCATGATGTGGCAGAATAGAATCAGGCCTATTGGCTGAGCTGAATTGGCCATAACCATCCTAGTTAGGGTAAGACCAACCGTGGCTTGAATTTTTATTATTATTATTAATTTTTTAAACTGACATATATATATATATATATATATATATATATATATATATGACTTATTGAGATTTTTCTATTCCCTATGGTGACCATACTAATGAAGATGAAGATTAAGGGCATAGTGGATTCATTTGAAACTTTGGATTTGTAGTTTTAAGATATCATTTATTTATCACTTTATTTTTGATACTTTAGATATGATCATGTTTATTAGTCTTGTTTATTAAGCTTTGACATGTTTATGATTTGGCGTTTCATTTTTATCATGACACTTTGAACTTGATTTGTGGTTGGTGCTTCATTAATTCTAATTATTCTATTGTTGTAGTTGGATTTAGCCCAATAGCTACTAATTGGATTTAGTTATAAATTTATAATGATGTTTAGCATTATTCACGTTTATTTAAGACTTTAAATATTATAATATTGTATAGGCTCATTATTTATGCATTAAGCTATTATTAAGCGCTTGTGTATTGTTTTTGTTGAAGAATGTGAAATTAGATAAATTACAAGTTTAGCATTTTTAAATTTTAGCTGTTTTGACTGTTTTGGCAGTAGCATAGGGTCGGTGGCCAGTCAAGGCGCTTAAATAAATGTGGAGTCAAACTAGCCTCACCCATGGCTGGCAGAGTGGCCCCAGATGGTTGAACCGACCCGTTTCCCAACTATCTTCTAATTTGCAGATTAAGTTGCAAAATGAAGGTTTTTTAGAGTAGAATGAAAGGAGATCAGAGCACTGCATATGCTAATTGAGTTTAGAGAATCTAGACGTATTTTAGGATGTTTTCTAAATCAAATTATTATATGGCATGCATGCCAAGTTATTTATTTTCCTTTTTAGTTTATTTATTTTCCTTAGTTTATTTTATTTATATTTGTTTCCTTTTCTAGTTTTAGGTATGAATTAGGTTAAAAGATTGATAAATATTTTATTTTCTATTTCCTTTCAAGTTTGCTGCTTTATGCTCAAAGGCATGTTTATAATGTAATCGTACAGAAGAATATGAATTAAAAATTGTGAGAGTCTTCTCCTCTTTGGTTCTCCAAAGAACTTTGGAACTTATAGAATTTTTCCTTGGCATTCATCCTATCGACTTATCAATCAACCCTTCCATAGTTGATTGTGGCATCTTCATTCTATTGACTTATCAATCAACCTTTCCATAGTTGATAGTGGCATCTTCATTCCATCGAATTATCAATCAACACTTCCATAGTTGATTGTGGAATCTTCACTATCCCCGACTTATCAATCAATCTTTCCATAGTTGATTGTGGCATCTTCTTCCAATCGACTTATCAATCAACCCTTCCATAGTTGATTATGACATCTTCATCCTGTTGACTTATCAATCAACATGTCCATATTTGATTGTGACGTCTTCATCCCATCGACTTATCAATCAATTATTCCATAATTGATTTTGGCGTCTTCATTTTCCACCGAACTTGATCGTATAACTGTCCAGAAGTATCTGTTATAGGTCAAGTCGATCAACAACCTTGCATCAAATTGGTATCAGAGATAGTTCTCGAATTTGGTTTCATAAGTTCTTCTCTGCAATCTAAAATGTCGATTTCAAACAATCAAAGGCAAGCTATTCTTTATTCACCAAGGTTCATGGTAACTCTTTCACTACCATATTACTATACGTTGATGACATGATTATAGCAGGAAATGATGAAGAGGCGATTGTTGATCTGAAGAAATATCTAATCCCTTGCTTTCAGGTCAAGGACCTTGGGCTTTTAAAGTATTTTCTTAGGATCGAAGTTGCATGCTCTAAATTTGGAATTTCCATTTGCCAATGGAAATATGCTTTGGATATATTGGAAGAAGCATGTTTACTTAGCGCGAAGCCTATCAAATTTCCATTGGAACAAAATTTGAAGCTAATTCCAACTGATGGTGAACTTCTCAAGGACCCAACCTATTATCGAAGAGTAGTTGGAAAATTAATTTATCTCACCATTACAAGGCCAGAAATCACATATTTAGTTTCCAATCCCGGTAAATTCATGCATCGGCCAAGAAAACTACATCTCAATGTTATAAATCGCATTCTTCGATACCTAAAGGATGCACTAAGACAAGGACTATTCTTCCCATCACAAGGTCAGTTAAAATTAGTTGGCTATTATGATGTTGATTAGGCTAGATGCCCAACTACACGAAGAGTTGTAACAAGCTACTGTGTATTTCTTAGTAAAGTGCTCGTCTCTTTGAAAAGTAAGAAGCAAATAACAGTGTCCAGGTCTTCAATGGAAGATGAATATAGATCAATGGCCACGATCATGTGTGAACTCACTTGGCTAAGGTATTTGCTTCAAGACCTACACGTCCATCACCATGAACCTACAAAGTTGTTTTGTGACAATCAAGCAGCCATATACATTGCGAAAAATCTGGTATATCATGAGAGTACTAAACACATTAAGCTGGACTATCACACAGTTCATGAGTGAATTCAAACGGTGAAATTGAAATAGTGTTAACAAAGTAATTGGCTTAGCTACTAAAGACTTGTAGTTAAGTCCCCAGCAATGGCGCCAAAAACTTGTTGATGACTAATGATGTATATATGAAAATATGGCCAAAGGAAGTGAATGTGGTAAATACTCAAAAACTGATTTGAAAAAGTAAATATACTCAAATACTTAAATGTAAAGTGTTCCCAACACTCAACCCCATTCCACAAGTGCATGGGTCATACAAGTAATAAAGTGGACTCTAGGAGTTCAGATATCGTACCCACTTTGAGCACCTCAACTATAAGGGTTGTTCACTATCTAGGTGACCGAATATGATGAGAATAAAAATCAATTTAACTAAAGCAAAAATTGATTTAAAACTAATCAACTAATCCTAACATCTACCAAGCAAACAACTACTAAAAGTCTAAAATGTATGAAGAGAGGCACTAGTGATGGGAATAATCATTTAACAATCAATTTGTATTTCCTTGAATGCACAACATTTATGAGATGGATTATGCCCTTGTCAAAAGGTTATTTTAGTACAGTCTTGAAAAACCTTCAACCACCATACATTTCACAATTTAGACCACCTTTTCCCTAAACCAAGACAACATGTGTCTAAAAAGCTACTTTTAGGATCTGATTCCCTTTAAGCCTTGGATGACTTCCTAAACCAGGACTCTTCAACCAATTCTTAGGACTTAAGTCAACTTTCCCCCATAGACAAGGTAACACAAGTTTTCCCCAACGCACTTGATACCTCTCTTTGCAATTTAATTAAAATACCCCTTTCCAAGACAGGATCTAGACTATTCTAATCAAACTAAGATTTGACCTTCAAATATTAAGCTAATGTATCACAAGATACTATCCTTAAGCCTCAGGAACACACTTACATTGTCTTAGAAGGATCATGAAAATAGGCATTAGAATAGCTCTTGTGGTCCATGAGATTAATATTTAGAACTATTTAAGATTTATACCAATTATGTAAGTTCGGTCTCCATACCCACAAAATAAACTATAGATCTACAAATCTGAATGTTAAAAAATTAATCCCTGCTCCTAGAGGGTGTTTAATGTTCCATTACTGGATTCCAATCAACACCAATCAAGCAACAAGCAAGAAATGAAGAAATAAATGAAGAGATAAGGAGTGAGATAACAAATCACGATTTGAAGCTTCAATCTTTGTCTCAACAATAATGAAATTTGAATCTTTGAGTACAACACCGAAATCTCTTCAATAAAAATAAAAATATGCTCCAAAACTACTCTAAGATCTACTAAAAAAAAAACAAAAAAAAACCTAAGCCCAACTATGAAAAATGGAAGGTTTTAGAGAGAGAAAACCTCATGAGAGGTGTTCTCCCCCTAACCAGTCCTTAAAAGTCTAAAAGAATGAGTATTTACAGTCCTATGGTGAAATGGGGTTGAAAACAAGCCAAAATAGCAATTTTTAGGGGTTTTCGGGTCAAGCCCGATGCCTCATGTTGTGACACACGACTCTAGGTTGGTCGCAACTTTGGGTTCTGCTCAGCAACTTTTTTTCTTCTCCAACTTGTAGAGGCTATAACTTATTCGTTTTAACTTGGATTTGGGCATGTGAGGTGTTGTTGGAAAGCTCTTTGAATGTAGAATGCAACTATGGTAGAGTTGAACCATTTGATGTTCCAGATGGTATAGAAAAATTCATCTTCCTAATGACGCATTGTGAGACACCCGATTGAATCTCCTTTTAAAGACATGTTGTTCATTTCTTGCCGAATCACTTGTTTTCTATCAAAAGTCCTACAAAACTAAGTGTAGAGGAAATGTTATGAGTTTTATATGAATATGGATATAAAATACTCAAAAATAGCATGTGAAATGAATTCAAAACATAGATGAGTTTTACTTATCAAACATTCCAAACTTAAAGTCGTGCTTGTCCTCAAGCAAAGAAAAGAAATAAGTTGCTTGTCCCCAAGCAATGGAAGAGAATAGTTCATTTCACCATTTTTATTTGACCAAAACTAAGTAATCAAGCTTTCCAAGGGGTATGAGATATGTGCCCTAAGAATTACCCTTACCAAAAATATAGAGAGTATGATCAAGATTATTTATTTATTTATTTATTTTAATAATGAATTAATCTCATAATAGACAAATTTAGACCATGATTCTCACTAGTGTGTGTGTGTGGTCTTCCCTTATCCAAACAATTGCAAGCTAGATGAGTATATGAGAATTGAGATAAGTACACGGATCTCCTAAGATAGTATATTTAGGTTCCAAAGGCTTGTTGTTCTTATAGCTTTCCACTAATGTAGGCACACACAACTCTGAAGATCAAGTAGATCTTTATAGGCTTGTAATGTAGGGCTTGGGTAAGGGGTAGTTCAGTAGTCATTTTAGGATAAAACTTACCAAAAAATATATATTTTTCTCCATTCAACCCTCATAGTCCATCCTTATTCTCACCATCAGCACAATGACACTCTCAAGCACCCCAAAACTTGTTTCGGTGCATCTCATTCCATACTCCTCATATCACCTTTCAACAAACACTAAGAAGCCTTTTTCTTCTTATATATATATATATATATATATATATATATTCAAGACAAGGTTATTAGAGTGATGCAATGTCCAAACCCCCTTAAGCTTTCTACCAACCCTTAGCGAGCTTTATATCAGTAGCTCCTAAACTAATTGGCCTTAGGGTACCAGGTGTTAAGACAACCTTTAGGATTTACTTACCCTAGGGAAGGAAGGCTACGAGGCCAGACTCACTCCTCCTTGACTTTGAATTCTATTTTTGATTCTTTTCCATTTGATATTTTCATTTTTCTTTTCCCCTTTCCTTTTCACCAACCTCTTTTGATTTTTCAACTTAACTCAACTCAACCAATTTGGAGTTATTTTTCATACGGAAAAATAACTCTCCCAAACTTATTCCTCATTACATTTCTCAATTATGTTCAAGTCCTCATGTTATGGGTAAGTTTGGTTCTTTACTGAGGGATAATGATGCAATGATGTATAGGAAGGTTATTGGCTTTAAGAGCTTGGTTCTTGTAGAAGAAAGAATTTTGGCTCTTTAAGGCTCAACATTTTCGTCCTTGATGAATATGCATATGCATATTAAGAGGGTTAGCTTGAAAGGCACAAACTTTCCAAGGATGGCCTATATCATTTCTCAATTAGTGTGTTGCCTAGTATTTCGATTCAAGTGGTAATGGAACAACTTTTAGAACCTATGGAGATCAAAGATAGATGAATTCTCATAAACCTTCTCTAACCAAGCAAAAATTGCTTTTCAAGGGCACTTTAGTGACCAAGTGCATGGATTTTGAGAAACCAATGACTACATAGCCTATTAGAGAGATAACACATTAAGCTTTAAGTCCTATTATCTCTAATATTGTCCATATCTCAAGGGTTCAATTATAGTCCCAATTGACATCACAACTACTTCAAGCAAAACTCAATTAACTCAAAGTTTTTTTATTTTTTAATTTTACAATTTTATTTTTATTTTTTTTTTAGTTTTTCAAAACTTTTGAAATTTTTATGGGTTTTTCACAATATAGGCTACTTATTTGCACTCTTCAATCAAAATTAGGTGCATGGGTAGAATAAAGATCATCTGACATAAGTGCCTCGGTAAATCTATTAACATGTATACTCAACAAGCAATGATCTCAATATGTCCCCAGCATGTCAAAATTGTATGTGCGATTTATTTGAGTGTATGTGTAGACAAAAACTCTAACTAAAAAAATAAACCAAAACTAAGATATAAGTTGGAAAGCATCAAAAAAAGTCAGCATCCATAAAACCACAAGAAAATTTCATCCACAAAGTTATCAAGTGCAACATGTGGGGTGTGACATGATCGGCCAACCGAAATAAGCACCTCCAAACTTTGGGATGAACATTGTCCTAAATATCTAGCAATGAGCAAAAGGAAGCAATAAAGTAAAAGGGCGATAGAGAGAGTTAGGAAAAGTGGACTCCCCTTTCTAGTCTCGGCCATTTTGAATAGGAACCTTGAGGATTTTCAGACCTTGACATTAGTGTACTATCCCTTGATACACTCTTTTGCTTCTTTGGATCCATGAAAGTGGCCTTAGGCTTTTCTCAAATGCTTGGTGTGCACCAACTTCCTTCACCTAAAATGAGTGAGTTTTGATTCTTCAAAACCTCCATCAATACATTTAAATCACTCCACAATCATGATGATCCACAAGAACCCAAAACAAACAGAAAGCAAAAAATTATTCATTGCCAACTTCTCTTTGATGCTTGGAATGATGGACGGAAAGTTGGGGTTCAACAATGGTAATTTTGTGGGTTTGTGATGGGTTTTAAAGCTTGGAAATGATGGAGATGGATTGGGGGGGGAGGGGAGGGGATGTGATTAAGGATTTGAGTGGATGGGAGATGAATTTAGAAGTGGTTAGAAGTTGCAAAGGTTGGAGGGAATGGGTGTGGCCGGATAGAGTGTGAAATAGGAAGAAGAAAAATGGGTTTTAAGGAGTTTGGGAGCCTTAGTTTTCGTGACAGTAGTGCTAGTCACGTCAAGAAATTCTACTCAGTACCCCATTTTCTTCCTCCAACTCGTTATACTCATATCTCGTTCATTTTAGGTTAGAATTCGGTGTGTAAGGACTCGTTGGAAAGCTCTTTCAATGTAGAATGTGTTCATGAGATGAGTTGAATCATTTGGAGCCTTAATCAATACAGAAAAATAAGAATGTCCAATGATGTCCAATGTGATGGTTTCTTAACTCCTTAGGTTCCCCTTGCTTTGTCTATTGCCTATATCACTTGCTATCCTTCACAAGTCCTTCATGCTTATATATTCTCTTAAAATTGCTCCAATAACCCTTAATGCTTTTATTCATGCTTAAACTCACCTCTTAAACTAATATGTGCCAATCATGCTCCAAGGCAAGTTCTCTTGTCTTCAATTCTCCTCAAGCATGATCATGAACTTCCAACTTTATATTTCAATTCAATTTGGTTCATTTCATCTCAAAAACTTCATATTTGATCAACATCTCAACTCCATCATTTTCACACTTCAAGCACTATAAGTACATCAACCACTTTCCAACTCCTTGCCTTTGCTCTTACAAACTAGTCATGACAAAATGTTGAGCTTCAAACCTACTTTATTCTGAAAGGCACTATAAGAGCAAAGTTAAGAAACACCACCATGATTTTTCAGCCCATAAGTAAAAGAAACATAGACAAATAAAATAACTAAAATAGACAAGGAGGGAATGGAGTGGATAGAATCCTTATTACTTAGCTTGGGTTGCCTCCCAGAAGCTTGCTCCATTTTAGAGTCCGGCTAGACTCATTGGAAGAAGTACTAGATGCTTCCATTTGTGAATATCCATCTTGGACAACACTTCCTCTTATAACCATTCAGCTCAAGGATGATTTCTTCCATAATTTGAATGGGGAAACTCATAATCCCCTTTAATTGTGGCTAGTGGTTCAACCAAAATTTCTTCAAAACATTCCCCTTTATGTGATGAAAATCCAAGCATATCTATGAATAAGGGGGACTCTTCAAAGCCCTTTTAATGGAAGCAAGATTTGTACAAATCTTTATGCACATGTTTCTTTCTTGCTCCGTCAAAGGTAATGGTTGGTTGAGATTGAACTTTGCTTTCTCTTCACCCACAAGCAAGGGAAAGAAGCGGTCTTCTTAATATATGAGAATTTTGTAGATCCTCTTCAATGCCCTAAGTCACAAAATCCAAGGGGAAGGTAAATGTGTTAATCTTCACTAAGACATTTTCAATGGCCATCACTTGACTTGCATCTTCAACTTTCAATTCATAACTATGGCTCTTCCATAATTGAATCATCAAGAACATTATTCTCATTCAAAGTTGGACCTAAAATATTTTCATACAAAGTAAAAGTCTCAATGTCGCACTCCCTCATACCTTCATCCTCTAAGTTGTTTTAAGTATAGCATTCTCAATTTCAGCTCAATTTTCCACTTTCTTCCCACAGTTTGAGGCTAGGTAGTTCTTGCACATTGCTCAATGGGGTATCCATGCACTCATTGGGATTTTTCAAAGTATTACTAGGAGAGGTGTGACGCCCCATTCCTGGGGGTCCGTTGACTACCTGTCAACCCGCGGAATACAAGTGGATGTCGGGTTAACCGACACCACTACAGAAAATCGGGCAGAGTCTTCTTTGTACGGAGAACTCTACCCAAATACAGTACCTGAAAATACCTGTCCCAAACAACAATCACATGAGTAGAAACAGCCTCTTGGGCCCATAAACCAATACTCATAACATACTAACTATATCTGATAGTTCTGAGAGTTAAAGATTTTCTAATATTATACAACACATATTAAAATCTAAAATTCTAATATTTTATGTAGTACATCACAAAACCAAATCCACAGCGACTTTAAAGCGGCTGGATAGTAGTCTCCCGTGCGCTCCCAATACCTGGAAATAATAAATTCCCACGACCGGTGAGGTATCGCTCGATGGTGGAATCACCACTAAATGGAGTTACTCTCCACTGATGCGTGTCTGATACTCCAAATCATGTGCATTCAAGCAGTACGCAGTCCTGCTTGAATGTCTGCACTGACCAACTCGAGGATCCGAGTCCTCTGGAAGCTCCTCTCACACTCTCGCCTAAAAACCTTGTAGTAGGACTTATTGTTTTGTTAATTGGACAACCCTCAAGTGTATATATATCAATTGGGCCGCTCAGACGATTGATATATTGACTGTTTATGGACTACCACCTAGAAGAATATCGATTGGGCCCATTTCAGACGGTGATATTTTAATTTGGACTACCCTTCGATAATTATTACTTTTAAACAACCCTCAGACACCGTTTTTCTCTAGACTCATCTCATGCACTCCACTCCTATAATCCTGGTGTTAGTGCATATGGAATACCATGTATGCCAATTCAATGCAGTCTAGACCACATGCAAATATATAAACATGATTCACATAAAAATTAAATCCACACAATCATGTTATGTAATTATCATTTTCAAACATCAAAATTAGCTCGCCAGGTACTATTGATCAAACCTGAGCAATTCGATTTGAATTACTTGATGACTATATTTTCATAAATTTTATTTTGTGAAATTCTTTATTTCGAACGATGAGCACTCGCTCTGTCGCATCAAGCGAAATCGCCAGTTTGCTTTGTGAATCTGTATTTCTCGGCCGATCCCGGCCTCATACACATCACAACATGATTTAATGCATAAATCATGACACAAACAACCCACACAATCCACGCACACAGTCCGTGAACTATAAAAATGGCTCCAAAAATTATAACAATTCGATCCCAAGATTTGGGACCGATTAAACGGCCCCTCACGGCCTCATTCAACTCAAGCATAAACATAGTTCTTAGGCAAGAAACCAAACCAGTAGGGAGAAACCCCACCTTTAGTTGTCAAAATTCTCGAATCTAGTACCTGAAGCCCTTTCCAGTAAACGGCACTTCTTGTCCCGAAGATCGTCGACGGTCGGATCACGTGATATTTTAGAGAGAAGTTAGACTCTATCTCTCTAAAACCCAAAATATCTCACTTTCTGCAAGTTCTCCCCCATTTTCCACATTTTGGTCTTTCTTGGAGAGAAAGAAGACCACTATTTGGACTTGTCCTTTCCTCATTTAACTTTTCCATTAATACCAGCTATATCTTCTTCCCGTTTGATATTCGACACTAACTGGTCATCCATTTCCATCGTTTCTCTTTCTCTTCGCCTTGGTACATGAGTCGTGTTATATCATGACTTTCGTCACGCTGAAGTCGTTTTCTTGCACACGTCGATGCCATTAAGCGTGTCAACTCAAGCATCTCGAAATTTCTGAAATTTTCGTGCTAGCTAGATTTAGCGAAGGCGATTCAGCAGATGAAATCCGTTTTGTGCATCCAAGATCTAGAATAAATTCACGGATTTTAGCGAGAGTATAATTTTGTAATCGAAATTCTGATTTTGCCCCTTTTCCAGAAATTTGGAATTTCTCATGTCTTACATTCTCCCTCCTTAAAGAAGTTTCGTCCCGGGAAATTCAGGTTAATCATCGTCACTCCATGCATATGCAGCGTGCACTTTACGCATGTAAACTAGTCATTAAGTATACTTGACTAAACCACGTACCTTCATCCCCTAAACAGAAGGGATAGGTGGCCGCATCGTGTCCTCGCGCTCCCCGCGTTGACTCCTCCACTCCATAGTGCCTCCATAACAGTACCTCACTAGCCTCACGGTCTTGTGCAAAGGCGATCACGACCATCAACAATGCCATATTGTCACTCATAGAAACGATGTCCGAGTGTAATAATGCATCTGACCCGCCATGGTGGATCACAGAGTGTGCCGGAGCATGGACCGTGAAACACCTCATGACACCTGACATCTTTGGCGATGCGTAGCCGTGCCTTCACGGTGCCTATCCTCTCGAGTACCTCTAGAAGGTCCCGATAAATCTCGGCGGTAAGCCCCACTCGTTGCAGACGACCCTCCCTCTTAGCGCTCACCTTCAAGAAGCGTGATCTGACCTCGAACTCTAAGGGTCGACGTCGCACATCTGCATAGCTCTTCTGCCGGCTCACGGCGTGAGAGGCGTTAATAAATATCAAGTTCACCTTCTCGGGTGTCTACAATCAGATCGGGGACGAGTGATGGAGCTCTCCCACCTCGGTCAACATAATGTGACCTCGTGGCCTCATACAATGCCTCATATGGTACCATTAGTACTACTTTGATAATATGTGATTTCTTGTGTAAATAAACGTGTTGTTGTGGTAGGAATTCCACTTTAGGGCAAATGCTCCTCGACTGCCCTATGATCCAGGACGCATGCCCTTAGCATGTCTTCTAATTCACATAGTCTCTTGGTGACCATCATCTGTGTCATCTCCACCTCATGTCGTTTGTGTGCCCGTTGCCTTTTGGAAACTCTTCCAAAAGTGTGCGTAAACCTCGGGTCCCTATCAGGCACTATGGATCTGGTACTCATGTAGCCGGACTATCTCTCGAGATATGACTTGGCCAGAATCTCGAGGCGAAGGTCATCTGCTTTTGAATTTAGAAAATGTGCTGCCGACCATTGGGCGATTCCACTATCACCCATACGCATCATCCTTCTCACTGCGTCGAAGTGGCAAATTAAAATGGTGAGAACTCCACGGAATCTCCTTCTCTCCGTCGGTCAAATGGGGAACCACTACCGTCCTCTATACGAAGACTACCATGTGTGGATGGTCCGACCCTAAATCACCGTGCTATTGTACTCGATCACTGAGGACACCCCTGCAAAATCACGCTGGGACTCAATCACTCGCTCTTGAGGGTGAGGGGTGCTAGCCCGGCATTTCATTTCAAAGTGCGGCGCCTTTCGTTATGCTGTAGTCAAACATCCCACAGTCTCGAGCATTCGCCACTCCCGAGAAGCTATACTAGCCAATGCTCCTCATGACTTCCGACTTAGTGCATCAACCACCACATTTGCCTTACAGGGATGGTAATGCAAAGTGAAGTCATAATCCTCTAGGAACTCCATCTATCTGCGTTGCCTCATGTTGAGGTCCCACTGCGTGAAAATATACTTCAGACTTTTATGGCCTGAGTACACCTCGAACTCCTCGCCGTATAAGTAGTGACGCCCGAATCTTGGGGCAAGAGACTACGACCGCCAACTCCATGTCGTGTGTGGGGGTAATTCTACTCCTTGATTCTTCAGCGCGAGAACCATAGCTACTACCCTCGAACTGCATCAAAACACATGTCGGCCCTCGAGGGCATCCCTGACCTGCTTATGTACCCACATCCCACGCTAAGGGACCTTCAGAGATGGGAGGCTGATGAAGTCTCTTCAGCTCCTGGAATGCCTCTATCGGTCATCCATCAAACTTGGCCTCTTTGGTGCTTTGAGTCATAAGTGCTGCTATTACGGAGAAATCCTCAATGAATCTCTGTAATGCCCAGCCAATCGAGGCTTCGTATCTCAGGTGGCGGTCTCTCTGACTAAATCTTGCCTCGACCTTCTCTGGGTGGCGGCCTCTTGATGACACCCACGTGTCCCAGAAGTCACCTCGATGGCGAACTGTAACTGCCCGAACTTGGCGTCTGGGCGGTGGTCTCTCAACAGCGTAAAGCGATCCTCAAGTGATCCTCATTCTCCTCTTGATTGGGAGTAGATTGAAATATATCCACAAAAATTCGATAATGATCTAGGCGAGTTGGAATATCCTATGCATGGGATCCATGAATGCCGCTGGGCGCATTAGATCAATCAGAAGGGCATCATAGTGAACTCAAAGTGCCCATAGCGTCCTAAGCGTGACCCAGGGATAACATCTGTATCCACTGACCCTTAGTAATGGTAACTAGTGAGAAGATTACATCTTGGAGATGAACTGGCGCTCCTCTCAGTGATCCCAAACAAATTAAATCATTCTTCCTCGGTAATGAGTCATGAGTTCTTGATCGTCACTACTGTTAGTGCAAAAGTCAATGCCTGATCGAAGGGTTTTGTCATTCTTTTACCAGAAGTAGGACCGGAGGAGCGCCCCATGGTGAAGTGCTCGATCTATTGGACCCCTTGTCCAGTAGCTCACATGGCTGGACTCGGAGTTCACTACTGACTCAGCCCAATTGCCATCATGCGGAGTCATAGAGATGGGTGAAATGCTGAGGGGTGTAACTCGATACAAAGTCTACATCCCTATGTGGAGTAGTCCAAGTAGCTCATCTGGGGAAAAACATCCATACTCGCAAACCACTCGAGGGTATATCTAAGTAGTGATCTCTCCTCGTCCTCTCTAGTGTAAAGGCTCGTAGCGTCCATTCGTATCCACGACACTGGACTCGTATCTTTGTTGGGAGTGAAACATGTGCCCAGCTCCCCTGAAACCTGACCACGGTACCGTCACGTGTGGCGGTAACCCTCCCTCGCTCACAATCGATGGCGACCCTATAAGTTGTCGGCCAATCCATACCACGGGATGACATCGGGCCTCTAACATCCGCTGATCTCCCGAGTCCGAGCAGCCAGGAGTAGGGGTCCCGAGATCTCCAACTGCAACCTCGACATATCATCCACTATTCTACTTTAAATCCCTAGGGAACTCACATACAAAGGCTCCTCTAGGTCTTAACCTCTAAGCCCAGCTCGATCCACAGCGGATCTGACAATGAAAGAATCATTTTGAATCAAATAACCTCTGGCCATGTGAGATCGCAAAAATGTACCACTGTATAAATGGGTGGTCTGTGGCTCGGCCTCTCTGATTGTCGATAGCATAGATACGCCTGGACCCTGATGTCCACTGTTGTGGGGCCTCGTCCTCTGCCTCTACCATGCTGCGGCCTCCTCGGGCTGCTGTGAAATGGGGTGCCCATGGCTCCACTGGGCCGGGGCGGCCCCTCTTGGCTGTCACCGTGTGTGGAGAATGTCACGTATCCTCTCACATCCACTCTTGGCTGGGGCTGTGATGTCCCCAAAACCACAGGATCCACTGTCTCACAGGGCAATCCGAGTCTCATGTGTCAGCTGCGACAATGGTAGCACACCATCTATCACTTTGGCCAGCAGCTCTCATACATCTGCGGCCGGTAACTCTCATACATCTTAGCCCGGATGGCATGACTGCAGATGTCCTTGTGAACTAGAGGCTCTCTATCATGTGACTACTGGAGAAGGCTGATCTTTCTTTTCTTTTTCATCCCTGTGTTAGGGCATCCTCTATCTCTCTCTATGGTGAGTTGGCTCGACCACTTGGAATCCATGTCGTAGGCGGGAGTCACTGCAATCCTGGCCAGAATGGGCGACTTCAGTCATTCTCAAATCTCCTCACCTTGGCCGGATCGGTGGCACGTAATCATCTGACCGTCGGGCTAACTATGAATCTAGCCACATAGTCCATCACGATCCATGCTTCTAGCTTCAACTCTGGAACTCAGGCCTTGGCATGCCTCATGATCTGCAGAAATACTTACCCATAGACGGCTCCACGAAACTGCCCGTATCGCCTTCTAGTCTAGAAGTCTAACCCCATCCTCCACCATACTTTCGGGCTCACCCTCTACTGGGTACGGAATCATTGCCCCGATCCCCGGTAGTATCGGAGGTGATCTCCGTAGCCTCGAAATTACATTCTCGATCTGCATAAACCAGTAAGTCCGCCACCACTTCAGATCTCTCCCACATGAATGTAGGAGGATGATGTGCTCTGAACCTCTGGAGATTGCTAGGACCCCCTTGACTATCTGCCACACTAGCCCGTGCGATAGCGACCGCATAACACCTCCCAGCCCTACACAAGGCTGCTAATCAAATGTAGTAATTTTGGTGAATGTGAGTAGTGCTGACCCGATTACTGTGGACGTCCTCTACGTCCTCTACTAGCCATCTACACAAGTCAATGGTAGATTAATTTTCAATGCAGTATCTCTAAGGCTCAAACACAACTTGGAACACTATTATACGAGAAAAAAAAAAAATTCCACATACCATGTTACATTTATAATAATTACAATATAAATATCTTATATATTAAATCGTACACAAGAAAACTTTTAAAATTTTTATACTCTTTTTTTTTTTTTTTTTACCTATGAACGGTGTCATGAACCGATGTCGAATAGCTGACCCTGAAAGTGCCTTGTATCATTGGGTTAGGTACCTTTGTCTGCGCTTACACGAACCGGTGCGCGCTGCTTCGCGCTCGCGGTGCCATGTCGTGGTATTTGCTGCACCGCAACAAGCATGTGGCGTATGTAACGGCCGGCGCCAAATCGGCGGCGCTTTCGGCGTGCAGTCGCGCCTGGCGCCGGTCAAAGTGGGCTCATGTATGACCTCGCGCTACCCAGCCCGGGCGAGTCACGACATCGTTTCCAGGTTGCGACCTCCTGGAAGCTAGCCCATGTCGCGACATCAAGTTAGTGTCGCGACACCACTCAGGCCAAATCCAGTGCGTGACCTCGGTGAATTAGCGACACCGCTTCTCTGCCCGCGGCGCCCGTATGGCGACATCAGGTGATGTCGCGACATCAAGCCTAGCCTAACCCTTTTGCCACCCGTGCCAGCGACATCAGATGATCTTAGCGACATCGCTGCTCGACCCCATCTACATTAAATGCGCGTGTTGCGAAGCGGTGTCGCGACTCTGTCTTTGTGCCAGCGACCTCGAAATGATGTCGCGACCTCCGCGACCTGCGAAGCTTCCAACACATTTGCCCGTCGGCCCGGTGCGACTTTGTTACGGTGGCGACTCGCTAATTGATCAGGTGAGCTCATCGATGTCGCGACCTCCACCCAATCCTAACACTGCTTGAAATTTTTTTTTTTTTTAAGCTCCTCCGGTAGCCTTCCACCTTTCTCACAAAGATGCGGTAAGCAGGTATTTGCTCTTTACCCATTTCAAAATCTCTCGAACTTAATTACAACTCCTTCCCTTATGCAAAAACTGGAAAATATATATATATTTTTTTTTCCAGAATTCCACAAATCCCATTCTCTTCAAGTTCAAAAACTGGAGCACTGTCCGGAAAAAAAAAAAAAAAAAAAAAAATATATATATATATATATATATATATATATATATATATTTTTTCTCGGCACTACTACCCTCAAATAAATTTATAAAAATTTTATTTTCTCCAATTTTCTTGATTTTGCTTTGTAAAAACCCTAGAAAATCATTTTTCTTCAATTCTAACTTAAAATAAATTTATTAAAATTTATTCTTTATTTTCTTTTTCCGATTTGTACCTTGCAACTCAAAATATTTTTCTAAACTCAGTACTAACACATCCATGTGCTAATCACCAAGCACACATACAATCACACATGAAACATGTCATGCACACAAACACACAATAATTCACCAAATCCCACACAAAACACTTCAACCTGCATTGCATGTAATTGTCCTAGTTTTGTCTAGTGATTTTTCCACAAGTAATCTCATGCACCCACTTAACGCCAGACCCACCTGAAGTGGTTGATGTTCGCTTGAAAACCCTCGAGACTATGGCCTAGGCCCGATCCTCGATCTCTAGGTTTCCATGCGCCCATTTTCTACATGAGACCACCCAGTGGTGATGGATGCACCAAACCAGAGCTCCTGGGTATTCGTATACCTAAGCTCACGTGCAAATTTATGACGCCCCATTCACGGGAGTCCGTTGACTCACAATCAACCGCGAATACAAGTGGATGTCGGGTTAACCGACACCACTTAAAATCAGGCCAGTCTTCTTTGTACGGAGAACTCTACCCGAATCTGAACACTGAAATACATCCCAAACAACAATCACATGAGTAAAAACGACCTCTTGGGCCCATAAACCAATACTCACTTAACATACTAACTATATGCAATAATTACAAAATTAAAATTTTCTCTTACTCTGACACATATTAAAATCTAAATTCTAATACATGTAGTACATCACAAACCAAATCCTGACGGCTTTCTTCACAAGCGGCTTCTAGGATGGTAAAGTCTCCCCGTGCGCTCCACATTACGAAATAATAAATTCCCACGATGGGGTAGGCTATCGCTCAATGAGTGGAATCACCCTAAATGGGTTACTCTCCACCTAAATTATAGCCACATTGCTCCGAATTAAACACGCGTTGGCCAATGCATGATCCTACTTGAATGCATGACCCAACTCGGATCGAGTCTCCTGACTCTCACACTCGCCTAAGACTTACTATGAGACTTATTGTTTTGTTAGTGGACAGCCCTCCGATGTATATATATCAATTGGGCTCAGAAGCTGATTGATATATTATTTGTTTAATGGACACCCTCGAAGAATATCAGTTGACTCAGGCCGATTGATATTTTTAATTGGACTACCCTCCGATAATTATTACTTTTAAAGCAGCCACCAGAACCGTTTTCTCTAGACTCATCTCATGCGCATACTCCTGCAATCCCTAGAAATTGTTCGTTTATATAAATGCATGTATGCCAATTCGATCTGATGCAATTCACATGCAAATATATAAACATGAATATATTCACATAAAGATTAAATGCACAATCTTATTTATCTTAATTATCATTGAACATCAAAATTAGCTCACTTGGGCTAATGATCGAAACATAGCAGTCGATTTGATTCGCAGCCGGCAATATTTCACAAATTTTATTTTGTGAGAGTGCATTCGAGCAGTAAAACCCTCCCTTTCTTCATTCTATCGACACAAATCAGCCAGTTCACTTTGTGAACACCTTGTATTTCGGCGATCGGCCTCGCCACACATCCACAGCATGAAGTTTAATGCATAAATCGCTGACACAACAACACAGTCCACGGACCACAGTCCCACGCTTTGATCCAGTAATTTGTAAAAATCATCAAAATTATAACAATTCGATCCCAAGATTTGGGACCGATCAAACGACCCCCTCACGGCCTCATTTGACTCAAGCATAAACATAGTTCTTGCGAGCCTAAGCCCAAGTAGGGAGCTTCACTTTGAAGTTTGTCAAAATTCCTGGAAGCCCAGTACCCACGCGAAGCCCTTTCCGTGTAAACGACTCTTTGTCGAAGGCAGCAAGGCGGTCGGATCGTGATATTTTAGAGAAGTTAGACTCTATCTCTCCTAAAACCCAAAATATCTCACTTCACCTGAAGTTCTCCCCCTTTTCACGTTTTGGTCTTTTCTGGGAAGAAGAAGACCACTATTTGGGCTTTTTGTCTTTCATCATTAAAGGCTTTTAAATTTAATACCAAATTTATGTCCTTCTTTTCCCCGGTTGATATTAAACACTAATGTGATCGTCATTTCACGTGTTTCTCTACTCATACCGCTTTATGGTACATGAGTGTGTTATATGTGACTTCCGTCCCATGAAAGTCGTTTCTGACTTGCAAGAAATCATTAAAGTAAAGCGTGCCAACTCAGAAGCTATCTCGAAATTTCACGAAATTTTCATTACAGCTAGATTTGCGAGACGATTCCAAACAGTGAAATCCGTTTCAAATCATCCGAATCTAGAAGAATAAATTATGGATTTTAACGAGAGTATAAATTTATAATCGAATTTTGATTTTGCCCTTTTCAGGAAATTGGAATTTCTAAGGTCTTACAAGAGTCTAGAAAATTGCTCATGGAAATGCTTGGACTAGTTTTTCCCACTTGAGTTCTAAGTTTTCAATCGGCACTAGTGTTGACCTAGAGCATCTAAATCTACAAAATTTTTTGCTCATGAGGCTAAATATCTTCTTGTTCTTAGCCGTAGAAAGGTCAACAAAAAGAAAATGAAATAAAATACAAACAGTAAACAAAATAGCTAAGAAATAAACCACAACCAAAAATAAAAATAAAAATTGCCTAAATTAGCAAAGCAATCGTTCTTGAAATGACATCTTTAATGAGAAAGTGAAATGCATGATCATAAACAGCGGCAAAAAACTTGTTGACAAAGTGATTGGCGTAGCTAGCAAAGAATTGTTGTTAAGTCCCTAGCAATGGCGCCAAAAACTTCTTGATGACTAATGATGTATATATGAAAATATGGTCAAAGGAAGTGAAAGTGGTAAATACTAAAAAACTGATTTGAAAAAGTAAATATAATCAAAAACATAAATGCGAAGTGTTACCAACACTCAGCCTTTCATATTTGCCTGAGTCATGCAATTTAATAGCATGAACTCTATGAATTAGGATATAAATGCCACGAGGATTGGAAGTTCTCTCTAATTTAGATTTGACCACCCTGACTACTTGAGGCTATTCCACCAATCTAGTGACCAAATGTAGTGAGAATAAAAGTCAGTTTAGCTAAAAGTAAAGGCAGTTTAAAACTAGTAACTAATCCTAACATCATGCAAGCAAACAACTGCTAAAAAGAAGTCTAAAATGTGTAAGTGAGGGCACTAAAGGGGATGGGAATAATCATTTAACAATCAATTTTCATTTCCTTGAAAACACAACATTTATGAGATAGATTCTACCATATCAAAGTTATTTTAAGTGTCTGATCTTAGAAAACCTTCAACCACCATACATTTAAGATTTAAACCACCATATTCTAAAAACTACTTTAGGATTTGATTCCTTTAAGCCTTGGATGACTTCCCTGAGCCTTCAGGGACTCTTCAACCCAATTCTTAGGACTGAACTAACTCCCCCCATAGATAAGGTAACTGTTTTCCCAACACACTTGGTACCTCACTCTACAATTTAATTAAAATACTCCTTTCCAAGACAGGATCTAGACTATTCTAATCAAACTGAGATTTGGCCTTCAAATATTAAGTTGATGTATCATAAGATACTATCCTTAGGCCTTGGGAACACACTTCTACTTTCACTAGAATGGATCCTTGAAAACATAAACGTAGAATAGCTCTTGTGGTCCATGAGATTAATATTTAGAACTATTAAATGCAAGATTTATACCAATTATATAAGTTTAGTCTCCATACCCACAAAATAAATTATAGATCTGTAAATCTGAATGTTCAACAATTAATCCTCACCCCTAGAGGGTGTTTAATGTTTCATTACTGGATTTCAATCATCATCAATCAAGCAACAAACAAGAAAATGAAGAAAAATTTAAGAAGACCAGAGAGTGAGAGAACAAATCATGATTTGAAGCTTTGTCTGTCTTAAAAAAATGAAATTTGTATCTTTGAGGTAAAACACCCAAAATCTCTTGAAACAAACTAAAAATCTAGCGAACTTCTCTAAGATCTATTTAAAATGAAAAAGAACCTAAAGCTAAACAATGAAAAATGGAAGAGGTTTTAGAGAAAACCTCATGATAAAATTTTCTCCCCCTAAAGCAAAATCCATTAAAAGTCTAAAAATGAAATTATTTATAGTCTACCAGATTGAAATAGGCTTGAAAACAAGCCAAATAGCCGGCACCAGGGTTTCAGATTCCAGGCTCGATGCCTCATGTGTATGCCTTTATGAGTGTGTCCAACACTCTAGGTTGGCAGTCGCGACTTTGGGTTTCTTTCGTGACCCAACTTTTTTTCTTCTCCAACTTCTTAGAGCCATAGCCGTTTTAACAGAGATTTGGGCGAGTGAGGTGTCGTTGGAAGCTATTTGAATCATAGAATGCAAATAATGTGGGTGGAGTTGAACCATTTGATGTACTATATAGTATAGAAAAGTTCGCTTATTCCCAATGACGCATTGTGAGACACCCAATTGACTCTCTTTTTGGAGTCGTGTTGCTCATTTTTTTGTCAAATCACTTACTTTTTCCATCAAATTCTACAAAAGCCAAGTTGAAGGTACCAGGCTTTATGAATATCAGATATAATGTACCTCAAAAATAGCATGTAGTGGGCTCAACATAGATGAGTTTATATATCAACAACCCATCCATGCCAAACAGAAAACAAGTTGCATACATATTCATAAAACCATTCGATTAAAATAGCTTTCATGTTTCATCTTATAGATTGGGGAGTTCATGGTAAACTCCAACTTGAGAGAGGTGTGGAAAATCGCCGTTTCTTGAGCGTGGTTGTGAGTTCGGAAAATTTTGCTCATTAAATTTGTGATTATCCTTAGAGTATTCCTTTATTCTAATTTTGTATATATCTTTCTTCCTTGTTCCATACATGTATAGTATTCTTTATATTCCACTTTTGTGTATAGTATTCTTTGTATATTCCACTTCTGTGTATAGTATTCTTTGTATATTCCATATGTATATGTTGAAGCCCCAAAGCAGGGTGTCAGTTTGACAACCGTCAACTACGCTGGAATACTCCCTTGGATGTTGGGTAACTTGACTTCCTCACGAAAATGGACGAGTCTCATTTGTACAGGCTCCACTTGAGAAACCTGACCTATCCGAACAGTTTACAGCGACCACACGGGTCCATGCGAGTAAAATGGCCACTTGGGCCAGCCATCAACTTACTTTCACAAATATATATATCAACTATATAACAATAGTTCAAGAGTTATTACATTACTCTTAACAAAAACAAATATCAAAATTTACAATTTTAATACATGTTCTACAAAATGAATACTAAAGCCATAACCCAGCTTTCTTCTAAAATGCAGCTTCTAGTGAGCGTCGTCCTCCTGTACACTCCCTGTATCTGAAATAGTGATTCCTCAGCGGAGTAAACGTACCAGTAGAGATAATTTCCTACATAAGTTCTCACTAAATTGCACATGTCTGTATCAAGCAATTTACACTCAAGCAAATACATGATCCGACTTGAATGTCGTACGTCCGTGTCTCGAGTCATCACGGACTCCCTCACACTTGCCTAAGCCAAATCTGAGTAAAATCTACACAAAACAAAAGCTTTTTGTTCTTGAAAACTTACTACCGAGATTCGGTAAACATATTGGACTACCCTCCGAGGCGAATCTGTTGGATAACCTTCCGAAATAATTCATGGGCCCCTCCGATGTGAATTGTTGGACAATCTACCAACACAATTCTTCGAAAAATCTTCCGTCAAAATTCCTTTCACAAACATTTTCCTTTTTATTTTCTTTCATGTCGTAAAACCATCTAATGATACAACTGGTGCCCAGTGCATATGGAATGCATTATCTAAATTCCAAAACCTCATTTTAATATATATAACATGTATATACTAACATAATTAACTCACATGATATATTCTTCAATTTGCAACTAATAACACCCAAAATTAGCTCACATGGGCTAATTAACCAATCAAGTAATTCATTTTGAATTACGAAACACACAAAATACCCCAACAATACCGTGGTACCTTGAAACCTAAGGTCACTATTCCGATACACTAAGGGATCATTCTCATTCGATTCAAGTATTTTGAGACCGCAAACACGACTAATTCAAGCCTCAAAATATCCCTAACCATTCACATGACTCTTAACCAAAGAATAAACCAAGTAGGAAAAGATCCCTACCTCTTGGAGTTGTCGGAACTCCACCAAATCGATGTCCACAGAATAGCCCTTGCCGTAGAACGGCTTTGCTTCTTGGCGAGGCGAGACCAATTCGAGCGAGGAAATCTAGAGAAGTCACCTTCTCTCTCTAAAATCTCAAACAAGCCCTCACTGCCAATTTCCAGCCCCTGCACATTTTCTTCTTCAATTTGAAGAAGAAAACTATACATCTTTTGTCTTATTCACTTAACATTTCAATAATTCCCATCTTGTCCTTTTGTCTTGATTTTTGACATAAACTAATCTAAGCCATTCCATTCCATAAATCCTCTCTAAGTATTACAACATGTGTCACGCTGGTACATGATGGGTAGATTTGTCATATCATGTCACACGAAGTGGTTTCTACTTTTGAGCACCTGAGTGCCTCGAAGAAAGAGATGTGAGTGCGGGCATCTCGGATTAAATGAGGTCGATGTCTGGTAGCTAGATTCGCGAAGACGATTCCAACAGTGAATCCGTTTATTATCATGATCTAAAATTTTAGTTTTGACCGATGTCGTTTTACCCTTTTTAGGAAAATTCAGAATTTTCTCAGGTTTTGTTCTCCCATCAAAAAGAATTTCATCTAAAATTCTGTAAAATCTAAAAACTCACATGCATATACAGCATGCACTATCTACCACATACATAAATAATCCTTTAGTATCATTAACTAAACCACTTACCTTCATCCCTAAGCATTAAGGGATAGTGGCATGTATCGTGTCCATGCAACCACGTATTTGAGTTCCTCTCACGGTGTTGCCATAGCACCCTCCACTAGCCTCATGGTCTTGCGTCGAAAGAGCTGATCTGGCTATCCATAATGCACATTTGATTACCTCTCGAAGGTCCCATCCGTGTCCTTGCTTAATCTCTCACCACAATCACTCATAAGGTTGGATCTGGGTGTACCTCGGAGCATGCCAGGAACGTAAGAGTATCTCATGGACATCTTGGCGGTCAAGATAGCGTGTGGTCATCTACCCTCTCGAGTATCTTGAAAGGCCCAATAAACCTCTCGGCGATAGCTTATGGCGCTCGGGCACGACCACTCCTGTGAGGCATCTTGCTTTAAGAAGGCGTGATCTCGATCCGAACTCTAAGGGTCGGCCCGTGGCGCTGACTATAACTCTTATGGCTGGCTTCAAGTATGAGAAGATATTTGTCGTATCATGCTCACCTTCAGGAGGTGTCTCTAATCATATCGGGACAGTTATGGGCTCTCTCCCTTTCGGTCCAACATATCGGTGATCTGTATGGCCTCCGTGATACCTCATATGGTGCCATCTGTATGCCTACTTTGATATTTTGTTGTTGTGGGCGAGATTCCACCTAAGGGCAAGTGCTCTTCACAAGCTGCCCTTATGATCACAGGCCCATGCTCACGGCATGTCCTCCTAACACTGTGGTCTCTGCAGTGACCATCTATACGTGGAGTGGAAAGATGTGCTCATGGTTGGCGGGTGTGCCATAGCCTTATGAAACTCTTCCCAAAAGTCAAGCATGAAGCCTAGGTCTCTATCAGGCATATGGATGCACAGTACTCCATGTAAGCGGACTATCTCTCAAATGTTCTTGGCCAGCTGAATCTCTCTCAATGTGAAGGTCATCACTTGCAATTTGAAAATGCTACTTAGGCGGTGGATCCGCTATCACCACGCATCCATGTCCTTGCAGTGTCCATGGCAAGTGGGTCACAAAATCCATCGTGACCGTGTTTCCATTTCCACTCTGACCACCTCCAGTAGCTGGAAGGGCCCTCTTTGACACGGTGTCGGCCTTAACCTCTGACCATAAACACATTGTCAGATATAGAGAGTCCTAAGTGTCTCCTTCATCCCATCCAGTAATCATGAGATCTAGGTACATCTTAGGTACCACTTGGATGCATGGAAAAATTAAGAGCGGGTAAAAACTCCCTGAGAATCCTCCCTCTCTCAATCGGCCCATTTGAGGAACCACTACCCGTCCTACATCAAGAAGACTACCAGCCTGCGTGGGCGGTCGACCCTCATCTGCATATTGCCTGGTCCTAAATGGAACTATCTCTGTGTCCTGCCCCTGGGACTCAATCACTCTACTCAATAGACGGGCGCCTTTGCTAAACTCCCAAACGTACAGGCTGCTCACGATCTTTTTGAAGCCAGACATCCGCGGTCTCGAGCATCTCATTGTCCAGGAGCTATACTAGCCAATGCTCCCCTTGACTTCCAGTGTTTGAATTGCATCGCCACACGTTTGCACTTACAGGGTGGTAATGCAAAGTGAAGTCATAATCCTCTAGGAACTCCATCCATTTGCATTGCCTCATATTGAGGTCCCGCTGCATGAAAATATACTTTAGACTTTTGTGGTCTTAGTACATCTCGAATTGCTCGCTATATAAATAGTGGCACCAAATCTTCAAGGCAAAGACTACGATCGCCAAATCCATATTTGTGTGTGGGAGTAGTGCATCGTGATTCTTCGTGAGAGGAACCATAAGCTCTACCTCGATTTGCATCAAGAGCACATCCTAGTCAAGGCCCTCGAGGCATCTGATACCACTTGTACCCACATTCCATCCCCTGTCCTGTCACCATTGGGACAATCAAGATAGAATGAAGTAAGCCTCCTCTTCAACTCTGAAATGACTCCTCGTCAGTCATCCCGATCGAGCTCTGACCTCCAGCCAAAATTGATCCTCATCATAAGTCTTTGCTAATTGGAAGAAATCCTCAATGAATCTCTGTAGTACAGTAATCCCAAACTACGTATCTGCGAAGACTAACCTCGGCCTCTCCCAACTCATCACGGCCTTGACCTTCTTTGGGTCCACTAACACGCCTAATGCTGACACCACGTGTCCCAATCTCACCTGATAAGCCGAAACTTGCGCCTTCTTGAACTTAATTATACGGGTTGATGGTCTCTCGGCAAAACTGTAAAGCGATCCTCAAAGTGATACTCATGCTCCCTCTCCATTTGGGAACCAAATCAAGATGTCATCCGGAACCACGATGGCGATCAAATAGGGTTGGAACACCACATGCATGAGAATCCCGTGAATATGGGTTGGAGCATTTGTCAATCAGAGGGCATCACCATAAACTCAAAGTGCCCATAGCTTCCTATTATTTGTCTTAGGGACATACATCTCCCTTAACCCTTAGTTGATGGTAACCGGTAGAAAAGTCTCTATCTTGGAGTAGACTCGTGCTCCTCTCGGTGATCAGGAAACAAGATCATCGATCCTCGGCCAATGGAGTGGAGTTGATCGTAACCTGTTCAATTTACTGTAATCAATGCCTGATCAAAATGTCTTGTTAGTCTTCCTTACTTAAATAGAGGCAGGAGCGCCCCATGGTGATGCTCGGTCTAATAGACCTTGTCCAGAGCTCATGCCAATGAACTCACGAGATTCCCTCACAATGACTTTCAGTAGTGCATCCCCATCTCACGGAGTCATAGAAATGGGCGAAATGCAGGGGTGTAACTAATCTTAGAAGTCTACAACCCTACTGAAAGGCAATCCGGAACTCATCAGAAAAATGTCCTCCATACTCCACTGAGGACTACTTAAGGTAGATCTAGAGTCTTGTCTCACCTCGTCCTCTGAGGTAAGGCTTGCTAGCCAACCCGCCCAGTGTCACGACACGGACTCGTGCAACGCTCTGGGGCAAAATATCATCTTGTCCTTGAAATACAACATGAGTACGTCCTGCGTGTAGGCGATACGCTCTACTCATGTCGATAAACGACTGCATGGTACATCCAGCTGATCCATCCCTAAGATGATGTCGAGACTCGACATGTCTATGACCTCGGTCCACTATGGAAGTAGAATCCACAGGATCTACAACTTCTGACCATGACATATCATCCATATCCTCGCCCTAATCCCTAGGGGAGAACTTAAATACAAGGGCTCCTCCAAGGCCTCAACCTTTAAGCCCAACTCTACCACCACTGATGCAACGATGAATGAATACGACGCACCAGAATCAAATAACTCTCTTGCCCAAAGGCAAGATAGCAAAAACGTACCTTGTATGACTGGCTGATCTGCTGACTCAAATTCGGGACAGGATGTGGCGTAGACACGCCCGAACTCCCTAACGTCCCGCATGTGGGGCCCCGCCCTCCGCCCTACCCATGGGCCCCGGGTCCCTCTAGGCCCGCTCTGCAAAACAAGAGGTGCCCCGTGCGCCTCCCCAGACTGAAATACCAGCCCCTCTAGCCTGTACCGGGCCATGGAGGAATTATATCAAGTATCCCTCTCACTGGGACTGTGTCGCCCGAAACCCCGATCCCCGCCTTGGGGGTAATCCTCCCCGATATCGTTCGGGCTGCCGGGCAATGGCAGCACACCATTTGCCCACTCGACTAGCAACGCCTGATCCTTCCTCGCCCGGATGGCCTCGGCTCTAGAACCCACTTGAACTAGAAGCCCTGGGCTTCTTCCCCGAACTAGAAGAAGACCGCCTCCTTCCTTGCTACTAACACTGCATCCCGAGTGCTCCGAGCATCCTCAATCTCTTTCATCGGCCGTCCCAACCACGAGTCCATGTCCTATAGGCGAAGTCCTACAATCCCGCCCAAAATGGACAACTTCACCCATTATTGAATCTCCGACCTAGCCATGTCCGTACACATAGTCCTCAAGAAACTGCCAGTATTCGTGAATCTAGCCATTACATATCTATCATATCATCATTCCCCCGCTTCAAATTTAGAACCTCGAGCCTTCGCGTGACGAGTAGTATCTAGAAAATACTTGCCCATGAAAAGATCATGGAACTCTGCCCATGTCATTGCCTCTAGATCCCTAGAGGTCTTTGCCCAGTTCCACCATACCTGGGCCTCACCCTCTAGTTGAAATGCAGCTAGTCTGATCCTGGCTGTGTCAGAGGTAATCTTCATAGCCTCCAACACCTTCTTAACCTGCATGAACCAATGGTTTGCCACTATCGGATCTCCTCCCCCTTCAAATGTAGGAGGATGATGTGCCCTAAACCTCTGGAGGTTACTCGGACCTCCCTGGCTACCTGCTGCACTAGCATGTGCAATAACAGCAGCCGTAATCCCTATAGTCTCAATAAAGGCCTGGCCGGTCAACATCGGTGGAAACACGCATTCTCGTGGGATCTAATTCTACGCCCTCTCCTACCGACTAGCCATGTACATGTCTAATGGCAGTTAGCCTTAATGCAAGATTCTATACATGAACACAAATTCGAGACACTATTCATACCGAAAAATATTTCATACACAATGTCCATGCATTCATAGGTAATGCAAGACAATAATTCAATATATTAAATCATAAGCAACAAAAAAAAAAATTTATTTTATTTTGTTTCATTTTTTATTTTATACAAGTAATAAAGTGGACTCTATGAGTCCGGATATCGTACCCACGAGGATTAGAGGTTCTCTCTAATTGCAATTTGACCACCCCGACTATAAGGGCTATTCACTATTTAGGTGACCGAATATGATGAGAATAAAAGTCAATTTAACTAAAGTAAAAACTGATTTAAAACTAATAAACTAATCCTAACATCTACCAAGCAAACAACTACTAAAAGTCTAAAATGTATGAAGTGAGGCACTAGGGATGGGAATAATCATTTAACAATCAATTTTCATTTCCTTGAAAACACAACATTTATGAGATGGATTCTACCATTGTCCAAAGGTTATTTTAGTACAGTCTTGAAAAACCTTCAACCACCATACATTTCACAATTTAGACCACCATGTTCCTAAACCAAGACAGCATGTGTCTAAAAAGCTACTTTTAGGATCTGATTCCCTTTAAGCCTTGGATGACTTCCTAAACCAAGACTCTTCAACCAATTCTTAGGATTGAAGTCAACTTTCCCCGATAGACAGGGTAACACAAGTTTTCCCCAACACACTTGGTACCTCACTCTACAATTTAATTAAAATACCCCTTTCCAAGACAGGATCTAGACTATTCTAATCAAACTGAGATTTGACCTTCAAATATTAAGCTAATGTATCACAAGATACTATCCTTAGGCCTCGGGAACACACTTTCATCAATACTAGAATGGATCCTTGAAAACATAAACGTAGAATAGCTCTTGTGGTCCATGATTAATATTTAGAACTATTAAATTCAAGATTTATACCAATTATGTAAGTTCAGTCTCCATACCCACAAAATAAACTATAGATTTTCAAATCTGAATGTTACAATTAATCCTCACCCTAGAGGGTGTTTAATGTTTCATTACTAGATTTCAATCATCATCAATCAAGCAACAAACAAGAAAATAAAGAAAAAAATCAAGAGATAAGGAGTGAGAGAACAAATCGTGATTTGAAGCTTTAATCTTTGTCTCAAAAAAAATGAAATTTGTATCTCTGAGTACAACACCCAAAATCTCTTCAAACAAATAAAATATGCTCCAAAACTACTCTAAGATCTACTAAAAATGAAAAAACCTAAGCCAAACTATGAAAAATGGAAGGTTTTAGAGAGAAAACCTCATGATAAGTACTCTCCCCCTTAACCAATCCGTAAAAGTCTAAAAAATGAGTATTTATAGTCCTAGGGTGAAATAGGCTTGAAAACAAGCCAAAATAGCAATTTCCAGGGGTTTTTGGGTCAGGCTCGATGCCTCATGTTGCAACACACTATGAGTGTGTCGACACTCTAGGTTGGTCGCGACTTTGGGTTTTGCTCAGCAACTTTTTTTCTTCTCCAACTTCTTAGAGCCATAACTTCTTCGTTTTAACTCGGATTTGGGCGAGTGAGGTGTCGTTGGAAAGCTATTTGAATGTAGAATGCAAATATGGGTGGAGTTGAACCATTTGATGTACTATATGGTATAGAAAAATTCATATTCCCAATGACGCATTGTGAGACACCTGATTGACTCTCTTTTTGGAGACGTGTTGCTTATTTTTTTTGTCAAATCACTTACTTTCGATCAAGAGTCCTACAAAACCAAGTTTAGAGGAAATTTTATGAGCTTTGCATGAATATGGATATAAAATACTTAAAATAGCATGTGAAATGAACTCAACATAGATGAGTTTTACACTCATCAAACAGCCCATGTGCAAACCAGAAAACAAGTTGCATACATATTCATAAAACCATTAGGACAAATAGCTTTCAAGTTTCATCTTAACAAGTTGGGAGTTCATGATATTCACGCTCCAACTTGAGAGGGAGTGGTAAAGGAAAATAAACCAGATTTCTTGAACGTGATTGTGATTCCAAAAAATTTGCTCATTAAATTGTGATTATCCTTAGAATATTCCTTTATTCTAATTTTGTATATAGCATCTTTCTTTGTATTCCACTTCTGTGTATAGTATTCTTTGTATATTCCACTTCTGTGTGTAGTATTCTTTATATATTCCACTTCTGTGTATAGTTGTGACGCCTAAAACTGTGTCTCGTTGACAACCCACAACTCACTGAATACTGTGGATGCCTGCAACCCGACACCACCGACGAAAAATCGGGCGTAGTCCCTTGTATGGGAAGCTCTACCCAAAACACAACCTGTCCCAAACAGTTTACAACGACCACACCGGGTCCACACGCGAGTAAAATGGCCACTTGGGCCATGCATCAACACTCACAAAATATATATATCAACTATATAATAATAGTTCAAGAGTTATTACATTACTTTTAACCAAAACAAATATCAAAATTGACAATTTTAATACATGTTCTACAAAATGAATACTAAAGCCACAACCCGGCTTTTTTCTAAAATGCAGCTTCTAGTGAGCGCCGTCCTCCTGTACACTCCCTGTACCTGAAATAGTGATCCCTCGGCAGGGTAAGCAATGCCCAGTAGATATAATTTCCTACATGAGTTAATCCTCACCTAAGTGCACATGTCATGGCAAACAATCACACTCAAGCAAATACATGATCCTACTTGAATGTCTACATGCCCAATCTCATGTCTCGAGTTCTCACCGACTCCCTCACACATGCCTAAGCCAAATGCGAGTAGTAAAATCACAAAGCAAACGAAAGCTTTTGTTCTCGAAAACTTACTACCGAGATTCGCAACATATTAGACTACGCCCGAGGCAACTGGGTTGATAACCTTCCGAAACAATTCATGGGCCCCTCTGACATGAATTGTTGGACAATCTCCCAACACAATTCTCCGGAAAATCTTCCGTCGAAATTCCTTTCACAAACATTTTCCTTTTTATTTTCTTTCATGTCATGCACTCACTCCTAATATTATAGGGTGCCCCAGTGCATATGGAATGCATTATGTCAATTCCAACAACTCATACCAATATATATAACATGTATATACTAACATAATTAACTCACATAAATCATGTTATTCAATTTGCAACCAATAACACCAAAATTAACTCACATGGGCTAATTAACCAATCAAGTAATTCATTTTGAATCACCCAAAACACACAAAAATCACACAACAATACACGTGAACAGTGAAACCCTAGGCTCGGCACTGTTTACGGCCACACTAGGGATCTTCTCATTCGATTCAAGTATTTTGAGACCGCAAACACGACTAATTCAAGCCTCAGAATATCCCTAATCATTCACATGGCTCTTAGCCAAAGAATAAACCAAGTAGGAAAAGATCCCTACCTCTTGAGTTGTCGGAACTCCACCAAATCGGTGTCCACGCATAGCCTTCGCCGCGTAGAACAGCTTTACTTCTTGGCCCGAAGCGAACCGACTGTCAGAGCGCCGAGAAATCTAGAGAGAAGTCACACACTATCTCTCTAAAATCTCAAACAAGCCCTCACTACCAATTTCCAGCCTGCACGTTTTCTTCTTCAATTTGAAGAAGAAAACTATACATCTTTTGTCTTATTCACTTAACATTTCAATAATTCTCATCTTGTCCTTTTGACTTGATTTTTGACACATGGCTTAATCTAAGCCATTCATTTCCATAATCTCACTAATCATGCAACATGTGTCACATGGGTACATATAATGGGTGACTTTTATCACATCACATGTCTCTTACAAGCCGTTTTACGGCACTCGACACCCGGTGCCTCGAAAAACGTGAAATTCCAACTGTCTCGAAATTCGACGAAATTCGACGTGGTGACTAGATTTCGCGAGACGATTCCAACGGTGAAATCCGTTTCATCATCCGGGATCTAAAAAAATTTCGGGTTTTGACCGAAATTACCGTTTTACCATTTTTCAGAAAATTAGAATTTTCCCTGATTTTACAATAGTATTCTTTGTATATTGTAATGTTATATATATAGAATATGCGGTCGTGCTACGTGTTTCTCCCAATCTCCCCTTGTCTTTTATTTTACATTCTTTACTGCTTTTATCTTATTATTATTCAAAGAGGCCTATGGGGAAGTGCCATCCACCCAATTAAACAATTCATATGTTTAATGATTTCATCACTAAAAAAAAAAAAAAAAAACTCCAAAACTGATTTAGGGCCTTATAACAACACTTTTAGTCAAAACGTTTTTCTTGACAACGCTTCTATCATAAACGTTTTTATAGGAATTTAAAAATGTAATTCTACAAAAGTTTTTTGTAACATGTCTTACACGTATAAAAAGTGAAATTACAAAAAAAAATTAATATTTAATTATAAAATAGATATCATAATAAATAAATAAAAATACAAAAATATGTAAATACATATAAAAATCATATTAATAAAACCTAAATCAAGTATTTTTATGATTATAAAAATTTTAAAATATTTACATAAGTAATTGAATCAATTAATAAACATATATAAATATTTGTATTAATAAAAACCTAAAATAATTATTTTTACCATTATAAAAATATTTATAAAAAGATTTGAATTAATGAATAAACATATATAAACATTTGTATTAATAAAAACCTAAAATAATTATTCATATGATTATAAAAATATTTACAAAAAAATTTGATTAATTAATAAACATATACAAAAATTAGTATTAATAAAAACTTAAAAAAATTATTTATATAAAAATTTTATGATTCTAGAAAAATTAAATATTTACAACAAAATTTGAATTTTTTGAATTTTTAAAAGAATATAATATTATCCGGATTTTAAATAAAATAAATAGATGTTTTAAGGAAAAATAAATATATATTTAAGGATAAACAAATAGATATTTGAATATCCAAATACCTTTAAAAAAAGCACCTTCCATGTGCTTCTCAAAAAAACACATGGAAAAAAACACTCCATGTGTTTTTTTGAATTTTTAAAAGAGCTTTTGAAAATGTTACCAAACATCTTTTTTTGTACTAAAAAACACTTCAAAGTGCTTCTAGAAACACTTTTAAGAAGCACTAACAACTGTCCCTTAGTCAATTGCAAAAGTGATGCCATTCAATAACATAAGAAAATCATATACCAAAGTTTATATTAATTACTTAAATGTTTATATATATATATATATATATATATATATATATATATATATATATATATATATTAAATTTCCAACTGCCACTAAAAGTAAGTTGACCGTCAGTTTTTGGTACCTAATCCATCAATATGGTTAACCGTATATCGGCTTTTGCCAACTGCACTAAAAAACAAATTTATAATTTCATAATTATATATTAAAGTTCAAATTCCAATAATTACTATAAATACAATAAAATTGCAACAAAAATGAATAAACTGTTATCAATTCATTCGCAATCCCAAAACACTTGGTTTATTTATAATACATCCAAATAATATATGAAATGCATGATATTAGATAATTTAATCACGATTTTTAAAATCGGCCACATTTTTTAACAACTTCAATAAATTAAAAAAAAAAAAAAAAACTACATCCAAATTAAGCACAACCTATATGCTTTGCATTGACAATATTAGATATGTCCAAAAAATGTTTTATATTATATATTGCTATATACTACCAATATAAGTATATAACCATGAAATCTAGTGCATAATGTCTTCCTCCATTTTCTAAAGCAAACATTATATCAAAATATTAATGAAACCCATCAACCAAAAACATTATTATTATAATTCATCTACAAAATTTAGGAAACTATGAATATTAAAGTGGAATTATATTGATAAAATATCAATATCACTTTTGTAAGATTATTTCCATCCTAATCATTAATATTCATAAGAGGTTGCTTATATATATATATATATATAAGGAATTTAAATTATATGACAATGTTGACCTTTATGTGAGTACCATGGCTTGTGGGCCCAAGACCCATTACATTGCCTGATTCAAACCCCAATATGGCCTAAAATAGCTTGTTACATCAAAATCATATGGGAACTAATCAGACGGGAAAGACCTACATCCTGTCTGAAGTCCCAAGTCCCTTAATTGACCAAACTACCGTATACAAGATATTTATCCACAGATCTCTCAATATCCCAATGTCTCAAGACATTAATCCTTAATCAGGGAGGATTGGTCTTTGATAAGGAAAGACAAATTTTATCACTAAGTTTGTGATATTATCTCTCTAAAAATCAAGGAGAATTGGTCTCTGATAAGGAAAGAGATATTCTATCAATAAAATCACAAGATTATCTTTCCAAGAATCAAGGAGAAAATCCAAGTATAAAACAGAAACTCCCCACGAGGGAAAGGTATGCAATCCTAACTGTCGAACTTCCTTCTTCTTCTTCTCCATCCTTTTGCTAACTTAAGCATCGGAGAGGCAAACACACACCGTCACGAACCCTCTTTTTACGCTGTTTATATCACGCCGTTGATGCCTCAAGGTCGACTTCAACTGTACCGAAAATTGGCGCCTTCTGTGGAAATCAAATAAAAAGTCTCATCGATGACGTGCAAGAGCTTGGCTCCAACGGCTTTCTAATAGCCCTTCACCACCGCAGTCTGATGATTCCTCGATTCCCCGTGATCCTCGATTCATCCGATGCAGGTGCAATGGCTAACAACCCAATGATCCAATCACCTGAAGATCAATTTCTTCATTGGCGTCAAGATATGGAGAAGAAAAAGGAGGAGCAAGTGAGAAAGACAAAGGAATTGTAGGAAGGCGTTAAGCACCTGTAGAGTGAAAACAATCGTCTGCGGGCCCAAGTAGAGAAAAGGCGTGATCTTGATGAAAGAGACACGTAAGATGGCGGTCAAGCAAAGCATCTAGTCGTTCGCGATAAAGGAAAGAAGTCCATCGTCCTTGACGATGTAGATATCCCGGCAGACAATGAGCTATCCTCAGTCAGCTTGCCAAATCCCTCCCCAACAAAAAGCAATAAGGATAGATCGAGCCAGAGACACTCACATCGCCCTGCATTCAGCAATTCTAATAGTGGTACGTTCCGCCATGTAATGGACCGAGGTCAGAATCAACCAAATGAAGCCCTCGGGAACGCATTTACTTTACCTATGGGAGCAATGCCGCCTATGCAACCGATTAACCGCACCTTCAGGATAGGCATGCGCTCTACATACTGCCTATAGTAGCCATTTGAAGTCATAATGATATGCTCTCTTCCCCCCCTTGGGCAACACATCCTTGATTACGAGCCACCATGAGGGTTCGTCATGCCAACCTTTAATATGTTCGATGGCTCTAGCGATCCTTATAACCACATGCTCCATTATAACCAGGCAATGACTCTGAACGCTAGAAATGATCACCTCGTTATGCAAAGCTCCTAGCTTAGCCCAAGGGCGTGCTAGCTCGGGTTCCATGTGCCCTTCGCGGTAATTCAAAGAATTCATTCACGAGCTCTGACCATATTCATCTCTCGCAGACTTTGTTCAAGACGACATAAGAGGAATATTAGTTCTTTGCATCATAATAAAGCAAGAAGAGGAAACTTAAGCACGGACTTCACCAGAGATTCGTAAGCAACAGTTAAGTAGAAGTTTACAGCATGGATGCAGTCCTTTAGAACTTCAGGAAGAGCTTTGCACCGTCTACTATGTTCTTCCATTCATTGTCTTTAGACCCGCCAAGTATAATGGAAGAATTGTACAAACGGACAGATAGATATTCAACCTTGGAACACAATATCCATGTAGCAACTCAAACTGTCATGATCACAAGCAAGCCGACGGGAAATAGTAAGCCGGAAGGGAAGAAGCCGCCTGACTACAACGAAGGACAGGGTAAAAACCGGAAGCGACCCCCAGACCAACCACAGAAGAAGAGGGAGCCCATGTAATTCACTCCTCTGAATATCACCTATGAGAGGCTGCTACCTCTCATTCTAGACTTGCCAGATTTCAAATGGCCTACGCCAATCCAAATGGACCCCTCTCAGAGAAACTTGTCCATACGATGCAATTATCACATAGATCATAGGCATGAGACTAACAAGTGTCGAAGCCTAAAATTCCTGGTAGAAAGATTGATTAAAGTGGAGCACCTCAGAAGATATATCAGGGAAGTTGATCGCAAGGAAGAACCCCCACTTACAACAGGCAGAATCACAACCGGCGTAGCTGCACCGCCCGAATCTAGGCCTGCCATAAACTATATATTAGGGGGCCACTTGACGATCGGTACCAATCAAAACGCCAACAAAAGAAGCTTCTAAGAGCAGCCACAGTCAAAGCCCGAGTAAACACTGTCCACACAAGCGGTAGCCAAGAAGAGACTAAGCCTATAGACGACCACATATCCTTTCCCCTAGTAAATCCGAATATGGTCATTGTGCCCCATTATGATGCACTTGTACTCCCCCTTTGTATTAACGGTTTTGATGTACATAGGGTATTGGTAGATCCTAGCAGCGCCGCAGATTTGTTGCAAATGTCCGCTTTCAACCAGATGAAACTTTCCCCACTAATGTTGAATTCGGCCAAACGAATCCTCTCCGGTTTCAATAGCACAACAACCATAACACTGGGAGATATCACACTTCCTGTGCAAGCAAGGCCAATCACCCAGCAGGTTTTATTCTCAATTGTCAAAGACTTGGGGCCATACAATTGCATAGTAGGCAGGGCCTGGCTGCACTCAATGAAGGTCGTCCCTTCAACATATCATCAAATGGTCAACTATTTAACTAGTACGGGGCAGGTCGATCTTCTAAGCAGCCAGCTAGCCGCACAACAATGCTACCAATTATCCATACGGGAATAGAGAGAGGAAAAGGGTTTAGATGGTCTTCCCCTTAGGGATCACATTCCCACGTAGCAACTACAGCTTGCCACCCAAGTAAGGGCAAAAGAAAAGGATTCGCTAACTATGGATCCTCTGGAGATAGTAGCACTGGACAGGCTAGAGAAATTCACATATGTCAACACCCTGTTATCCAGCGAAGAAAAAGAATAGCTACGACGCATATTGTTGGGTAACGCATATGTATTTGCCTGGAGTCACTCAGACATGGTCGGGATCAACCTAATGTTGGCCTCTCATAAACTGAACATTATTACCACGGCAAAGCCTGTTAGGCAGAAGATAAGGCACTTCCACCCATATCGCCATCAAATTATTCAAACAAAGGTGGACAATCTACTGAGTGCAGGTTTTATCAGAGAGGTGAAGTATCCTGAGTGGCTTGCAAACGTAGTGTTCGTCCCAAAGAAGGGCGGTAAATGGCGGGTATGCGTGGACTACACGGACCTCAATGAAGCATACCTAAAATACAGCTTCCCCCTACCATGAATAGATTAAATCGTTGATACCTCTACCGGACATGGGATGCTATCATTTTTGGACGCCTTCTCCGGCTATCACCAGATTCCAATGCACTCGCCTGATGCATAGAAAACAGCCTTCATTACACCGCACAGGCTATATTGTTATAATGTGATGCCCTTTGGTTTGAAGAATGCCGGGGCGACCTACCAGAGACTGGTGACCAAGATATTTCGATCACTGATTGGCAGGACAATGGAAGTCTATATTGACGATATGCTTGTCAAGACCAAAGAACGCCCCGATCATACGAAGCACCTGTAAGAAACTTTTGAGCTGCTATGCACAAATGGTATGAAACTCAATCCCCTAAAGTGTGCGTTCGGGGTCAGTTTAGGTAAATTTCTAGGCATAATGGTGACGCAGAGGGGGATTGAGGCCAATCCTATTCAACTCAGGGCCATTATGGAATCTCAGACTCCTACCACCAAAAAAGGAGTGTAGCAAACTGATCGTCGGCCTGGCAAATTCTGGGGCGATTCATCTCGCTTTACGTGACCGACAGTCGCTTTACCACTCTAAAAGGGGCCAAGCAGACTTACTGGGATAAAGAATGAGACCATGCCCTTATAGCAATCAAGCAGTATCTCACCAAACCGTTAATTCTTGCTAGCCCCGAAACTAGTGAACGCTCTATCATTACATAGTTGTTTCTGATGTTTCAGTAAGTACAACTCTATTCAAAGAAAACAAGCACCAGCAGCAGAAGCCCATATTCTTTATAAGCAAGTCCCTATCCAAGGTAGAAACCCGATATACCCGCCTTAGAGCAGGCGGCACTGGCCCTCATGGTAGCTGCCAAAAAACTCCGCCCTTACTTCCAAGTGCACCCTATTACTATACTCACCAACCTTCCTCTAAGAAGCACTATACATAAGCCCGACCTGTCAGGGCGAATGGCTCGATGAGTAATCGAATTAAGTGAGTTTGGCATTCAGTTTAAACCTCGCCTGGCGTTGAAGGGACAGGTACTAGCTGACTTCTTAGTAGAAATTCCTCAACAAGAAATGGAACCAAACAGCTCTAGCTGGTGGACTCTAAATGTGGATGGAGATTCACGACAAACGGAAGCCGACTTGGGGCAACAACTTAAAGCTCCAACCGAAGAAGTCATAGAGCAGGCCATACTTTTGAATTTTCCCGCTTCTAACAACGAAGCCAAATATGAAGCGATCATAGCCGAGCTCGATCTCGTAATCTCCGTGTCCTAAAAAAAAATCATCATAAGAAGTGAATCTCGATTAGTAGTAGGGCAGGTAAACGGAGAATATGAAACAAGAGACCAGCATATGACCAAGTATGTAAATCTAATCAACCTAAGGTTGGGAATTTTTGTGGCTTGGCAGTTAGAGCATGTCCCAAGAAGCTCTAATGAAAAGGCGAACGATTTGTTCACCGTAGCTACATCCCTACCAATTAAGGAAACACTGCTCCTCCCCGTATACTATCAGCCAGAGTCATCAATCACTACCAATCGGGTGAATAAGATAGATGAAACAGGTCCTTCTTGGATGACTCTAGCAGCCCGCTATTTAAGTTCGAGGGAATTGCTGGATAATAGAACTGAAGCCCACAAGATCCAAGTCCAGGCAGCTCGTTCTCCCTTATTATCGATCAGTTGTATAAACGGTCCATGGGGGGGCCCTATCTTAAATACCTTACTCAACAACAGGGAGAGTACATATTAGCATAACTCTACAGTGGGATATGTGGAAATCATCCAGCAGTGTGGCGCTGGGCACATAGAGCTCTATACGAAGGCTACTTTTCGCGACCATGCGGGTGGGATGTCGCCACCTATGTTAGAAGTGTGATCGTCAAGCAACGATAGCCCGTCTCAAAAACTCCCAGCCCAAGATTTAATAACCATAACAAGCCCCTGGCCCTTCTCTTAGTAAGGTATTGACATAGTTAGGTCATTGCCTACCGCCCCAACTCCGTAAGAAGTCATAAGTTAGTTACCACGACTATCAAAGAATGGATAGAGGCCGAAGCCTTTGCATCCATCAAAGATAAGGAAGAAGTTTAGTTTATATGAAAAAATATTATGTGCAGGTTCGGGATACCCCAATCAATTGTAACGGACAATGTGTCGCAGTTTAATAGCAGGGTATATAGGAACTTCTGCAGTGAATTGAAAAATCAAAACTCCATACTCCACCTGTGTACTCGCAGAAGCAATGCAAATAGCAAAAGCTGCCTAACAAAAAACACTTCACATCTTTGAAAAAAAGCCTACATTTAGCCAAAGGAAAGTGGGTAAAAGAGCTACCAAGAGTGTTATAGGCCTCTAGGACAACCAGTCGGAAGCCGACAGTGGGAATCACCATTCGCCCTCACATATGGGATGGAAGCTATCATCCCCACGGAAATCGGGATGCCCACCATTCGAACGGAAATTCCTGAGGAAGCAAACACTAAAGTCGTAATCAAAGACCTGGACATGGATGATGAACTTCAGGAGGCGGCAGCTATACGCATAGCATCATACTAGCAAAGGTCGGCAAGCTTGCATAACCGGTGTGTAAAGCCATGTAGATTCAAAGCTGGGGATTTAGTCCTAAGAAGGGTTTTTAAAAACACGGCTAACCCAAATGTAGAAGTTCCAACCTAACCTGGAAGGATCATGGCATAGTGGTTCATGTGATGCCTTGCTTACTAAGGTGCCGTAAAAGACTGCTTGTTCTTAATGTGGAATGTCATGCACCTCAAGAAGAATTACTGCAGTGTATTCTTGGAGGGCAGAATGCAATAATAAGAAGACGCAGAAGGCTCTGCCGCCGCCAAGAAGAGATAACATTCACCACATCATTCTGCTGCTGAGAGCTTGCAACCTACAATTACTTCTTTCTAAAAGACCAGATATGGTTATTGTGCAATTGGTATCTAAAAGTCCAGATACGATTGTTATCTGGCTAGCATCTAAAGGACTAAATACGATTATTATTCGATTGGTATCTAAAAGTCCAGATATAGTTGTTGTCTGGCTGGCATCTAAATGTCCAGATACTTGTTGTCCAGCTGGCATCAAAAAGTCCAGATACAATTGTTGTCTAACTAGCATCTAAAAGTCCAGATATAGTTGTTGTTCGGCTGTTATGCCATCCGGAAGGCACCTTGGGTTGACAAAAAACTATGGAGGAAGTGGGTTAGCAAAGTCAGTCATGCCATCCGGGATCTCTGGCCAGTCCCCACGGATATTGTTCTTGAACGCGAAGCAACCATAATCGTAAGCAAAGATGAGCTCCAGAGATCCTTGGTAGTCTTTCACTATGTCTTCCCTATCCTTGTCTACTTGAGCATGAAGGGAAGACACCTCACCTTTGGACGCCTCGAGCTCCAGTAAAAGCGACGCTCGCTTAGCCTCTACGCAAGCGAGCTTAACCTCTAAGCAGGCGATCTCAGCCTTTAACTTGCGCTAACCTTCCTTCGCATTTGCCAAAGAATTTAAGGCCTTAATCAGATCAACTTCTACCCTAGCTTTGGCATCTGCTGCTGACGTAGACACTAACTAGGCCTCCCTGTCTTCTTGCTTAGCCTCGTCTCTTTCTTTCTCTACCCAGATAACACTTGTCGTTCCATCTTTGGCCTCTCTCTCCCAATGCTCGAAGATTCCACGGCCGTAGAAGCTGCCTAAAGTTTGATGATGTGGAAGGCCTTAACCCGGGCATAAAGACGAGTTTCGCGCCATGTGTGCGGGACTGAACTCGGCATCGGGCGGGCCATATATTCAATGGCCGTCACAGCCTAAAAAGGAACAAGAGTTAGAAGAAAATTACTACATAAAACTAGTAGTCACTTGCTAAAAATTAGCACTTACCAGTTTAGCCGACCAATGGAAGTTGTGTTTGCGGATGAGCATCCCATCATTGGCTACAGGCTAGAAGGCCTCTTTGTCCATATAAACAGGAAGCGGAATGGTATACTGCTTTGAGCGAGCCGACACGGATATCCTGAAGTAATTCAGATAAAGGTCACGTATGTGCATAACCGAAGATTCCTCCTGGATGAGAGGGTTCCAAATGTGGACAATTTTCAGCACGTCCTTGAGATCCGGAACCACCATATCCGTCGAGGGATGAACCCTCTTCAGTGGCCAAACATACATGCTTACCAACACCCGGTTAGGTAGCCATTTCTTGCTTATTCTGGTGTCGGTAGACTTGGGCGGGGGCACTAGAGCGGTAACTACCCCTGATGGGGCATCCATTCCAACCTCTTCCACATCTAGAGGGCTCACAACTAAAACCCCCTCCTCCAGAGGTGTATTAGCCTCGATGGGGCAATCTCCCAAGGTCAACTAGTCATCGGAAGCTAGGTTTAGGGATTCCACCGAGACTATGGCCCAATCCTTCTGAGCTCCCTCTTCTGAAGGAGACCTCTTAGGTTGCTTCTCTCCAGAATTAGAGGTGGCCTCACCCTTGAGGGTCATAGACCACTTACACATCTGTGCAACAAACCCGGCGGTAAGGCTAAACATTTCTTCTTCCTCGACGAGCTCACCAACAACTACTCCATTCCAGTCTACGAAACCTTCTAACCTGGCACTGGTTGTCTTTGTTTGCCGCACCCTCGTCTCTTTCTTCTTTACCGACCGGTTAAATGTGGACTTCGAGGTCAAAACACGTGCATCTCTCAATTAAGGTCCCGTACGCCTCCATTTAGCCCTCTAAGCAAAAATCGCTTGAGAGAAGTTGCCCGAGACCAACTTGAGGAGATTAGCAATAACGAAATACTCCCTCTCAATGACCTCAGCAGGTAACTAGCGAGGAATGATAGGGATAATATAAGGGAAAGGGCTACCGCCCAACTCTCGTAAATTCTTCACCATCGTTAAGCTCATGATTGCGCTCTGCCTCCGTTATCTCAAGCAATCACCTAATGTTCTCCAGGCCAGCCTTCTCAATCCAGTTTACTAATCGACCTCGCCTGCGCTTGCCTGAATGACATCAAGAAAACAGAGGTACGTCAGTACATAATCCACCTAGCGGAGCATGAGCTGCAACCTAGCTAAAACAAACCTAGGAACACCAAGGACTGATTCACGTCAAAGGGAAGCACGAGAGAGTCGAGCGTCTCATACCAAGGGCCCTTGGATCAGACAACCCCTTTGCCCCACCCTGGGAGTCAGTGGAGCTCTGCTACAAATTGAAGCCTTGGCTTGTGGGGCTGACATCGACAACCCGCCTAAATACTTGCTTTAGTGTAAACAAACAAATCTCCACCGCAAGATATCTAACCCAGAGAAGGCTGAGCACCGCAACCCATCAAAATCCGACAACGCTCTGATAGAATAAGCCGCAGGAGGTGCCTCGAGAAGATAGAAACCGGCTTCACCAATGATGAAACGGGGAAGCGAAGTCCAATTGCTAATTATTCCTGGGTAATGTAGACGGTGTGTGACGCCCCATTTTTCGGGGATCCGTTGACTACCCATCAACCCGCGGATTACTCGTGGATGTCGGGTAACCTACCCGACATTCAAGAAAATCGGGCAGAGTCCCCTTTGTACGGGGAGCTCTACCCGGATACATAACCTGTCCCAATCAACATCAATATCCAAATACATGAGTAAAACAGCCACTTGGGCCCATAAACTAATACTCATCATAATATAAACCAACTATATCCAATAGTTTCAAAAGAGTTAATCAATTCTCTTTTATACAACATATATTAAAATTAGAGAATTCTAATACATGTATACAATCATTAAAGCCACAACCCAGCTTTTCTTCTCTAAACTCAAATTTAGGACGAGCCACTCGTGCGCCTCCCTTACTCCGAAGTAAATATGTTCCTCGACAGTGGTGAGCTAATGCCCGCAGTGAATCACCCTAAGTGGGCTACTCTCCACCTAAGTGCATATGCAATGCTCCAAAATAAACACACATTCAAGTAAATGCATGATCCTACTTGAATGTCTAACTGCTCATCTCTTACCCGAGTCCTCACCAACTCCCTCACACTGCCTAAGCCACGTATGAGAAACTTATGTCAAACAAAGTTATTTGTTTATATTTGTAGTCTACCCTCCGATCTAAGTAGTGGACCGTCTCCGATGTTATATTTAGTGGACTACCCTCCGAGATATATCAATTGGGCCGTCTCCGACGATTGATATTGTATGTGGACTACCCTCCGATGTATATCAATTGGGCCATCTCCGACGATTGATATTTTTAGTATGGACTACCCTCCGATCATTATTATTATTTTTAGACAACCCTCCTCAAACTACCCTCTCCGTCGAATTACCTCATGCACTCACTCCATTCTAGGGTGCCCTGGGCAGCATATGAAATGGATTATGATGCCATTTCAATAACTCATATAACACATGCAAATATATAACCATGCATATATTCCCATAATTTAAATCACACAATCATGTCATGTAATTTCATATTTCCATACACCAAAATTAGCTCACTTGGGCTAATTATCAAACACGAGCAATTCAACTTGAATTACTCAGTCAAACACATTTTCACACAAAAGTTTATTTTGTGAACATCAAGCCAGAACAAGAAAAACACTCCTGGGCCACCGTTCCTTTCAAAGTTAATAAATTATCTGGCTCACTTGGTGAACTCCGGGTTTCACGCTACTTCGGCCTCCTACAACCAATACATGATTTATTGAACAACCATCAATATTTAACCCAAACAGTCCATAAACTAATACGTGGACTGCCTGGGTGGGTCTCAAATCCAAGCATTTCGATTCCAAGGTTTGGAACCGATCAAACGACCGTTCAAGGCCTCAACCAACCAAAACATTAACATAGTACTTAAACGAAGAATAAAACCCAAGTAGGGAGAGTCCTCACCCTGCTGAGTTTGTCTAAACTCCTTAAATTCGGTACCCACACGAAGCCCTCTCCGCGTAGAGCAGCTTCCCTTCTTGTCCCGAAGACTGCCGACGGTCGGATCACGCGATATTTTAGAGAGAAGTTTCTCTCTCTAAAGAAATTCTCCCAAAAATCCGTTCTGCATCTCACTGCATCGTCCTCTCCCCATTCACATTTTTTTTTGCCTTATGTTAAGTGGAGAAGAAAAACACTATGCAACTTTTTGTCTTTTTGTGACTTAAACTTTTCCAAAAATGACCATTATGTCCCTTCATTTCCTGCTTGACATTCTATGACTATCTCGGCCGTCCATTTTCATCATTTACTCATAAATTACTTATGGCACATGAGTATTTGTTATATGTGATCTTCAAGCAGCATCAAAATCGTTTACCTAAGACCCGAATCATGATGCCCTGTAATCAGTGGGAATCTCGACCGCTCTCGAATTTGACGAAATTTTACGTATAGCCAGGATTTTCATGAGACGATTCCAATGGTGAAATCCGTTTCATCATCCGAGATTCTAGAAAACATTTGATTTTAACTGGAATTACAATTTGTGAACTGAATTACGATTTTGCTCCTTTCCCGAAATTGGAATTTCTGGTCTTACACTGCTATCCGCTTCTCCTACGCTTGAGACAAATGGACCGTCTCGACAATTCTAAACCACTGGTCAGAATTTAGCAGAAGGACCTCAACTCCTCCATGGACATGGAAGAGACAAGGCAGCTCTCGGATTGGCCCTCTCCTACACCCAACCTAACTAGTGGAAGTCTCCTCTTGACCTCTCGCCATTCTGCAAGCAGGCAACAAAAAAGAAAGAGGGGGAGATCAACTCGACAATATCCTACCAAAGCAATAGCAGGACTAAAAACCATGAAGTTTTACAAATCCTTTTGGGATGCCCTTAAGCTTGGGTGCATCCCAAAACCCCACGTGCAGTTCTGCCCCCGGAAACCTACCGGCTACTGAAGAACGCTCATTTACAAAGCAAAGGAACCAATAACCAGACAACCCACACAAACAAAATCGAAAGCAAAGAAAAACCCACCAAGAGATAAAACGATCAAGATTCTCCAAACAGCTCCTTCGTCAAAAACTTCAGGAGTGCTACAAAATGCAAAAGGCTTTCAAGCAAAAGATTTATGAGCAGAAGCAAAGAAGATGACTTTTGGATCCCTACTCTTATATAGGGTAAGGCATGTACATGTGCATTAAATGCGCCAATGGATCAGTCACAATATCGGGAGACGTGCTCCTTCCCCCTAACGCTTAGTATTCGCAAAACGTTTCACCTTCTAGGGCACAAAAAAAAAAATAAATTGTTTCCATGGGCCTAGATCCATTCGTGTGTGGGCCCTTGGGCTTGTCTATATCAAAATAGCTAGGCTCGCAATCCAAGCAGAGCCTGACTAACCCTGTCTCTGGGAAAGATGAAAACTCATCTCTGAAAACCAATAAAGGCTTCTCAGGTGCCAACTTCAGATGATTAGCTCCTCTCGACGGGATACGAAGAAAGAAAGGGAAATAGAAAACTCGATGCATCAATATGCCCAAAAACCCAATCTCATTAGAATATGCCAAAATGCGTCAATAGTTACATTAAAACCAAGACGAACGTATCCAAGCAACCTTGGTGGATCCATTACAAGAATATCCAGGTGTTCTACTAGGTTGATTACAAAGAAAAAAAACGAGTGTGGATCGTAAAAATAAAGAGATGAAAGAAAAGAAGAGGAAGAGGAAGAAGGGAAAATCAAAGACACAAACAGGTAACACTAACCCGCTGAAATTCCTGTTTTTGCACCTCATCGCTACAACCCAAGACAAACCAGGATATCGGCTAACATAACTGAAGAGGCAGGAGATTGTTGTCAACTACGATCTCCTAACTGACCACGCAAGGCCCAAAGAAGAGCTCAAAAGGTGATGTTGGAATAGTTAGGCCTCCCATTTAGGACACCTGATGGGTCAACACCGACGTCGTCTTCAAACATATAATATCCATAAGCGACAAACAACTGCAGAGACTTCTGAAAGTCTCCACCCACCATTGTTCCACCTTGACTATCCCAAAGAAGAATTCACGATAGAGGGATGAGCTATCGAAAGAGCAACTACAGCCTCAGTGATTTCTACTAATTCACCATCATATATATAGGGGTGAGATTTCAAAATGCGCATTAAAAACATCATCGAAAACACAATATTTTCCAGTAATATGCACATCGGAACTTATGTGCATTAATCACCTCCAATTTCCCACACTATGGACCCTGAAACACAAGTATTTTTCCCCCAGTAAAAGCAAGATATTCTAGTCGGGAAAAAAGGGGGCATTGTGAGTACCATGGCTTTTGGGCCCAAGACCCACTACTCAAGCTCAACACTTGCACGGGCCTATTGCCTGATTCAAACCCCAATATGGCCTAAAATAGCTTGTTACATCAAAGCCATACGGGAACTAATCGGATGGGAAAGATCTACATACCGTCTGAAGTCCCAAGTCCCCTAATCGGCCTTCCTACAGCATACAAGATATTTATCCCCGGATCTCTCAATATCCCAACGTAGTACATCTCAAGACATTAATCTTTAATAAGGGAGGATTGGTCTTTAATAAGGAATGACAAATTTTATCTATAAGTTCTTGATATTATCTCTCCAAAAATTAAGGAGAATTGGTCTAAGGAAAGAGAGATTTTATCACGCCGCATTTCTTGCAGGTTTATATCACGCCACAAATGCCCTGAAGGTCAAATGAACCAGGTACCGACACTATATATAAATTTATTTTCATAATATACATTATATATTGTATTTTATAATTTTAGTATACTATTTGTTTTTTTAATTTTTCATTTGGTTAACCGAAACCATGTTTTTGTATTTTATAAACCTAAACCGAAACCAAGAATTATATAAAACAAAAACCAAACCAAATTCGACGCTTTGGTTAACTTATTTTCGCCTTGCTCTACTGCTTCTCAATCTGCCTCAATTTCTTAAGTTTTTTACTCAATTCTATATATATATATATATATATATATATAGCAGTATATATATATATATATATATATATATATATATATATATATATATATATATATATATATCGATTTTTATAAATTTATTTTCTAGATAAATAAACTCCAAATTAAGTAAAATTTAATATGTTGATTATTAAGGAGTAAGCCAAATCTTAGAAATAAAGTGATGCTTTCTACTTTATTAAACCACTCTTCCTTCTTCTTCTTAAAAAACAAAAAAAAAAAACCACTTTCAAAGGCCTCGTGTTACCCTCAAACGGTGCTATCACAATCTTCCCGGCCACCATGCATTTTTTATTTATTCTATTCTATCAAGTTTTACCAGTGGTCCATATTGGCGTTTAGTGTACTGTAGTTTATCTATGTGGAGAAAATTGCTCGCATTTTGTTTCTTATGAGATTTTATATATATATATATATATATATATATATATATATATATATATATATATATATATTTATTTATTTATTTATTGGATTTTTTCAGAACTTCTTTTTACCACATTAGAAAGGTTACTTTAGTTATTTTATATATACGATAAAACCCTATAAAAGGATGCTATCTGAACCACAGGAAATTAGCATTTTAGTTGAATTATTGATTTATTGAAAGTGAAGTTGAGTTTAATTTAAGAATAAAAAAGATTAAATAACTTTGGATACATATTCTGAGAAGAACTTGAATTGAGAAATAAACAATATTGTGCCATGATTTCTTTAACATGTATTTCAATTATTAATTTATATTTTCTCAATAATTTTTTAATTACACAAAAATTAAAAATGAGTCAATGACAAGCAAATGAACTGAATAATTTGCAAAATACTTATATAAGGATTGGTTATGTGGAAATAATAAAACAAAAAAAAAAAAAAACATGTTGCAGTTTTTTAGAAAAACAATTAACTCGAGCCCAATACAACTTGATCTCTAACCTAAGGCACTTTAACTCACTGTTAGCCTGACTCCAATTCTCTAGATTTAGGTTGAGTTCAGATAGGTTGGGTTAAAATTATGTTTGTTAAGTTAATCAGGCGCGAAATTCGAAAATCATCTTTAATTTTTTTAAGGGACTTTTCTATATATTTATATTAAAAATGGGGAATAGTATACCTATCACAAAAATAAAAATAAAAATAATAAAAATAAAAATGTGAATAGTAAATAGAATAAAATTCTTGAGATAAGAAAATTATATATAAATGTATAGATCTTTCTAATATTATGAAAAAGTGATATAATTTTTTTTTTTTTGAAGAGATAAATTTATTGAGTAAGGTTAGCAATATAATAAATTTATCGACATAAATATTAATCAAAAGGAAAGTACAATTTAGACGATAACGCAAAGATTTGCAAGCAAAGCAAAAAAATCGATTCAATAATTACGTGATTGGAGACCAAAAACGCCTGTAATACTTAAGATTCTGTTATATCTCAGAAGATACTAACGCACATGATCTTCGATCTAATGACACAATCGACAACTCGTCATCCGTGACTCGCAACAAAAAACTCACGAAAAGTTAACCGTCAGACGACAGAACTATCGACCAACAAAGCCAAATGACAAAACACACGAAAATACCACGACAAAACATAACAAAACAAATAAAACAAAGCGTGAAACTCATATCTGTGATAAGAAACCACTTTATTATAAAAAAAACTATATCTAAGGAAGAAACGATGTTAATATTTTCTGCCTAAAACGACAAAAATCACTCATTACCAAAAAGTTAACTAAAAGAGAGAATATAAAGAAAGTACGGTTAGGAGTTATGTAAACCAATTCAAGTTTTCTCTCTCTTCTTTGAAGTGTTTATAATATAATATATTTTTCTATAGCTATAAAAACGAAAATGAATATTATTATATAAGATAACATACATTATAAATATTATAAAGCTTTAACTTATATTCAGGTTAGATTTGGGTCGTGAACCTGGGCTCTAGCCCAACTGAAATTGAGCTTGGGCTGAAAAAACCGTAACTTAAACCCAACCTCGATATTGAAAATGATTGTCTGAAATTTTTGTGGTACTATTTTTGTTTGCTCTCTGAATTTTTTATTGGATTTTTCATGGTTTTCATCTTTTGCCTTCAGATTCCTTCTCGTGATGGATATAATTACTTCATGACACCTCAAAACCCAGAGTCACCTCCGCTCGACAACCCGTCAATCTCGGTAATTCCTACGATTCGTAACCCGGAGCACACACTGTCAGATCCCGCGATCGATCCATATTCACAAAAATCGGCCGAGCCTCTTTGCTCAAGAGTTTCCCACTCAATATACAACCTCGGTAACAATATATTCATAACTCATTCAAGGTTTCAATGTAAGAGTAATTATCACACAAGGTCCATCCGTCATATCCATAATATACAACTATATCACACAATTCATAAGAGTTTATTACAACACTACATACGTAACATATATTAAAACTAGCTCATATAATATACTTACAAAAATATTTATCAAAGTCACATCTTGGCTTCCTTCAAAATCACGGCCTCAAAGAAGCGCCGTCCTCCGATGTACCATCTACACTTAAAATATGGTCCCACAACGGAGTGAGCAATACCCAGTAGAAAATAATTCCTACAAGGGCTACTCCCCACCTAAGTGTATATGCAATGTCATTTCATACATTCAAGTAAAAACAAACACATTCATACTCAAATGTCTACATGTCATGGATGAGAATGTGACTCACCTTGTCCCATGTCCCGAGTTCTCACCGACTCTCACACATGATATGCTGCGGTGAAAATCGCCATTTATGTTCCATCAATGACCATTTTTCCAAAACAAAAGTTTTTTGTTTTATAAATCAAAATCCATTGGACAAACTCCGATATTCACTTGTTTTTACTAAGTCCCTTATGTTTTTGTGGGTAGCGAATTTCCAGGGTCTCACCGCAAGCTTTGCATGCCTTCCGACACTTTCGCGAACTTTCATCGCTAGATGCATATGTCTAACCAAGAATACCGGGTTTTTCACCCGAAGAGATATCTATCCCTCCTTGCTATACCTAACACACGTATTTTCATTTCCTTTTTCTTTTATGCAACCGTGAGACTCATTTTGGACGTTGTCCCATTTTACCGAGCCCACCATCGAACACCAAACACAGTGTCAATCTACCATGTACTCACGACATACCATCGAACACCAAACATAGTGTCGATCTCTACCATGCACTCACACCCATGTCATGTGATGTCTCGTGCATAAATGCAATGCAATGCCATTGCATATATCTCATGCTACATGCACAATGAATGTCACATGCAATAATTCAAAATCATACTTCATGCCAAGTATCATGGATAATCATATTTAATACATATAATTTACATCCATTCAATTCAATATGCTTATCACATATATTTCAACATGCTTCCATACAATCAACATTTGATTCATTCTTCATGCACTACAAGCATATATCACACCAAGCATCAATCATATACGCAAAGATAACTTGGTGTCCTTTACCAATTATGGCATAAACAATGCCCACAACAATCCACACAGCTCTTTGAAAAGAGCATGAACCATCCAAAACTATGAGCACCAAATATCATTCACTAGCATATGGTTAAATTCTAGACTCAAAGAGCTTTTCATAGAGTCTAAGAAAGGGAAAATCGGAGTTCGGACGAGAAAGTTACTGGGTCAGTTTCAAAAGTTCTCGCCGATTCGCACGGGCGTGGAAAATTGTTCGCACTCCCTTAAACCAAGACTACGCCCACAAATTAACACTCTACAAATTTTTAAACCATTGCAACAACTAAGTGCAATTCGACTGATCATCCATGGCTATGGGCAAGTCGATGCCCACACGCCTGGGTCAGAATCCAAGGCTTTACGGTAGCCAAGTGTCAAGAATTTTACTTTGAAATACCTGATTCTACTCTTAACCGTCAATAAACACAACCCTAAGATTATAACTGAACCAAAATGGTTCTTATATGGCCACTAGGCAAGAAATAACCAGTATAGGAGAAACCTCTACCTTTTGGAACTTCGACGAAAAATCACTGAGATACCCACGCATAACCCTTATCACATAGACTAACTTTTGTCTCTCGTCCGACTAGTTTCGATCGTCTGCTAGCTGAGATCAAAGGAAGAAGTGCCGTTTTTTTTTTCTTTTTCTTTTTCTTTCTCCTCTCCTCCACGCATGGCTCTTCCTCCTCTTTTTTTTTTCCTCATTTTTTTTCCTTTCTTCCTTTTCTTTTCCTTTTTTTCTTCTTTCCTTTCTTCTTTTCTTTTCCTTTTTTTTTTCTTTCCTTTCTTTCTCCCCTTCTTACCCAAATCTAATTTTTTTATTTAGCTTTACGTAAGGAAATTTCCTCCCTCTTTCTCTTCTCTCTCTCATGGTCATGTGTCTTCACATGGTCCATCCATCATGTGCCATGTGTGACCATGTGAGTCATGTGTTATAAGTCACATGGACACATACTTGTGCCATTCCTTCCACACACCACACGACTCTCATTGCCATGCTTTTTCTCCTACTGGTGTCACAAGAGCTCTCTCATTATTTCATGTGACACTACCCTAATGTGTCACTTGACACTCTACCGAAACGAAATTCTCGACCATCCTCTAATTCAAACGAAATTGACTAGGTAATTCAGGATTTCATGAGATGAATTCAACAATGAAGTTTGTTTCATCATCTAAGATCTAGAAAGTTTCCATATTTTCCACCTGTACTATAACGACAAATTACCATTTTGCCATTTTTCAGAAAAATTGAATTTTTCCCGCGTTTTACAATTACTACTTTCTTGGATGTTAATGGTCGGGTTTGAAGATTTATATGGTAGATTATGGTGCTTAACTCAAAAGGGAATTAAGATTTAAGGGGGAAATGGCTTTAATATTGTGAATATGAAGGCCAAATGCATGAAATTATCAAAAACAAATTTGACAGATTATCAAACATACATAAACATGAATCCCATACCATTCCAGAAACCCTAAGCATGAATATATCTCGAAAAAAATGGTTAAAAAGAAGAAGAAGAAAATGACAGATTATTGGCTTATCAGGCTTAACTCAAGTGATAGAGCATTCACCATTTCAAACAGGCATAGGGCATAAGGAGGAGGTCCCAAATTTGAGTCACGGTGATAGATATATAGTTACAACCTAAAACTAAAGTGTATTAAAAAATGATCGACATCTGATACTAAACTCGCATGATAATCCCCTTATGGTAAGCATGTTGTTTCATTAAAAAAGGAAGCCATTTCCCAAAATCCAACATACAAAGATTGTAGCATACTTTCCCTTATAAAGCCAATGATCGTTCATCACAAATATCCATATTTAGGATAATAATAAAATAAATTTTCATTTATCCCAAACCTAAAGTCTAGATGGAGTCACTATCCCATTTTGATACTGCATAAGTTGCGGGAGTTTATGCCAAAGTTGAAGTGCTTCATATGAGATGATCCACATTTGGCAAGGGAATGCCCTGAGAGGGAGGCACTCTATGCCTTAATCAAGAAAAGAGAAAAGGAAGATGAGGAGAAGGCATGCTTAGGCTTAATGCAGATGTTTGTCACCCTTCAATTCATGTCCAAGACTAGCTCACAAGGAAGCAAGGCAGGAGAGCAGACTGAGATAGCCAACCCAAATGGGGACAAAATCCTTAAGGATAAGGAGAAGTTAGTGGGTAAGAAGAGGGGACGACACTCCAGGCCTCGAAAAGGTGGGTACTAGTAGTAGGCTGGAAGCTCGCGGGAGAAGGAGGTGGAGACTATCCTAGCTGAGCGAGGTCACTAGGAGACATGAGGTCCCTCCTACGAGAGTACTGGGTTCTGCAGGGTTTACCGAGGCGTGGCACCGGGAGCAAGAGGATGCGCCATGTTCGCAAATCGAACCGACGATTCTGAGACCAAGGTATCGAAATGTTATCGACGGTACGGCGGGGAGAGTGTTACTGCTCATTCTCCAAGCCCCACCATCATAGGGAAGGATTCCACCATGGGAAAAAATGGAGCGCTCAAGGCCTTATATGGGGAGAGAATGTTTAGAGACTCAGGAACCTTCTTGGCTAGAAAAAGTGTGGAAGATACCAAAAGACCTCGGAGAAGTCCACATGTGTAGAAGATGTCGAGAGATGTCCACACAGTGTGGAAGACTATGGAATGTGGGAGAGTGATCTAGAGTCTTCCATAGTAGTCTAGTATATACATGTACATACTAGAATGTACTAGGGTACTCTGAAATGTTCTGGTGCATTCTTGATTTGTAGAGAACCAACCAAGGTTCTAGAGAATTCCTAAGGTGCCTATAAATAGAGGAGGCTCTCATTTGGCCAAGGCACCACCCAACCCAACCAACCAAGAGTTGAGAGCTTCTCAAGCATTGTAAAGAGTTCTTCCTTCAATAAAATTTCTTTTTTCCAAGTGTTCTCTTGTGAGTTCTATTAGCATCCAAGTTGTGGTAAAAGCCGAGCATAACAAGCGAGGCAAGTGGGAGGATGACTTAGCAATTTGAGCAGGAAGGTTGACTAAGTACCACACTTGTCTTACCAGTTACTAAGTCCGTGACAACGAGCTTACTTAGGCATCCAAGAATGCTTGTAAAATTTACACCGCAATGTGGAGAAGAAAAACATGTTCTTTTCTTAACTGCATTTAGCACTTTGTCTAACCACAAAAACAAATCTCCCAAGGTTCTTCCCTAGTCCCATAAACCATAAAAGTGCATGGATAACACAATCCAAGTTCAACATGCTATTTTAGGTCAAGCATTATAAATCCCACGCAACTTTAAGAACTTAAGGGTCAGAAGGTCATTTATGCAACTCAAAGCTTAGGCTACATTTATCTAATACTGGCATGCAACTTTACTAAAATAAATATTAGATTGTATTTTCCTTTCTCTTTATTTTAAACCCGTGACAGATGGACACCCAATATAAACCAACAAATCATACCATTGATATCGCCTTTATCCCACTATTTTCCCAAGCAATATAAATCTCAATACCCCTCGATCTAGTCAATCCTAGGTTGCTTCACGAACACGTTCTTTACTTTTTTTCCCTTCTCTTTTCTTCTAGTGAGAAGTGGGAGTTGCCCTGCTTTCTCCTCGATCTAAACTAGCAGTAAATCAACTCAATATAAACCTTAGTGAAAGTGTTGGCAGTAATGGACTTGTTTGGTCCTAGTTTGGATGATTGGGATAAGAGCAAATTTGAGAAGTTCAACACTTTTCTGGGTTTTTCCACGGTTGGCTTGAAGAGTGACATCATCAAGATGTTCCAAAATCTGTGAAGCATAAAGGAGAAGATTCATGGGAAGGAGACTTTGGAAAAATCTAGTTCGAGGAGAGAGTTGAAACACTTGGAATTTGCAATTAATTACGAGGGGAAGCAAGCCACAAGTAGATCGAAGGACCAAGGGGAGCCAAACTAGTTTATCAATGAAGTTGAAAATTCTAAGTTGGAATGTTCGAGGGGTGAACGATAGCTCCAAGAGGAAAATAATTAAGTCTTTTTTGAGAGCACAAAAGCTTGATTTGTTCTGTCTTCAAGAGACTAAGGTGCACTTGATGACTAAGGACATAATCAGGAGTCTCGGCATTGAAAGGTTTCTAGATCGTGGAGGTGTCGAAGCCTCTGGGGCTGTGCGCTAGTGCTTATCAGGTGGGATAAAAGAAGTCCTGAGTCGTTAGAGAAGCGAGAAGTAATATTCAATGCTTTTGCAAATTTAAAACCCCTAGAGGATTGGCTTCTTTATTTAGGTGTTCATCTAGATGTACGAGCCTCTTTCTGGGGAAGTCAAGGACTTGCTTCGAAGAATCAGGAGACATTAGAGGATTACTGAGGACCCCGGTACATCAGCTTATTTCAACGCCATCCGCTTTCCACGAGATGAGTAAGATGGGCAAACTAACTCTTCTACAAGACTCGTTAAAGGCATGATATTCATATTAAACCCAAATCCTACAAGCTTCTCGAGCTTAGGAGAGTCGGGTCATTTAACCATCGCAGCCTGTGGCTTAGAATTGCAGGAATTTTTTAAGAATTTCTCAAACATTCTCAAGAGAGTTCTATGAGGGGGTGAGTTTTTAACACGCATCTCGAGGGAACGTGGGATCTCACCGCAAAGATGTGAGGAACACTAGTTGTCTCGCCGCCAACAAGCTCGTCACTCAAGTCCACAATCCACACGTGCCATTCTTCATCCCCCCGCCTCGTTTCCACAAGAGTCGCTGCGACGGGTGTACGACACCTCCGGTCGACTCCCCGGTGAACCACGCACATAGTATGTCTCCTCCTAAGAACTCCGCTGGAGGTTTATGATGCCATACTCCCACCGCTTTTGGGGTCTTTAAGGAATTTTTGTCATGGATCAGGGGTTTTTTCTTCAAGGATATTTTAGCTCGTGATTTTTTCGACTGCCATATTCGGCTACATCAACAAGTGTTTTGAGGATCAGAAAAATAAAGTCCATTCGTGTGGTGCTTTATGTGGAATAAAGGGTCATTTTCATGCAAGAATCCTATCTTTCCGGTATTTTTCTGATTTTCAAAGATTTGCTCGAAAGCTGTGACTCCACTTTTTATGACTAACAAGAAACCCTTAGGTGGAGTCAGATATCATTATCGCTTACAATCCGTGGCATGCACGCCGGATTATAGAAAGCCCATCATAAATCAAAGGTTTCCAATATACCATGACCTATCAAGGAAGCCTCCTCCCAAGACTATGCTCTGTTTCTGGGTCAAGTAAACCTAACACATGTCCCCATTTCCTCTTCCTCCAAATGGTCATCGAATATGAAGCCATAGATCACATGATAGGTAATTCCAGTTTATTTACTACATTTCAATCACACCCTTCTACATCTATCAAAATTTCGATACGGGTCAACATCTTGTCAGCCGGGCCGTACAATTCATCCTACTCCTCTAATCACTTTCACTTATGTTCTGAGATTACCACAATTCTCTTTTAATTTAATTTTCATGAGTAAACTCACTCGCATTAATTTAATTGCAAGATTTCATCTCTTCCGATTATCGCTTGATTCAAGATCTATCGATGAAGCGGATTATTGGTGTAGGATACGAGTCTCTGCGGGGTCTTTACATCCTCGAATAAGATGTGACAACGCTATCGCTGCTCCGAGTTGCTGCCACCTCATTCAAATTTCATTGCCGTCATCATCCTTCTCTCTCTTAGTCCAAGAAGCATTTCCTCGCTTTTCTAGGCCTATCCACATTGAACTGTGAGTCGTATCAATATGTTAAGTTTCATCGTGTGCATTTGAGTCTTAGAGTCAACAAACGAGCTTCCGCTCCTTTTGAGTTGGTTCATTATGATGTTTGGGTCCTTATCTAGTTATGTCTCCCACCGGATTTAAAATATTTCATTACCTTTATGATGATTTATCTTCGTCACTTAGCTTTATCTAATGAAAAGTCGTTTCGAAGCTTTTTCTCATTTTTGTCTTTTCAGGCTTAAATTCAAACACAAATTCATGTCTTTGTTCGTACATTAAGAAGTGATAATGCCACAAGAGCACTATCAAACCTTTCGCCTTCATGTTACAAATACCGGATTTATTGTGACCTCTGTGTTGATACTTCCTCTCAAACGGTAGTCGAGAAAGAATAAACATCTTCTTGAAACTACTCATGCCCTTTCGTTCCAAATGAATGTCCCTAAACATTTTTGGGCCGACGCAATCTCCACAGCTTATTTGAGCTACTCCTTACTACCAGTTGTTTCCACATAATCCATTGTTACCTATTAAGCCCAAGGTATTTGGATGCACATGTTTTGTTCGGGATGTTAATCCTCAAGTTTCTAAACTTGATTCGAAGTCCTTAAAGTGTATCTTTCTAGGATATTCAGAAACTGCAAGGGTATAAGTTTTATTTGTCCCACCCTTCAACGTTACTTTGTGACTACCGACAAGTTGTTTTCTGAGACTACCTCGCTTTACCTTTTCGCTCATTGTTATGAGTCTGAGAGGGGTGATGATTTATTGGTTTATTATGTTTCCTTACCGGTTCTACTCCAATTCTCATTCCCGTTAAACCTCCCATTACTCAAGTATACTCTCGATGCCAAAACCCCCTAGTCTCAAGTCAAACACCAACTGCTTCGACATTAGATCCAACCTCCAATGATGACCTTCCTATTGCTCTTCATAAAAGTAAACGTCATTGTGCTTATCCAATTTCCTCATTTTGTCCTTATAACCATTTGTCATCACAAGACTGTTCTTTTATTGCATCCATGGACTCTATCTCGTTGCCTAACAATGTTCCTAAAGCCCTATCTCATCCTAGTTAGCATACAAGGATATGGCATGGATGCTTCAATGACAATGGTACTGACTCGGGTACGCACTACTAGGAAGAAAACCATCGATGCCATAGAGTTTTTGCAAGGAAGGTTAATCCCGATGGCTCAATTGCTAGGCTGAAAGCACACTGTTTGCTAAAGGGTATGCCTGCACTCCATAAGGTTGACTCATTCCTCGATATCTTCTCCCTGCCAAAATGACTTATGTTTGTCTATTTATATCTCTAGCAACCACTCATGGCTAGGACCTCCACCAACTTGATATTAAGAATGCTTTTCTTAATGCTTTATGGAGCAACCGTTAAGGTTTGCTGCTCAAGGGGAGATTGGTAGAGTTTTTCGTCTTTGTAAATCCTTATATGGTTTGAAACAAAATCCACGCGCATGGTTTGGTAAATTCAATCAAGTAATTCGAGAAGCTCGCATGCATAAGAGCAAATACGATCACTTCTGTTTTTTGTAGAAATTCCCAGTTAGGTTATCATCTTGTTTGTCAGTGGTTTCAGATGATATCGTCATCGGGCTGGAGCGATAGTAAGAGAGCACATCACTTAAGTCCTTCTTCATGGCCAATTCCACACAAAGGGATCAGGATGCTAAAGTATTTCTCTTGGGCATCAGTTATGAAAACAAATATGGAATCTTCTTATCTCAAAGAAAATATATGCTGGATCTATTATCTCGAAATAGGTGTACTGACAAAGCCACGTAGGCTCCCTTAAGTGACACAAAGCCTCGTACTAGAGAAGGTGAACTTGTCAGGGGACCCCGAGATATAAAAGACCGGTCGGGAAGTTGAACTACCTTACAATAACACCTCCCCGATATTGCACACTCAATCGTTGCTATAAGCCAATACATGTCCCTCTCTCCAACGATCGATCACTGCGCTTGTCAATAGATTCTATGTTACTTGAAATGAGCCCTAGGATGTGGTATTTAATATAATAATCATGGGCATAATCGAATCGAGTGTTTTATAGATTTAATCAAGTGTGATCTACAGAGGACATGAGGTCCACCTCGTGTTACTTCGCCTTTTATCTAAGGAATCTAGTCTTGTGGAAGAGCAAGAAACAAAGTGTTGTTTCTCGTTTGAGTGCATAATCGTAATATGTAGCAATGACACAATCTATGTATGAAATTCCATGTGGATTTCAATGTACTGATGGTGCGAGGGTATTAAGACTCTCTTATCCCAAATAGTTGTCCGGTGTGACAACCAAGTTGTACTCCACATTGTGTCTAATCCTATATTTCATGAGCGAACTAAGCACATTGAGATAGATTGTCATTTCGTTCGCCAGAAGATACAACTTGGATTGATTTGAACAAGATATGTAAAGATGAGAGAACAATTAGGTGATATTTTTACAAAAGCCTTAAGTGGAGATCGAGTTAATTATCTATGTAACAAGTGTTAGTGATATGTTTCAAATTCTCGCTGGCATATTATCATTATATGTTTATATACATGAGGCATTTATCATTTTATCTTGTTATTTAAATTGTGGTTTAACTCTGATAAAATCAGATCCTTGAATAGTCAAGGTTCGCTTTATGTCATCAAGTATGTGACTTGATAGTAAACCTTAAGGTATTCTAATAACCCATAGTCGATCATTATCAGGGGAATAATAATGAAGTAAGACTATTATGTTTTCTAAGAAAATACCACGCTTGTCGGTCATGAATATAAGATGTTACCTTAACATAAATACATGTTAAGTTCATGTTATTGACTCCATCTACATGAGAAATACTATGGATTATGTTATCACAATTCTCATTGCAAGAGTGGTGTCTCGAGTCCATCGACCTGAATTCACCACGGATTCCTATATGAGGAACTTCGTGGTTCGACGCTGCTTTCAATGATGTCTTTAACAGATGGTAATACAAAGCAACATTGGGCATGTAGTAACCATGTGGAAGAACGTGGATGAGCAGCGGCGAATTTGGTCTCGCTCTTAATCTGAAAGTGAGATGTCTATCGCCTCTCGATAAGTGAGACCGAGAAATGCATGGTCGTACTCGAATGCATTGATAGAGTTATCAATATCATTTGTTTAGCCGGCTTACTTGAGAATCAAGAACATTATATTGTATAAAGATGACTTTTATCCATGCTTGCGTTTAATCGAGACATCGTGTGACAAAGGACTAATATCATACTATGGTAAGGTTTTTCGGTCATCGACCACTTACCTGGTAGTTATAATGTCTTCGCTAGAGACCAATTATAACTCGTGGGCTTAGAATATGATTCAGTCTCGCTTACCAACATCGAAAGTGAACCTCATAGTCACACATAAGAATGAGTTATAATGGGATGTTAGAAAGACTCTCTTTAGCCCATGATTGCCAAGCTCAGCTTCTCCAAGCCTGGGCCCATTAATAGTTAATGGAATTTGGTTTAAATTCGCTTAATAAAAGGGTTCGGGAGGCTTGATATAACATGGGTTTATCATCTAAGTAGGTGGTCTTTGAAGTGGGAGTTTTTAGAGAGAATTTTTTAGAGTTTCGAAGACACTAAGGTGTCTCGCTTCATGGACAAAGACCTATCATAAGGTGCTACACATACATCCATCCATTGCACGCTCATGGATACCTTTGGGGAGGGCGTCAGACACCGCATCGTCTCGCTCGCCGCTGTCGGATCAAGCCCCGTAAGGAGTTCGCCAGAGCCAAATGTGTGTGATCAAGCAAATCTACACTACCAAAAGGATTCTGGCTCACAAGAGGTAAAATCTGGATTTCCTTGATTCATCGCTTAGTGTCATCAAACCGCTTGATCCCGATGCGCTCAAATATAAATTTTTATTTTCACGCTAGCTTTATCCGCTGATTCCAACAATGGTATCAAAGCTACTTGTCGCTTCGTGAAACTCGATTTTTATATGTGATATAATCAGATCCATTTAGTGTATCTGCTTTTTGCCATATGTGATATGCCAGATCCATTAGTTCATCCGCTTTATAATCGCATAATCCGAGTCATGTTTTTTTTTACCGTATGAAGTCCAACATCATATCAAAAATTGAAAAATGATTCGATTAAAACTCTAATAGATTAGGGATCAGCTGATGATCAAAATCAAATTCTGAGTTTGTAATTCTTGTGTTTTAATCTGATTAGGACTGTTATAGCTTTAGATTAATTAGTAGGACTGTTACATATTAAGTATGGTTGTTATAGATACTTATTAATCAATAGGACTGTTACATATTAAGTATGGTTTTTACAGATTCTTATTAATCAGTAGGACTGTTACACATTAATGTTAGACATTAAGAATGGATTGTTACAGATTATTCTTAATTAATAGGACTGTTACACATTAATGTAGACATTAAGAATGGACTATTACAGATTACTCTTAATCAGTAGGACTGTTACACATTAATGTTAGACATTAAGAATTGATTGTTACATATTATTCTTAATCAGTAGGACTACTACATATTAATGTTAGACATTAAGATTGGACTGTTACAGATTATTATACATTAAGTAGGATTGTTCCAAATTAATGATGGACTGTTAGATTAAGGGTAATCAACATTGGTGAATGACCAGAATTAATAGTGTGATTAACAATCAGGAGAAATTTCCAGCAAGAATCATGCTACTTTAAAATTTGTTTATGTGACTAACGTTGCAATCGGAAGACCATATTCATAATCCATTATGTGCTTTCGATGTGTTTATATTCAATTTGCATGGTGTCATGGCCTTAGTTCCTAATGTGGGACAGCGTATTAATTATGGGCTCAGAATTTTTTAAATATTGCCCTCGCATGTTGTTAATTTTTTATCGACACAACATGGGTGTCTTTTTCATTATATTATCATACTATCAAGGTTGTCGTTGTTTTTATTAACACAACATGTGTGTCTCTTTTATTATTTTAGCATAAAATACATACAATTATTACTTGTTGTAATGGTAGTTAAGAACTAAGAATGGAGGTCTGCCTTCGTTTCGAGACAAGCCCATAAAGCTAAGGTATTGGTAAAGTGGATCCCGCATTTCCATATCAGCTTCATGGAGATCACCTCGTAGTCATCATGACATGTCACGCTACATTTATGCTTATTAATATGCTTCAGAGCAGATGCATGTATATGTTTATAAAGTCATTTTAACAACTGATAATTTCATCACATGTACTTAAGTCATAAAATGCCTTCCATAATTTAACACTTGTCAATACTTCGATTGTCTTAATATAGTTTCTGCCAAAGTAGGGTGTATTGAGCCATCTTAGGAAGACATGATGGATAATGGTGAAATCCATAAGATTGAATATGGTTAGACTTAACTAGGCTATCATAATCTGCCAGGGCCTAAGGCATAAAAGGAAAGAGTTTTCTACCTAGTTAGCTTAAGTTTAAGTGTTATGCCAAAGCTAAGCTTGAATTTAAGTTAAACGTCGATTTTCACCCACTAAGAAACTATAAGATTGTTTCTGTGTTAATTAAAGAGTTATTAATTTTAGTGGAAGTATTAAAGACCTCATTTATTAAAAGCTTTGCATATTTTCAGACAGAACACATCAACATTTACTCCTAAGGATCCGGTCCTTGAAAAGGAAAACTTACTGGGACAAACTTCCCTCGATTGGTCTCTAAATTCGAGGATTGTCCTTAAACAAGAGAGGAAGATGTATGTTCTGATAATGAATCTTAATGAACCTCCCGCTAACAATGCCCCACGAAATGAAAGTGGATGCTTATAGCAGCGATTGAATGACTCGTGGATGTACCCATTCTATGCTTACAACCATGAACTCGAGTCGTACAATTTGGAGAAATCGAGGCATTTGATACATGGCATTCAAGGGAATGTCTCCAAGAGCAAGCACGTCAAGAAAGGTTTACAACCACCAAAGCATCAATGCATTCAAGATGACTCCCGGCACTTCGCTGCGCACACGTGCCAGCATTTGCTGGTCTCATCGATCACCATAAGCTTGATGCCCTATTAGTCATGAGTCGCTACCGATCTGATTCTAGGTTCATCGTCAATCTTATGATCAATTTGTTATGAACTACAATATGCACCATATGGAGAAATCTATTGCTGAGTTACATGGAATGTTAAAGCATGTTGAGACGAACATTCAAAAGACTAATCTAGTGCTTATGGTTCAGAAAGAGGAAGGCACGAAAAGAAAAGGAAAGGGCAAAGGCAATAAGGCCAAGAAAGGCAAAGGATCTGCCAGCTCTAAGGCCAAGAAGGCTTCAAAGTCGCCCACTGAGGGGAGTCTCATTTTCCAGAATGAACAAGGTCATTGGAAGAGGAATTGTAAGCTCTACTTGGAAGATCTGAAGAAAAAGTAGTGAGGCTACCACTTCAGGTATTTATGTTATAGAAGTCAACTGCCTACTTCTCGCCCACGGGTATTAGATACTGGATGTGATCTCACATTTCGTAAATGTGCGTGGCCGCGAAGAAGTAGATCATTACAAAGGCGGCTGGACCTCTGAGTAGTGGAATGGAGCAAGAGTCGGGCCGCATTCAGCCATAGGAGTTTATGATCGACTCTGCCTGCTGAACTTGTTTCCAATTAAAGAATTGTTATTATGTGCCGCTTAAGCATGTAAACATTATTTTTAGTTTCTAGGACATGGATGGATTTCACTTTATTATTCTCCATCTATAATGCAAATATTTTTATGGGAATGCTCATTTATCTAATGGTTTCACGCTCTAAACTGAACAACCCAAGCTCATCTATAACATCGATACTAAGAGTGTTCAAGTCCAATGACTTGAATCTAACCTACTTCAAATGGCTGCTCAGCTTGCCAATGAGAACGCGATTCAAGCTCCACCCATCAAGACGTGGCTAATACATTCATTTGGCTTATAGTCATTTGAAACATGTGAATCTTCTATTTTTACTAGGCAAAATGACCAAGGCTCCAGCCGGGACACAAAGGAGAGGCTAGTGACTTATCGGGCCTTATACATACAGATGTTTGTGGACCAAGAAGCTCAATTGCTAGAGGAGGTTATCAATACTTCATTACTTTTATCAATGACTTTAGTAGATATGGTTACATCTACTTAATGAGGCATAAGACTGAATCATTTGAAAAGTTCAAATTATTCAAGAATGAAGTATAGAATCAGCTTGGAAAGAATATCAAAACACTGGACCGATCGAGGCGGTGAATATTTAAGCCAAAATTTCATGATCATCTTAAGGATCAGAGGATAGTCTCACAACTCACATTCCACCCGAACACCACAATGGAATGGTGTATCCGAAAGGAGAAATCGAACTTTATTATATGATGAGTCGAACGTATCTTCCAATGTCCTTTCGGGATATGCATTGTAGACCGCGCTGCTATTATTAACAGAATTCCATCGAAACGATCGAGAAAACACCATATGAGTCAGGACAAAGAAAGCGCCCGATTTGTCTTTTTCTTAAGATTTTGGGGTCGTGGAAGTTTATGTAAAGCATCGTGCTTCTAATAAGCTAGCATCCAAATCGATAAGTGCTTATTCGGTGGGGTATCCAAAGGAAACAAAAGGGTACTACTTTTTTACATCCCATCCGAGAACAAAGTGTTTCATATGTCCTCAGAATTAGTTCCTTTGGAAAGAGAGTTCATTTCCAAAAGAGTCAATAAGAGTAAGACATCTCTTGAAAAAGTTCAAGAACCACAAGTCAGCCACCGAGCCTTCCATGGAAATTCTTACAAGACTCACAACCAGCTTGTCGTAGTCGACATCTTCGCACAAGGCCCACTTAAGGTCCAAGTAGATTCATCATGAGCCCAAGAGATATGGATTTCTCATAATCGACGACAAAAATCCATAGAGCTTCAGGGATCAAGACGAGTCACAACCTATCATGAGGCAAATGATGAGCCCAGACTCAAAAAATGGTTTCAAGCCATGAAGTCCGAGATGTAATCAATGTACGATAACCGTGCATTAATCGTCGATCCACTGGTGGGTGCTAGGCGTCATTGGTCAGGAATGGGTTCATAAGATCAAACATGATATGACCTTCAAGTTCGACTTTGTCAGAAAAGGTTTCAAACAAACTCATGGTATCGACTATGATGACCTTTTCACCTATTGTTATGCTTTTAAGTCTATTAGGATTCTCTTCTTTGCCATCGGGCCAAGGCATCATGATTATGAGATTTGGCAAATGGATGTCAAAATAGTGTTTCTTAATGGAAACTTACTCGAGGATGTGTACATGATACAACCTAAGGGTTATGTCGATCCTAAGTATCCTAATAGGGTGTAGTTTCAAAGATCCACTATGGATTAAAGCAAGCTTCACGGTCGAATCTCTGCCATTTAGGTCATAAAGAGCTCGCTTTATAAAAAATGAATATGAGCCTTGCGGTATACAAGAAGGTTAGTGGAGTGCAATTGTCTTCTTAGTGTCGCATGTGGACGACATCTTACTCATCGGAAATGACATCCCTACCTTGCGTAGTATCAAGTCTGCTCGGGAAATGTTTTTCAATGAAAGCATGACAAGTAGATCTCCGCCGTATCCGTGTGAATGTCATGGATAGTAGCCAAGAATATCCTTAAGTACTTGAGAAGAACCAAGGATATTTTTTTTATCTATGATGGACAAGAAGGCGAGCTAGTTATAAGTGGTTATACCGATGCTGGGCTGGGCCTACTGGGGATGACTTTAGATCGTAATCCGGTTTTGTGTTTTATTTGAACGGGAGGTGCCGTGGAGCCGAGAAGCTTCAAGCAAGACACCGTGGCCGATTCTACCACAAAGAACAGTACATACCGCTCAAATGCAACAAGATGCGCTATGAACAGAAGATCAAAAATTTCGTTTTAGACTAAAAAGGTCGTTTCTAATATTACATAAACCCAATGGACGTCTCTTATTGTAACAATAATGGGGCTATTGCTCAGCCAAGGAAACCATATCACATCAAAGAATCCAACACATACTGTGTGTTTAATCTCATTCGTGAGATCCTCGAGAGAGAGATGTTAAGATGGTAGAGTTCATACCGATGACACGTCGCTTGATCCTTTCACCAAACCTCTTCCAATACCAAAAGCATGATAGTCATACTAGATCGACAGCATTCAATTTATGCCCGGATTGGCTTAGGAAGCATGAGATTGAAATAGTAATAAACATCCCAAGGTATATATATCGTTTATTTATATATTGATATACATGAGGGGTTTTATTTATTTCATCTTGTTATTTAAATTGTGGTTTAACTTGATAAAATCTTATCCTCAATAGTCGTTCGCTTTTATGTCATCAAGTATGCAGACTTGATAAGAAACCTTAAGGCATAAGAACACTATTCTAAATAGTCCATAATCGATCATTATCAGGGGAATAATAATGAAGTAAAGCACTATTATGTTTTCTCGAGAAAATACCATCATTAGTCATGAACATAAGATGTTACTTCAGACATAAATACATGTTAAGTTCATGTTATTTTGATCTGGTTCACTGAGAAATACTACATGGATTATGTCATCGCACTCACTGCTAGTAAAGGGTATTTTGAGTCCTTCACCTGAATTCACCATGGATTCTACATTGAGGAATTTTTGTCTCGACGTAGCTCAATGACGTCTTTAAATAAGATGGTAATATAGCTAAGATCAGCATGCAGAAATCATGTGGAAGAATGTGAGTGATAGTGCGAAGGAATTATTCCGCTCTTAATTGAGTGAGATGTCTATCGCTCTCTTGATAAGTGAGACTGAGAAATGCATGGCTGCACTGAATGAGATTGATAGATATCAATATCACTCTTGTTTAGTCGCCTACTGAGAATCAAGAAACGATTATATTGTATAAAGCATGACTTCATCCATGCTTTCAGGCTTAATCGAGACATCGTGTGACAAAGGACTAATATCATACTATGGTAAGGGGCTTTTTCGAGTCATCGAATTCACCTTCTGATTCGGGGTAGTTATAATGTTTTTCTGTGAGACCAATTATAACTCGCGGGCTTAGAATATGATTTCAGGGTCTGGCCGCCAACATCGAGTGAACCTATGTGGTCATTACAAGAATGAGCTATAATGGGATATTAGAAAGATTCTCTCTTTAGCCCATGATTAAGCCAAGCCCAAGCCCAAGCCCAAGCCCATTAATAGTTAATGGAATTTGGTTTAAATTCATTTTAAGCCCAAGCCCAAAATGCTTCCAAAAACTGCCCTTTTCGCCTGCAAGCACACCAATCTCACAAATCAGATATCGGGCTACAAAAATACGTATTTAAATATAAAAATAACGCTCAAAAAATATAAGACGACCCGTGAAGACCGAATATTTCAGCCACTCATCATAGCCCTCAGAGGAGTTTACTCTATCGGGTGTAGCTCACTTTATGGTACCCCCCATTTCGTGCAGGAGTACATCGATGCACGACACTCACTGAGGCCGCTAGCCAGAAGAAGCCATATGGTTTTGTATTCATTTTTGAAGATTTATGGTAGAACAAACTAAACAGCTTGTATTTTGTGTAAAAAGAATTGTAATAAATTTTATGGGAATGATTTAAATATAATTTTCTATGTTTAAATGAGTATGGATAATGGGCCACTTTTACTCATAAATAGGCCCCGTGAGGTCATGGTTATATCAGCCTCGACGGGTTTTCAGCTTTATTGTATATCCTATAAGTCAGATTGGCTGGGTAGAGGTCCCCTCGTACAGCGAGACTATTTAATTTTTAAATTATAGTCCCAAGTAGTGGACACAACAAGAAGGGTAGTACCCAAGCTACCCATTATCTACAAATCTTCATGTTGATAGTCAGTCAATTAACCCCTGCTTTCTGGGGTGTCACATCTTAGCATTTATTCGTGTTCTTGCATCTTCTATTTGATGACTAGTTCTAAATATATATATATATATATATATATATATATATATATATATATATATATATATATATATATATATATATATATATATATATATATATATATATATATATTCCTTTTCGTTGTTTGAAATACTTGGTGTGTTTTAATGGACAATGGATAAAAATTATTTGGTGTTTGAAATACTTTATAGACTCCCTTTCACTTCGATTCAATTAGGTTTCGCACTTTGTTTTCTCACGTGTATGCCATGCAGGATCCGTGGTTTTATATTTTGGGTGTCAGGCCATCGAGCCCAACCCGACAAGAAAACCGGACGGGGAGACATGGACCGCATGAAATCATTTGTCAAACATTACTTCATATAAACATACATATATATGAATATATGATATCATTACTAATACATTCATTAGTATGAGAAATATACATCATATCATTTCAAGATGACCTATATCTATTCTTTAGTACAACATATTGATACAAAATGGCATTCCATGCCTTTCCAAAACATTTACAAAATATTACTAGAGTTCACCCCCTTACTATCCATGAAGACTTAAATATCTTTGATTTCCACAAAAATAATCACATGATATCATGAAATGAAGTGGTATGCATGAAATGTGAAAGATTCAGATACTCTAAACTATATGATCAGGACTCTATGTGGGCGACCCCCCGCCTCGCCCCGACCCAACATGGATCCGAACTCGAAGCCTTGGGACGCCGTTTAAAGCCATTAATTAAATCCTTTTGTTATCGCTTTTATTAAACCCTTAGTTTTCAAAGCGTTACACCGACCTCGACTAATCTTGGCCATGATCCAAATCTGAGCTTCTAAGTACTCGACATTTTCAATTATCTTATCAAATGTGTTATTCATTTTAGATTTTGTAAATTGCAGAAGCATTTCATTTCGAGAGCAGTTTCAAACATTTACAAATTCAAAAGACCCATAACGCTTACATTTAACAAAAATGCCTTTACAAAAATAATAATTCATACTCAAACCTGCTTTTTACAAAATGCTCACTGTTCGAAAGAAATGGAGTATCGCATATGACTGAGTTAATACCCATAATTCCTTCTATGACTCAGCCTCCGATCTCGTGGCTTCTCGCTTCAATGTCTATCACTCCTGGCACTCCACGCACGATAAAAATACTAAGCATTTTCATGCTTAGTGGTTCTATACAGTTCTCTATTCCATTTTCGTTCAATATAAATCATGCATTTATCAAAATAATGCCTTTATACAATATCAGTGTAATGTAAAAGATACTTATACAAATACACTTTTCAATACCATTATTTCGCTTCTAAGCCAGGATTTCACATGGTTATGCATTCGACATTCACCTACATTCGCCTTATGAATCCCGTCCTAAGCCACATTCGCATAAATGTGGTTTCACATTCAATATTACCATTTCACATATGGTTATAGAATTCTGACATCCACCTACTGCATTCGCCGCGAATCCTGCCCTCACCTGGTCATTCAAGAGCAATGTGATTTCGCTCAATATTACCATCTCACATACGACTCATAAGCCGAGACATTCACGACGCATTCGGGCTGGTAATCCCGTCCCGCCCGTCATTCAAGAGTACTGTGATGCCTCACGCTAGACAAATGTTAAGTACCTTCATGACGACCCAAATGCGGAATCCCGTCATGTCAGGTCATTCAATAATATGTTCAAATCAATTTTCTTATGCAATAAATTCGCCAGAGCTCAAATACACGCATACATGCGTATATTCATAAACATTTCAAATACTAATCATTCAAATCGATATATATGTATATTTCAGAACAGAGTAATATGAGAATAAAGAACAAAGATGTAACAACCGGAATAAGAACAATTAGAGAACAAACCAATTATCGATTCCGCTCTCTTTCGTATATCAACCCAGTCAAAGATTCGCCTTCACCCGCACCTAAAGGTCAAATACACTTATTCACTCTTAGTGGGGTTAAGCAATTAACGGGTTACTAAACGAATATCGCTCGCCGAGGCTGGGCGCAGGTACGACACGCTGACTTAGTCTCATTCTTATTCGAACCCCTATGATTCATTTCTAGGTTCCTATACTGTAACTGCAGCCGACTTTAGGGGCTTAAACACAAAAACTACACAATAATCATTTCAAGCCACATGTAAACATACACCTGGACTCCTCGTACGCAGACATGTTGCATCTCATCGGCGGCCCGCATACGCTCGAACCCTGCATCGGTACATGTCAGCCCGGTGGGGCGCACGGCACACCTCGCACTGCACTCGTACATGTTCCTGAAATTGCCCGCATTTGCTTCTTTTGCCACTTTTGATACCAATTCTCCCTACATAACTTCCCATTCCTTAATTCCTCAAAAAATCATCATGGAAATCATCCAAAACAACCTTCAAAATACTTCAGATCGTGGTCGGGAACCTCATACCACAAAACCTTGTAAAAATCCTATGAATTCACCCAAAGGTCCATCAATTTTCTAAAACATCATATAATTTTGATGATTCCATGTTTATTTTCTACCATTTGGGTTTTACCCACATAACTCACAATTTAAGGGTTTTGGGCGCGATTCCTTCACAAAACCCACAAAGGAGGAACAATTCTCCAAACCAAAGCCTTAGAAATCAAAATGTGGCGCTTGATCCCAAGTTGAAAACATACCTTTTGATCTTCTTCCCTCCTCCTCCTTCTTTCCTCTTTCTTCCTCTTCCTTTCTTTCGTCTCTCTCTTCTCCTACTCTGCTTTGCTGTATAAATTGGAGACCAAAATATGAATTTTGGTTTTATCTCCCTTTTATACTCCCATAATTCTCCATATTGCAATTAAGTCCTCACTCTTTTAATTTTGCAAATCAACTTGTTTTAATTTATTATGGCCCATCTCTACTCCCTTTATGATTTTTATATCCCTTATGGAAATTTCAATTTATCCCTTGTTCTAGTGCCCAATTCTCCGGTTCACTAAATCTCATATTTCACAATTTGTCTATTTATCAATTTTTCTCGAAAAATCCCAAGTTTAGCTCAATTCATAATCTTACAATATATATATAATAAAATTATTATAAAAATTATAGGTATTTTTTTGGGTCAGTTACACTATGCTCGATACTCTCAATCTTACCACTATATACACACGCATTCTGCACGTGAGAATCAACAAGCTAGCATGCTTAGTGGTTCTTACGCTTTCGATTCGCATGTCAAACAATCAACACAACATATATATGTACATAAATAATATCTTGGCTTACATGCAAACATTACTGTCACAACTACATTCAACATATTTTTCTAACAACATTTCAAGAGGCTGCTCATGTGATCAATGCAATATTTATATAACATTTTATACTAGTTTAACATTCATACATTTTATCTCTGCGATATAAAAACACGCAATTCACATCTTTCATGCTCGCATATACTAGTATTTTCACAACACAATTCACACGTTATTAATAATTTTCCTTAAAACAAATCTAACATAAATTTTTCTGCTTAAAGGATAACCACTCACTGGCCAAGATCCCACCGGGCTTCGTTGGTTTAACACTTTTAATAACTCAATACTGGCCCCGCTGGGCTATGGATCGGTTATTTTTGGCACAGCATTTTTGTGATATCACCTGACACACACTGGCCATTAATAGATCTGGTGATGTCACTATAAACATATCATTCGGCAGTGATCGCTACATTTATCCTTATCGTATACTGACTATGCCTAACTTGAATATGACTTACTAACATTCTCTCAGGGGCATTAATAATTAGTCATAGTAAAAGTTGTTAGATTATATTCACAAGAATTCCACAATAACACAAGTTTACAACCAATATGCCTACTTTACCACTATGTTAACTATCCGATTAACCCATTTTAAAAACGAATTTATTCCAAGTCAATAATTCTACACACAAAAGTTAGACATAATCTCATAGAAACACTATCTCGCATTTGACCATAATCCAATCACTTTTTCTTCATTTTAACTTACTTAACACATGAGTTTTACGCACTATTTCAATTACACCAAACCTTTAACAAATTTGAAAACATAATTTTAACACATACATGCAGTAATTTTGCACCAAAACCGAACCATACACACCAATACACATTCGACTACACATAATTCATGCATTAACATACATTGCCTTCCCTTTTTCATGTGAATCCACTTGAGATCAATTAACCAACACCCAAACCAATTTATTTATGGTTCAAACCAGAAGCACACATGCAAAATTTTATGCATCAACACTTTGTGCCTGATGACAAAATAAACACAACATCAAATACAGCGAGAAATGTGAAGAACAAACCAAAAGAGTTGCCGATTCTTTGAATCCCGATTTTTGCTCATGTTTTATCATCACCAGCCCCTAATCCATCACAAATACGTCACAATCAGAGAACAAACAAAGAAAAATCAGTTGTGCATGCTAGGGTTTCTGGTTAGGGTTGATTTCTACCCAATACACCTTCACTTGAAAATTTTTTTGGGAACAAATGAGCCATATTTTACCCAAACTTCCTTCGAGAAAATAATAGCTCCATGAGTCTATTTTTAGTAAAAATTAGAATCATCTCATTTGGATCATTACAACTTAACTTATGGCTAAAACACCAAAACAGTACCAAAATAGAGGATAGCCCAATAGCTTACCCGTATTTTCACTTATGTCTCAAAAAATGTGGATATGTTTAGTTTGCTTTTCATTTACTATAATTTTTTAGGTTTACCTCTTAGGTTATTTTCCAACTGGAATCATTCAATTTTGATTACTAATACAAGTTATATTAAACAAAATATGACACGACTTAGAAACTTTCTTGTTTCTAGACTCTGTTTTGGTCCATCTCGAAAACACCAACATAGATGTTTTTCGGATCGCTTAGGTCTCTTATTTTTAGAAGTTTTCGGGTCCATGATTCTTATAGTATCATCTCAAATTGAATCATCCAATTTGGGAGTCTCAAGAGGCCAAGTTATGGCCCAAACAAAACATGGGTTTTAGAAAGAAAAAACTGGACAAAGAATTCCCTTCAAAACCTATTATTTCTTTTACACTTTGGTCTTTAAGACCCCACAAACCAAACAAAAACAAACCAAAGAAATACATCTCCAATTTAAGAACAAATTACCCAAAGATGGAAGAGTTAGATTCTCCCTAAGCACAAAAACGAAAATGAGTAAGGACTTTCCTAACAATCGTGCGGAGAATCCATACCTGCTTTCTTTCCTTAGAACCTCCAATCACTTCTTTTTTTTTTTTTTTCCTGAAAACTTTGAACAAATGGAGAACAATCACCAGCAATGACTCTTCTTAAGAACCCATAACCCTAGCTCTCTCCCTTTTCCAAAATGTGAAAATACCCATTCTAAGACCAATTTTTAGTCTTATCCTCTCATCCATTACAAGGCCTTGTTTGGCTATCTCATTTTGGCTTTTTCAATTTTGCATTTTAGTCCTTCTACTTATTCCTAATTACACTTCACTTATCAATATTTCTATCACCTAAAACCAATAACATAAATAAATAGAATAATAAAAGAAAGAAAAATGGCATAAAATAGCATAAAGTAACATAATAAAAACAAGAAGGCTATTTTGATGTTACATTGGTGTCACCATTATAATCGGCTGGGAAAGACTACCAAATATAATGATTCTAAAAATGACATTTCCCTCTTTGTGTACCAAAATAGGTTCAACGAACAAATAAGCTCATCAACAAAGCCAACTAAGAAACAATAAAATCAATCACAATGAGACAACAATTTTTATATGGAAAACCTCAAAATGAAAAGGGTAAAAGCCACAGGACCCGTAGGCCACTTAAACTTCTACTATTTCAACAACGACAATAACGGGTTACACCAATTTCTTTTCTAGCAAGCAAATCTATAGAGACTCATTACAACAATACATCAAGAATATCATTCGAATACCAAAATAACACAAAAAATCATCCCCTGCTGATGGATAACTCACAGAAAGGAAAGATCTCACCAAATGGTGGAATAGCCAAATGGGTATTGTGGAGAAAGCTAACAAACAATCCAAACCTCTAGGATTGAAGAGCACTTTGAAGGAGTTACCACGTCAAATTTGAGCCAAAACGAACAAGGTTTGACCATTCATCTTCTTGCCAAAGATTCAAACTCTAGCCCGATTTTCTTTCTCTCACTAAACCCTTCTTTTCTCCTCTCCATGCTGCTGCCCGAGGCTTCAAAAAAGCCCTTTTTGACTTCCTTTTTTTTTTTTTTTTTTGAATTTCAAACTATGGGCTTAGCCCATTAGTTTAGCTCACTAATGGCTAATTCATCTCCCTTTACTCATGTCGTGGCCCAACTAAAGCTCCGCTCACACAAGCTTCAAGCTTCTCCCGAGGCAAACACTTAGTTAATATTGCTTTGATCCATTCCCACCGGTATGTATTTTCTCCAAATGCAATTGCTTGACTCAAGAACATCACGAATCTGGGTTGATATATCTAACATCAATTTGCTTCGATTCAATGGAACGTCGACCTCGGGTGAGGCACCATTACCGGCTATCATCGTAAACAATATAATTCTCTTTGTTGCAACCCTACCTTCAATAATTTTTCATCCACAAAGCTTCTTTACAACCCCTCGCTAGTAATGTACTAAATTTCTATGGTGGATACCAACACATTTCTGCAACTTGATCATTGGCAGACAACTCCCTACAAAGTCATCAGAACCCCGAAATGGACTCTTAGAAATAACATCACCTGTCATGTTCAAATATGTGTATCCATCTGGAAGATGTGCTCACCACTACCAAAACACAAGCACACCCTAAATTGCTCTTTTAGATTATCTTAGTATCCATTTCACTACTCCTAAAGGTTTCCCATGATTAGTAAGAAACCGACAACAATCTAACCGCATGTACATGCTCGTCTACACTACAAGAAAAGTGATCGACATGGTTTTTAATGGGGCCCAAAAAAATTCGCGAACCATATCATGATTCAGTCCCATATTTATTTGAGCCCCAAATACAAGTAACTTTATAATCGCAATAGATAAGACCGTAACTAAAATGACTTTATAGCCACTCGACAAGGCCAGACGTAACTAAAAGCGACTCTATAATTACGATATGGTCGAGCCACAACCACAATGACTCTATACAGATAAAAACAAAGAACAACTGCGTCGACTCCATATTTGGCGCCAGATTGAGCTACAACTATGTCGACTCTATACAAGGACAGTGATCGGTTATAAACCAAGTCGCACTCCCATAATCAACCACAAGCCGACTCTATACCCCATGAAGCTGATCGGAAGAACAACTACAGTCGACCCCATAACAAGAACAAGATCGGAGGAAAGAACTAAAAACGACTTAATCGAACTACAAATGACTCCCATACCGCTGGGCTGATTGAGCCGTTAACTACAAGTTGACCCCAATAATACGAACAGGGCCTTTCATCAACTATGAACCATTATATAATTTTAAAAATTCTCCTGCTTTGTGTAGTGGAATTGGATGGGAGTTATGGCGGGCGCCTTCCATCATTCTCTAGATGTGTGTTGTCTCACTCCATTGGATATAGTGGAATTTCCAAGGTTCCGCTTTGTAGATTTGGTCGCCAAGAGATGCCCTAAACCTCTCAAATACTCTGTTCCTCGCTTTTCTAAGGTTTCATTCCATCCATTTTATTCAATCACTCCTCCTCCTCCTCATTTTGAAATGTTGAATCTCATTTTTCTGTATTTCTTTGATGTCAATATTTGTTAATTATGCTTGATTTTATTAGCTTCCGGTTCAGTTCATCAATTGTGTCCAAATTGTTGGGAATCTGTAATTCCGAATTAGTAGTCTCTCGGGCAATTATTATGAAATTGCATGTTGAAATTCAAAATAGATGAAATAGTATGTGGAAATGGGATCAGGAGGATGGATTGCTCTATGTGGAAGCGGATCTATCAGCCGCAGACAGTTGGAAATCGGAACCAGATGTGGAGCTTCTGAAACAGGGAGCATTGGGAGTAATTCCTACGAGCACTTTGTTTGTTTTTCCCCTTTTGATTATTTTTAAGTGTCAGTCTAAAAGACGGTTTTATCTTTGGAATAATTAGGAGACAAACTTTTCATATATCATTCTTTTGTCACAATTGTGTTGGTTCTTGATGTAGACCATGTTATGCGTATCACCTGCTAGCTAAATCTTATTTCAACTAATGAAACTCTAGTTTTTGACACAAATCCAACATGGTTGATTGCCTCTTGACATCTCAAACATGTAGATCAGTCTGAGGAATCCCTTGCTTTGATAATTCGGGAACTTTTTGGGTACTCGATCTTTTCTTAGGACCGACAACAACTGATCTACAGCCCCATTGTTTGATCAGGAGACACATACTTTAAAACCCCAGTGCATTAGGGCACTAAAAAGGATATTTATCCTTTGTGATCGTGATATGGATGGGGCTCTTAGTGATGCAGAGCTAAATGAGTTCATGTATTTCTACTTGAATTTCATGTGAACTTGGTAGGTTGATCAAGTTGTTTATCCATATGCTTCAATCAATAATAGTTTATTGTTTGCTAGACTTCCTAGATCACTCTAGTTGCCTACAGAATATCATCACAAAGAGACAGGGGGTTAGTATATATATTAACGTTTCAATTTATTCTATTTCTACATGATTTGTCTTTTTTTAGTAAATGGACGTATGGATGACTATAGTTGTTATTCAACAAATTATCATAAATAGGAATGCCAAGATGGAAGAAGGACCAGGAAGTTAATTGGAGGAGCAATGAAAGTGAGTGTAATGTTTATGGTACATGTTTTCATCCAAATTGTGCCACATGGGCAAGGACAAACACTGATGATGAAGGAGTTACTCAGTTATTAAAACCATTTTCTTCACCTATCCTTCCTCACATGTTTGGTAGGTGTCCATTGGTATTTGTACAGAGGTTTGTACATCTGTTTAGCCTCATAACCAACCAGATTCCTTGTCATTTCTCTCTAGCAGCAAACCTTAGATACTGGGCAAAAAGTTACTAAATGACTTGGAACATTTTGTTCATAGAATTTATTGGGAAGGAATTGGTTGCTACAAATGAACATGTGATCTCCATGTAAGTGCTTTTTTGTGTGTTCTCATCATATAATGGTTACAGAAGATTGCCTTGTTTTGCCTTCTATTCTAGAGATTAGCCTACTTTTCTGGATTTCATAGTATTAACTGGCATGAATTTTAGCTGGATGAACTATCCAGAGACTTCCAAGGTTTATATGAATTGGGATTCTGTAAGTTTTTCACTTATTTATTTTCTACTTTCTCAACTAAATTTCATTTAGAATGATTTTATAGCTTCACTACTGTAATAACTCTTTTTTAGTAGTTGTTTTGGTTAATTTGTTTCCTGAAAGCATAGTTCGATTGAATCCTTGCCTATCAACTTCTTCATATTCATTCAGGGATCTATATTACATCAAGAATCTAGTTGGAAATATTTCAGTTGGTGGAACAACTTACAAAAATTGTTGGTCTCAACTTGAAAAGGACCCTTAAGATTGGCAATTCTTTAAGAATCAGTGTGTTTATCAAGGCAATGCAGTCTTCTACCCATCACAAGTATTCTATCGCTAAGAACCAGTGAGCCCATTTGAAGCATTGCAAGCTGTTCAGATGGAATCGTAGATTCCACCGTTGTTCTGCCATAACAGTAGACTCTAATCTGAAGTTTTGCAAGCTTTCCCAATTTGCTTGGAGATGGAATTCTGCCACAAGTACATATTCTTCAATTCAATGCAATTTCAATCTCTTGTGGATGGGGCCCTACAATAGAGCAGTATAAATAGCAATGGTTTGATTTTCTTAGCCTTAATTGACAAAGGAAGACTTCCCCAGAAATGTTAGTCTCTACAAGGCCTATCATGACCAAGTTTGTGCAGCTCTCATCTCTCATGGTAGCTCACCTTAAGATTTTGATTCCACTAACTCCAAAATTTCTAGCCTGGTTGTAGTTTCTCTGCTCCAATTCTAGATACAATAGATTAATGGTATTTTGGATTCAACTCTGCTATGTTGTCATGAACTACAAGTTAGTCCAGTTTTGTCATGGTATTAAATAAATAAACTCAAAATTTTCTAATTTTCGATTTAAGTGATTACCAAATATCATGCTTCCATGCACATAAGTTATCCGATGAAAATGGTGATGTTATTTTCAATAAGCATACAAAAAAATTTTCAATTTTTTTTTTTTTTCAAATAGCTATTTTTGAAAATGATTTTAGAAATTTATTTTAAGATATATTGTTATGACATTAAACCTTTTAGTAGCAACCTAGAAAAGTTTCAATCAATAAAACCCTAGCCCCATTCAAAATCCCCATTTATATCATAATTTATAGTAACAACCAAGAAATGACCTCATCCATAGTCAGTTCCTTTAGTTGTTTCTAGAAATGGCCCTTATCCATAATCATCCATTTTAGTTTCGTGGCTAGAGATGCCCCATCCATAGTCATCCCTTTAGTCAGAGCTCAGAGATGCCCCCATCCATGTGCACCCCTTGGCTATAGCCGAGAACTCTATCCATCATCTATTAATTACGCACACCCCTTTGTAGGGGTCAAAACTAAAGTCGTAACTATAACTATGGTCTACTCTATGGTCACGCTGCCTGTATCTCATTTTCTCTACATCTATATCATATGGTTGCATTTGGTCTTACTTTTGGTTGGGGCCAAATACCCCAACTAAAACCTTACTTTCTTGTACTGCTAGTACAAACCAAAACATACATCAAACTACCAATAATAAATGCATAAAGAACTCTGTTCATCTCTTTCATATCTTTCTCATTTGTAGGACATCGCTGTAGCTAAGCTTTTAAGTTACCCACAAGTGGAGAACAAAATACCTTAGCTCGCTTTCATGTTGAATATTTCAAGAACCTTCTCAATGTAGCTGAGATGACCAAAGCTTCATATTCTTCCTATCAAGGAAGATCTTTCATACTCAAGTATTTGTTTTACAATCCCAAGTCTTTCATGGAAAAGACTTTAACTCTCTTTCAATTTGTCAATCTTGCTAGAATCATGACCATTATCAACATGTCATCAACAAACAGGAGAAGGATAATAAAATCATCATTAGAGAACTTTATAGTAAACACACAATAATCAAATTTGGTTTTGTTGTACCCATGACTTATCATGAAAGAGTCAAACTTTGTACCGTTTTGCTTGTCTGAGTCCTTACAAGCTGCTCTTCTTTAACTTGCACACAAGATTTTCTTTTCCTTTGACTTCAAACCCTTCAAGTTGTTGCATGTAGATTTCTTCTTCCAAATCACCATGAAGAAATGCAGTTTTCACATCAAGTTGCTCAACTTCTAAATTCAAGCGAGCTGCAAGACCAAGAGCAACAAGAATAGAGGACATCTTTACCATTGGAGAGAAGATTTCTTCAAAGTCAATACCTTTCTTCTGATTGAACCCCTTCACAACCAATCGTGTTTCAGGCTTAAGTTGTGAACCACTGCTTTTAGTTTTCAATCTATACACTCATTTGTTTATGAGAGCTTTTCAGGGTAACTTTACCTAGTCATGGGTGTGGTTCTCAAGCAAGATCTCACTTCTTGCATGACTTTAACCCACTATCTTCTTACTCTCATGTGAAATGGCTTCTTGTAAGTTTCCCCGCTCTTTCCTCACAAGAAGCATCACATATTCATTATTAGAGGATATCTTCAGAGAAGGCTGATGCTCTCTAGTAGATCTTCTCAATGGTGATTCATATGGTGGTAGATGAAATTCTCCATCAACTTGTTCAATTGGCTCAACATCATCAGCTATAGAGTCATCTTCATTTTCAGTGACACCATCACCTTCTTGTAACTCTCCTCCATGATTAGCATGCACTGTAGGTGAAACAACTGGATCAATTCTAATTAGAATTTTAGTAGAGGAACTAGCTTTCTCAACTCATACCATCATCAACAAGGTCTTCAAGAAACACAACATCTCTACTTCTGACAATCTTCCCGCTCATCGATTTCATAGCTTGTACCCAAATTCTTCATGACTATACCCAAAGAAAAATACATGGTTTTAGCCCAACATTAAGTTTTGACCTTCACTTAGGATATGAACAAATGCTCTACAGCCAAAAACTCTCAAATGGTCATATAAAACATCTTTTCCTGTCCACACTCTTTCAGGTACATCACCTTTTAAAGGAATTGATGGAGAAAGGTTTATCAAGTCAATTGATGTTCTCATAGCCTCTCCCTAAAAGGACTTAGGTAGGTTAGAATGAGAAAGCATACACCTAATCCTTTCCTTAATGGTTCTCTTCATCATCTCAACTACACCATTTTTCTGAGGAGTTTTAGGTACAGTCTTTTCAAGTCGAATGCCATGAAGTTTGCAATAAATTTCAAATGGAACCTTGTATTCACCACCATTGTCTACTCTAACAAATTTTACTTTTCTTCATGTTTCTCTTTCAATTATGGCATAGAGTTCTTTAAAGGCATCTAATACCCAATCTTTAGTTTTCAAAACAAAGCCCTAAACCTTTCTAGAGTGATCATCAATGAAAGTCACAAAATAAAGTGCACCACCAACAGTTCTAGTTTGCATAGTACAAACATCAGTGTGAATTAAATCAATAACATTTGATCTTCTATGGCGACCGAGTCCGACCCTATCATGATCCGAACCGAAACCTCGGGACGCCTGACCGAAGCCTTTTATCAAATCCATTTATCAAATACATTTCATTAATATAAGAGCTAGTTTCTCAAATCTTTGGGGAAGTGATTTGAATTTGGGGCAACCCATAAACATTTACAAATTAAATGCAATTCCTTTACAGAATATGCATTTAACCAAAAATGGCATTGTATGCCGTTTACCACATAGTAATCAGATATAAGTGAAAAATAATTTTCTAGAGTCAACTCCCATTTGTTTACAAAACAATGTCATGTCTAAATGCAGGAGGATGCTGATCTGATACATACCCATGCACTTTCGATGACTCTAAGCTCCTCACTAGCTCGCTTTCGATCACCGGTCATCAATTGGTACCCGCATTACTGATTAAAATAATACGCCAAGCATTTTCATGCTTAGTGGTTCTATACAGCTTCTATTCCATTTCGCCTCAATACTCGAATCATGCATTTATCAAAATAATGCCTTTATACAATGTCTATGTGTAATGTAAAAGATATATACAAATACACTTTTTAATATCATTTTCTGTTTGCGACACATTTGACTATAGAGTCAACATTCATGACAGATTCAGTTGGTGAATCCTGTCCTGTTTGTCATTCAGTAGCAATGTGATTTAGCATTCAATATTACAATCTCACATATGAGTATAGAAGTCGACATTCACGATGATTCAAATAACTCGTCCCGTTTGTCATTCAAGAGCAATGCATTTCCTGATTGAACAAATATGGTTACCTTCATGACGACCAGCTTCGTGAACCTGGGCCATGTTGCAATCCAATAATGCATTTCAAATCAATTTAATCTCAAGTGATAAATTCACTTATAATTCAAATACGTGCACACATGCAGATATTTGACAATAACATTTCGAATGCTAATAATTCAAATCAATGTATATGATATATACATACATATATATATATATATATATATATGTGTATATATATATATATATATGTATATATATATATATATATGTATATATATTTCACAAATAGAGCTTGAAATGGGAATTGAGTCACAAAGAACAAATAGGACAGAGAACAGAGAATAGAACAAACCAATTTATCGATCCTTTTTCTGTTTCGATGCCAGTCCTAGGTCAGGTTGTCATCCTCACCCGTACCTACAATGCAAATTCCACTCAGTGGTTAAACAAATAATCGTATAAACGAATATCGCTCGCCGGCGCGACGATAGCACGATATACGCTTTTCACTTTAGCCAGGTCTCATTCTCCCCATTCGTAATTTCCACTAGTCATTTATTAGGGTCCCAAACAATCGGTATATGAATACGAGACTTAGAATCGCATAACATGCAAAATAGTACATAGAAACATCTAAGATCGGCACTACTGGGATCGGAAGATCGGCGCACTTACCGCAACGGGTACTAGTACCACCCTCCTCCGCATAGCGGGCACCGGTACCACTCTTCGCACCGGTACCACTTGCGAGCCACTTTAAAATGGCAGATTCACATTCTCTCCCATTTTTCAATATAACCTCCAATTCATCCCATATAAAATCCACCATATGGAATCCACTCCAAAACAACTCTAAAGGTATTAGAATCAATGAAACCCTTTTTCTTAAGTTGTATTTTCCCCAAAATCAAAATCACAAAAGATGAAGTTAGGGTTTTGCTTTACCTTAGTCTCTTTTAAATCTTCTTCCATGTTGCTTGATCTCTTAGAAGTAAGAAATGGAAAACAATCCCACCAAAATCACTCCTTCTTGCAAACCCTAGATTTTCTCCCACACTTTGCTCTCATTCTCTCCCAAAACGTGTTTGCTCAAAATGAGCATCTAAGACCAAATTCGGTCTTTTAAATCCCTATCTCCTCAAGGCCTTGTTTGTAGCTCAAAAAATGCATCTTTCGACTAAATTTCTCTCTAATTGGTATATAGCCCATAAATCTCTCTAGAATACATCAATTTTCAATATTCTCACTTAGACCTACAAACTCATTTATATATGACCTTTAGGTCCTTATTTTAAAATTCTTCCACTTTGCCCTTTTCACACTCGGTTAATTTCCCACACCAATTATCATTTAGCATATACTATTTAATCATATGCTCACATATTCATTTCAATATTTAACATTTTCTATCTAATCATTTATTAGTTCTCATAAAATACCCAAGTTGGCTCAATTTATACTTTAATATATAATACTTATTATAAAATTCTAGGTATTTTTTGGCTGCATTCTAGATGGTGGATTTGTGTGAAAGGTAACTATATGTGCTTTCCCAAATAAATAATGATTGCAAGTTTTAAGAGGTATACCTTGCAAATTTGGCAGGAATTGCTTTCTAGCAAGAGTTTGAAGTCCTTACTGATGTGACCAAGCCTTGTATGCTAAAGTTCAATGCTTACATCTTGCTGAGCTGCATTGATCTCGCCTTTATGTAGCTTAGCTTCCATGACATAAAGGGTGTTTTGTTTCTTTCCTTTTGCCACTACTAAAGAGCCTTTGGTGATCTTCCATTTACTTTCACAAAAAGAATTTGGGAATCCCTCATCAGCAAGTCTGCCTATGGATATCAAGTTGAGACGAATATATGGAACATGTCTAACATCCTCGAAAAGTACCGCCTTATTTCCAAGGCTAGTCTCTAAGCATATATCTCTAATACCCACAATTCGATATCATTGTTTCCATTCTAACTTCTACCAAAAATTACTAGTTCTCAGAGGGGAAGGGAAAACAAATAATTATGAGAAGTAACATGGAATAAGGCACTATAATCAATTACCCAATTGCTATCTCGGGGCTGCAAGACTAACTAATGTAAGGACAAGACCAGAGCATGATCTAGGGGTTTATGTGTTAGGGTTATGGGGGAACTTTGATGTGCAAGGGATAGGTCTATGACAAAGGTTATGTATTTATTCGACGCTTATATATGATGGAATAAGGGTTAGATTGAAGGATTTTAGGTTTGAAAGGTTCAGGGGTTGGTTTGATGCAAAGTAGCTTGGTTTGGAGCTAGTTTGAGGTAGTTTGAGTTTTTCTAAGGTAGGCTAGGGCTATGCAATGATTTTGCGGTTTTACAAGTCAGTGGATGATGGTTTCTAGGGTTAAACAAAGTATATGGAAAGGTTTTGGAAGTATGGAACCAGATTTGGAAAGTTTTGGGTTGTGGTTGGAGAATTAGATTTGGAAAGTTAAAAAGAGAAGATGAGATGAGTAGAGGTTATAGAAGGATACGTACTTACTTCACCACTCAAAGAATCTTCCAAGAGATAAGAACACATGAACTCTCTACTCAAGGGAATCCACCCAAGATATTAGAGAACAAGATATATACTTCACCACCTAAGGAATCCACCTAGGGATAAGAAGCATTGAACCTGCCACTCAAGGGAATTCACCCAAGAAATAAGAGAACAAGAGAGAACTCTTAGAAAGAGAAATATAAAAATATTATTAAACTTGAATTGATTTGTCAAAAGACTATAGTAGGGAGGTATATATAGCCCCCGTAATTTCTAAATCAAATAAAGAAACTCATACTTTGACTTGGAAAAAAAGACTTTCTAATTTAAATAAAGCAACTCCTAAAAACAAAATAGAAACTCCTACTTTGACTAGGAAAACAAACTTTCTAAATTAAATAAAGCAACTACTACTTTGACTTGGAGAACAAATCTTTCTAAAATAAAACAACTCCAAATCAAAATAGTGACATGGCTCAAATACTTGGATTTAGAAACATATTTGGTGTCTCTAAGGTTTCACATCCTCCCGAATATGAATTTTCCATAATTAAAATCGAATTCCCAGTGTATGTAGTAGAAGATCCTGCATCACTAACACAACCATCATCAATCACAATCAAAATATCACCTTCAGCAGCAATTGTATTAGTCTCTTTATTTTCTTTCTTCACTTCATTCTGTTCTTTTTTGCATATCCTATGCTCTTTCTTCATGTGGTCAACCTTGTTGCAATGATAACATTTGATATATTTTCTAGATTTGGATCTTCCTCTAAAACCATGGGGATTTCTACTTTGAATTCTCCCACGACTTTATGGTTTTTCTTGCCTTTCTTGTTTTTCATGAACAAGTACTCCAAAAGAAGATTCACATTTTTCTTTCCTTCTATTCTCTTCATTTAGCAAGCTATCCTACATAGTTAGAATCTCATTCAAGTGGAATTACTAACCTGCTACTCACCAATGTCTCCCCAACAATCGTGTATGAGCTAAGAAGTAATGATGCTTGCATCTCATCATCAATGTTCATTTTCATGGCAACCAACTTGTTCAAAAGAACTGATATATTCAACCATTTTGTTCTTATCCTTGTACTTCAAATTGACAAGTCTTCTAATAAAGGTAGTTTTATTTCTTGATGTTTTCCTGGCAAAAAGGTTTTCAAGCTTTTTCTAGACAATATATGTTGCTTCATCATAAATGTGTTTATGTAGAGTTGGATCCATCCACCTTCTCATATAAACAATGACTTTTCCATGTTCAATATCCCAATCCTCATCAAGCGTATAAGATTGTTTTTCTTTCAATCTAATGAGCTTGTATAAATCATTACAATAGAGCAAATCTTCCATCATACGCTTCCAAGTGGAATAATTCATTGAATTTAATTTTATCATGCTGTCATCCATTTTAGCACACAAGAAAAACTCCAAACAGCCAAGCTCTAATACCACTTTGTTGGGAAAGACTACTAAATACAAGGATTCTAAAAATGGCCTTTCCCTCTTTGTGTGCCAAAATAGGTTCAACAAACAAATAAGCACATCAACAAAGCCAACCAAGAAACAATAAATCAACCACAATGAGACAACAATTTTTACATGGAAAACCCTCAAATGAAATGGGTAAAAACCGCTGAACCCGTAGGTCACTTAAACTTCCACTATTTCAACAATGAGAATAATGGGTTACACCAAGTTCTTCTCTAGCAAGCAAACTAAAGGCTCATAACAACAATACATTAAGAATATCATTCTTGGAACACCAAAACAACAAACATTATCCCTAAGGATGGATAACTTAAGAGAGAAAGGAAATATCTCACCAAAGGGTGGAATAGCCAAATAGGTATTGTGGAGAGAGCTAACCAACGATCCAAACTGCTAGGATTGAAGAACACCTTGCAAGTAGTTACCACGTCAAATTTGAGTGTCGTTGGGGCTAAAAATATTCTTACTCATTCTAGAACTAGTAATGCCAATTATCAAAGGATGACGATTCATGCATTCCTAATCTTGACCACCTTTACTTTTTTAGGCGTATCCTTGATAAATAATAAAAAGAGCGAGGAATTTATCCATTTTCTGGTATTTAGGTTTCAGGAAACTCGTTGATTTGAGACTCCGTAACTTTTATGCCTTAGGATGGTCTCGAGAGACTTTGATGAAGGTATGCCTATTCCTCTGCTTCACAAAAAACACAATGGCGTCCATAGAATCTCTGGCTTGCCTTACTAACTATATGTCTTGAAAAGGCGGGTGGACCAAAACAAACAAGGTTTAGCCTTCCAATCTTCTTTCAAGAATTCAAACCCTAGCTATTTCTTTCTCTCTAAAACCCCATTCTCTTCTTTTCTCAAATGCTGCCGAGCTTCAAAAATCACAGCGTCTTTTTTTTTTTCAATTTCAAACTGGGCTAAGCGTTGATTCTTACTAAATCTGGACTAATAATAATAATTATTAAAGTATACCAGAAAAAAAATTTCATAATGCATAAAAATATTATCATTATTGAATTGAGGTTGGCGAAATTTTTTTGAAGGCTAAAAGAAAGAACTGTAAGGTTTTTTTTTTTTTTAAGTCGATTGACACCTAAATAACACTTAGATCCACCCTTGATATGCATAAACCTCTTGTGAGTCCCAAATGTTATGATTATGATTTTATAAATACGATGGATGTGCGGGTGCTTCTCTTGGATGTGTGGAGAAGAACTTGATGTTGGCTCTTTTTTTCATTCAAAGAAGTATGTAGTCTGAATCTACTGTTTCTTTCTGTTTTATGTGTGTTTTTGGTTCTAGGTTCATTAAATAGAATTTGTGTATCTTTTGTGGCGGGTCCTAGGGAAGTTTCAATCTGCTGTGCTCTTGTTAGCATTGGATATTTCAGTGCTGGTTTTTGGGATCTATTTGTGAAAAATGAAGGGTTTAGGCCTTCGAGTTGGCCAGTACTTTGTTCGAGGGCTAATTTGGATCTCTTTGACAATGTCATTACTTGTTCAACGATCCAAGAGGATAAGAATTCTTAATTCTATCTGGTGGATGACCTTCTTCTTACTGGTTTTAGCTCTAAATATCAAAATTTTAGTATAAACAAACGATGTTAAGTGCGACATAATTCATGGCACTTTGAAAAGCTCAATATATTAAGCAGAGTAGCTGTCGAAAGTGACATTTTCAAGTTAATCCATTAGATTAATCATTACTTAACAGGTTACTCAAAACCATTAGTTCTAGAAGATATTCCTTCTCTAACACAGGGCAATGAGGCTGAACTGGCTTACCAAAAATTTGCTCATGCATGGGAACTTCTTCTGAGAGAAGTTCAGAAAAACTCAGCCAATACTAATGTTTGGTTAATAAGAGCCTTGCCAAAGTTTACTTGAAAAGAAGCAGATCTTTGTAGGAATTTGTGCATTCATAGGGCAATTCTGTGGTAGCTTCTCCTTTATTATATTCTTTGTGAATTATTCAAATCAGCGAGAAAATTTGATCCTTTTCTTAGTGGGGTGTTTGGTTATTGCTAAGGTGGTGGAATTTGTGTCTCAAAGGATTTGGTTTCTTGATTCAAGAAGGTTTGGGATGAGGATGAGATCAGCTTTAATGGTTGCTGTATACCAAAAGCAGCTGAAGCTTTCAAGTTTAGGAAGGAGAATGCACTCAACTAGGGAGATTGTGAACTATATAGGATGAGAATCTTTGGTGAGTTCCTCAATGTGAAATAACTGTTGAAGCTTTGTCCAGTGGGAACACCTTTTAAGGATTTTGGCGGAGGATTTGCAGACTCTTTCAGCTCAATCCTCTTCTATTCTGACTACTGTGATCATTACAAAATAAAACTTGCCAAATTAGAACTTTCATGGTGGCCTAAGTTTTCTTCGGTGACTCAAGATTACATCAAGATTCTTACTTAGTATAGTAGTATCAAGTTACAGTCATGGGATGGGAAGATAAATTCAAGAGCTTGATTGAATCCCTTCAAGAAGTTGAATTCAAATGGTTGGATGAAGCACAGTACAAGAAGTACTGTTATAATTAATATTGTAGTGTACTGTATTGGTTATCTCCAACCATCAAATCTCTTCAGTTATCTTTGTGGGATGTGCCCTTTTAGGTGCCCCATATTATATTCTTTGGCATTGAGTTGCATGAAGTCATCAGAGCCAGGGCTTAGGCTTTATTGCTGATCTAATCAAGGTCTCACTTTTATCAAACTAATGCATACATGGATGATGAGCTCAAATGTGAGACATAGGTAGATTTGTCATGACCAGATGACAATGTAAAATAAATGCAACTAAGTTCAGTTGGGTACCCGAATCAGCCATTCTAATCCTGCAAGAAGTAAATTTGACAGTACAACAGGCTGGGACATATGGTGTAGTTTTGGATTGGTCAGGGAGGAAAATCGTCACTTTGCATTCTATGCTTAGAGATACCAAGAATTTCAGAAATGTGGGTTGCAGTATTAACATCATAGATTAATTTACAATTTTAATTCCGCTAATTGCCCAACCTGCTCATTGGTTGCAAACAAGTTGATGTCTTCTTTAGTTTTGACACGTGTTTCCTCCAAGCTTCTAGGATCGAAAGTGGTGATTAGAAACGTTCTCTATGGAAACTCAATCTGGATCAATAGTGTAAGAAAGCCATGTTATAAGCTAAAAAGCTTTTATTCACAGAATATCAATTAAAGAACCTGAGAATCAGAAATCAACAAAGAAAAAGTTATTGCAAGAGTTTTGTGAATAAATATAAGAAAATGAAGTTTTCTTATTTGATTGAATATTGATCAAATAGAGAATAAATCAGAGAAGGGAATAAATCGAGAGGATGTTATAAAGATATCTGATTATCAACATCCCACCCATTTGGAGTATATATATGGTTTGCCAGCATATTGTTTCAAATATTAATCTTATTATGGAAAGACTGATGAAATGTGCTAGTTGGTCTCAAGTTACAGACTGGTAGTACATCTGATCCTCTCGGTTGAGTAATCCATTTGCGAACCGATTCACGCTCTCTCTATAAAGATGATAAATGCCGGTTGCGGATCATAACGTCTTGCATCCATCATTAAATCTAAGAAGTTGTTAAATATCAGTCGAACCAATTCAAATCATAATTGCCACTAACTTTCTTCACCCTTTCTTCTGTCTAAACCAGTGCCTATCGTCATAACGTATCTGAAGTGGGCTTACGTACGTAGGTGAGCACGCGTTCTGCATCACAATATCCAACAATCTGGGTGTGACCTCCGTTTTCATATAACACCTCATGGCTCGGTGTTCCTTTGATATAATGGAGGATATGGATCACAGCATCCCAATGACTATCACATGGTGATTGTAGGAACTAACTAACTACACTCACAAGAAATGAAATGTCCGGTCCAATGATGGTGAGGTAGTTTAGTCTCCCCACTAGTCGTCGATATCTCTTTGGATCTATTGAGAGCCCTGTCAGGTACAAGCTTGACGTGCCGGATCATAGGAGTGTCTGAGGCTTACGGTCCTAGCATACGGTTCCTCTAATATATCTAAGACATACTTCCTGAGACATAACACAGGAATGGCCCAGTTTATCTCGATCCTTAGAAAGTATTTGAGTTTCCCCTAAGTCTTTTAACTAAGAAAGTGGCTAAAGAGATGTTAGTTTCCCTAAATACCATCGATCATTGCATGTTATAAAAATATCGTCCACAAACAATCATATAGATGCAATGTCTTGATTCACTTCTATATGTGTGATGATGAGAATAAAGTGGTTGATGTGCTCTGACATCTTGAACTCCCCATTTCAAAGCTAAAGAGTATTGAGACTAGGCTCGAGGGGATTGCTTACAGGCCATATATTAGACCAGTAACCTGCATGCAAACTAGACTCCCCATGAGCAACAAATTTAAGTGACGATTGCTCCATATACCTCCTCAGTGAGTCATATGGAGAATTCATTCTTGATGTCCATTTGATACATGGACGAGCTCGTATTATGGTGAGAAAGCGACGAGGTATCTTGGCCGTGGGAGGAAGAGGCAATATGTAGTGACCAGACATATTGGAGCATACCTCTTGGCAATAAACAAGCTCTAAGACGATCCACTCGCCATCCAGGACCGATCTTAATAGTATAAACCCTGATGTGACCAATGGGGACTGGTATTGTTAGGTGGGGACTGGGTCCACTTGTGCCGTCAAGTCTGAAGCAACATTTCTTCAACCATTGCTTGTTTCCGACCGGACTAAAGAAAAGGGCCTCATGTAAAGTGTTAGAAGAAAGCAGAAGACAAGGTGGAAATAAAGTATGGTGAGGATCATGATGAAAAACGGGAAAGTATAAATAGGATGGGGATTACGAAGGCAGTACCTTTATAAATGGAGATGGGAGGATGCGGTGGTGAGCAGCCAGGCCGGGAGGTCGTGAGGGGCTCCATGGGATGGAGTGTGAGTTGATGTCTTGAACCATGGACGACAGTACCAAGCATAGCGGTCAAGGGTGGGTGAGGGGGACTCGGAGGATAGTGAAGGGAAATGAAAGTGAGAGACCACTCGGGATTGGAGGAGGTAGGGAAGAAGATAGAAAGTGTTCAAAAAAGGTGACATTAATGACAAGTATCGATGTGTATGGAAATGCTGGCGGTAACCCGCGTTGAAGACGGGAATAGCCAAGGAAGATGCACTTCGCGGCCTTAGCAAAAAGTTTATCTTGGCCAAGAGGGAGTATGTGGACAACACAAGTGTAGCCGAAAACACGTGGAGGGAGACATAAAAGGGGTTGATTAAGGAAGAGAGAGGAATGGACCTGTCACCCCTCTGAAGAAAACATGCGATTGATCAATAAGCGGCGATTGAGATTAACATCCCAAAAAACATTGAGAACTATATGATGGAGCGAAATTTTGGCTGTCTCAACTAAGTGAGGATTCTTGTGTGACCACCCATTTGTTGTGGACTCTAAACATAAGAGGCGATAAAAGTCCCATAGGAGGATAAAAAAAAGCGGAGAAAGTGAGAAAGAGAATTATTCTAAGGCATTGCTCAGCTGGTAAGATGCGAATAGAAGTATGAAATTGATTGTGGATCTCGACCAAATAATTTTTTGGAACATTGAGAATAGCTTAGTTTGATTCTTCATTAAAAACAAATTCTGAAGCCATCAATAAATGTAACAAAATGCGAAGAAAACCTAAGTAAGGCGTAAGGTTGGAAGGACCCCCGAATATCAGTGTGGACGAGCTCAAAAGGTGACTTAGTTTAGGACTCTAAGCACTTAGGGAACGAAACACGAGTATGTTTCCTAAGTTGACATGGCTCACACTCTAGTGAAGATAAGTTGAAAAGGTGAGACACACCATCTTTGAAACTTGAAATGTTTGGATGACCAGGAATGACGATGAGATGAAGAGGTTCATCAGATTGAGGTACAAATGGTGAGTTGGCGAGATGATAAAGGCCTTGAGATTTCGTATCACATGCAGATCAGTCCTAGTGCCAGTTAAGGTGACAAAAGAAATTAGAGAAGAGGTAATCGAACAATTAAGGTCATGGATTAATTTATTGATAGAGATAAATTAAATGGAATCGAGGATATAGAGAACATAAGTAAGAGGTAAAGATGAGATGGGACGAGCATGGATTTTCCTTTGGCTATGGTTTGGGTCCATTAGCTAAAGTAATTGTATGGAAGGAGTGAAGTGATAGAAAGGGAAGATCCTTATTCTGAACATATGATGGAATGCATAGGAATTGAAATCCCATGGACGAGGGTGTGCCAGATGTGGCGACGTCTGGAGTCACGAAACATAAGCGAATGGATAGTTAGCGGCGCGGTGACAAAAACTCTCATATTCACAGCGTAGAGTCACTCTCTGAGATGGAGACGGAGGTTGATCCTCAGTTAGTGGTTCGAGAAAGGCCCGAGCAAAATGAGCGGTCTGAAGTGACGACCATGTAGTGATAACACGTGTCTCGAATCGGCTGATTTGTCTGATGAGCACCGTAAGTCGCTAACCATTGCCGCGGTAGCCTGCGATCGCCGAGAATCACGAGGGTGAGATGGAGCGAAGCATTACCGGAAATCTCATTGAGCCTCGGAGGGCGGGGGGCGGAGTCGCAGGTGGATGGATGGCGCGCATGATGTCAGTGAAGCGTCATCAAAGGTGAATGATGTTTAGTGACGATTTGTTCCCGGATGTTTTCAAACTCTATGCCAAGTTTAATAAAGTAAGGATCATAAAGATTGATGACCATGTTGATAAATGAGTCTTGGCATCGTGACCTCGGAATAAGAGCTCATTTTCCATTCAAACATTACTTTAAAAAGGAAGATAATTCCATCTTGGAAACTCCTCTAGACTGAACCAAGGAGGGGGCTGACAAGGTAGGCGTTGAACATCATTGAGTATAAATTCACTGCTTGGGTCCAAAGGGGTTGACATGTTTGTCTAAGATTCAATAAGTATTTTGGTGTGGACCTACGAAGAATGTACATAGTAGCGTCATGTTTTATGCCCCGAGGAACATTTATGCTTCCTAGACCTCATAAAGGTTAGATGGTCTTCAACATCATTTCTAGTAAACCATAATGTAACAAAATTGTCCTAAGACTGATAGTTAGCAGCACCCTTGAGTAGTGACAATTATCATGGGAGTTCCCGGACACTAAACGAAGAAAAAGCTGAAGCTTTTCAACCATTATTAGAAAATCGATAAAATCGCACTCAGGAAGACTAACTACCCGAGGGCCAAAAATGCAGGTTATTGAAGGTGAGAAAAGCCTGGATGATGTTGAGGCTCGGAAAAATGAGGAACAAGCCCTGCAGCAGTGGAAGACCACAAAATATAAGAAATCTAGGGTTTTCATAGCTGTCGGAGAGAAAAGAGGCAATCCCAAATCAGGGCCCCTCGGAATGGAGAAACCAAAGGGCGGGGAGGGAGCGCATCGGGAAGGGCGACTAAGTTGGGAGCGGTGGGCCGGAGGCAGGCACGCACCATCACGGCGCTACTACTTGCGGTGTGGTGGCTACCATAGAGAGAAGAAGTGATCATCTCTGCGCGGTAAGGTGTGTGACACATTGGTTGGCCGCCCAGGGGTTGCTATCAGGTGTGCTTGGTGTGGCGCTTGATGAATTGATCGTGGGGTGGCTAAGCCTGGAAGCGGTCATCAAAAAGTTCTGAAGAGTTTTTTTAGCTTTCTTGGTGCGATGGCGGTGGAGGATTATGGAGCTTCACGGGATGATAGTTTGTGATGGCTTGAATAAGACCACCTGACCATTAGTGGTTCTTCAAGGAGTGAGAACATGGCGGCTAACTGAGCCTTCGCAGCTTGAGTACCATGTGAAGAAATATAAGAAAGAATGTTTTCTTATTGATTGAATAGAATGTCAAACAATATACAAGACCTACCTGCATATACATCGGAAGAGCCTTAAAGGAAATAAATCAAGTACAAAAAGGAAAAAAAAATATTGTGTAGGAAAGGAAGGGAATAAATAAGAAGATATTCTAAGAATATCCTATGATTCTCACAAATTTTAACGTGGTTCGGTCAATCATGCCTACATCCACGGATGAGAGAGAATCTTTCCATTATTCTAGAAAACACAAGGTATAAGATTGGAGTATCAATGTACTACGACGACTAGGAAAAATCACAAAACCCTAGGATGTCCACAATACCAAGAAAATACCTCACAATACTCTCATTCTCTCAATCCCTTGCATATTTGCACACACCAAATAGCCTTTACATGCCCATCTCTCATATAATTTTTTCCTTGTGACCCGTATTTATAAAGATATTCTCAAAAGATTTTTTATTCGATAAGGAAACATAATATTATAATAATATAACAATTAGGAATTATCCTATAAAATATTCTTACAAAAAGGAATTAATACAAATTAGGAATTTGATACATATTCTAACAAGCCATAAAAACATGTACCTTAGATAAAGACATAAAACAACCATGATATCTGTAGTTAAATCCAAATCCTACGTAGCTAAATTTTAGGAGAGTTGGTGATAGGCACGAAACGTGTATGAAAAAATATAAATTGCTCCATGTAGTTCAAGTATTAAAAGTGGCAGAGTATCATTCATGAGGATTGGTTACATCAATGACTTAATTTAGCTTAGATTCTATTTCGATGGATGAAAATCTGTAAAAGACTCAAAATAAGATAGTTAGCATGCAAAGTCCTAAACTAACAAAGACTCAAGAAAACCTAAAACAAACTAAAAAACCACAGGGCATAGATTTCACCTAAAGAATCCTATATGAACTTCCTAACTCAATCAATCAATGTTTATTTCATTATGATGATGGCAATTTCACTAATGTAATTGTGAATCTTTCTCGATAACTCACAAACTACCCCTAGAATTTAGGTATTTTGCATCTCTACTCAACCCCAAAACCCTAGGAATGCAATAAACCTAAGAAACCCCAATACCACACCTAATCTCATTGATATCTCTATCTCATGATTATTAGATGACATTTCATCCATGGTCTTCAATCCTCACTTCTCAGATCTCGAATTGAAAAACAAATCATGCAAATATTGGCCAACTACCCATAAGCATTAAGTACTAAATGAAATACTCAACATAGATATGAAATAAAGTATTAATCAATAGAAATTAAGAGAATTCATACAGTCTACGCTACATCTAAGCCCTTAGCAAATAAACCAAAACATCTATAGAAAAGGAATTACAACCATAAAAAGAAAGAAAAAAACATAGAGAGAGGAAGAGAATAAACAAATTTGGAAGTGAAAGCCCCTTCTCTTCTTCCTCCTTCTTCAAGTTTCTCCTCTTCAAAAGACTTGGTTCCTAGGGTGTTTCCACCCTAAGGAACCCCTAAAATCGGACTCCCCAAAGTTTCTAGAGTTTGAGGCTGTTAACAACAATTTTGGGCTCAAAATGGGCTAAAATGCACCTCTAAGCTCTCAACTCCAATGTCGTGACGTGAGAGTTGTCAATAAGTGAGTCGCGTTAAGATAGAGAAACTCTCTGCCACGTCGCAACGTCATTGCTCCTCTATGTTTTCTTCTTCACTTTTTGAGGCGTAACTATCTTGTCCAAACTTTAAATTGAACAATCTTGGTCTTCTTGGAAAGCTTAGAGAGTGTAGAATATGGTTACGCCATAGAGAACACTTGTAGCCAATGGTAAGATCGACCAACAAAGTGTGCCAACTAGTCACATTTTGAAGCAACTCTTTCTTCTTCCTTCTTCTAAAAGCTATAACTTGATCATTTGAAGTCCAAATGGAGTGAATGAGGCTCTTTGGAAATCTTATAAGTCTTTAACCTATCCATAAAGAAAAAAAAAAAAAAGGTGTTTGTGATTATCTTATTGCTGAAAATATTGAAATACAGTAGTTGCAGTTGCATGTTGTAGCGGTGTTTACTAATTTTTAGACTTTTTCGCTTTGTTTTCATTCTAATTCTACTCATATGCATTCAATGGTTGACCTAATCATAAAGATGAATATTTAGAGCATTAGAACACTTATTTATATAAAAAACAACACAAAAACATGGGGATAAAATGAGAATAAAATATACTCATTTGTTGATCGTTTAACATGGTATCAGAGTTTGGTTTGGTAGGAGGTCTTGTGTTCAAACCCTCTCCTTGAAAATTTGAATATTTGATCCTCATTTGTTGATTTGAAAGTCCATAATGACTATGACTTTCCATATGCTCAGGTATGGGGCCGCATGCTGTTAGTCATTGAGTTTGTGTTTTAGACTTAAATCTGATGATCCTTTTAATATGTTTCTGATAAAATCCCGCCCCAACGCTCCTCTAGTTCTCAAGGGAATCACTTGCACATTCAAGGAGGGTACTAGAGTAAGAGTTGTTGGAAGGACTGGAAGTGGAAAAACTACATTGATAATTTCTTTGTTCCGACTAATCAAGCCTGAAAGCGGGAAAATCCTCATAGATGGACTAGACATTTGTTCTCTAGGTCTGAAGGATTTCAGGATGAAGCTTAGCATAATCCTTTTCAAGGGTAGCATCCGAACTAACTTGGACCCTCTAGGCCTTTACTCTGACAATGAAATATGGGAGGTGAGATCTATCAGGAAATCAATCACATTACGCACATGGCAAATCTGATTGGCTTGGTTCTTCATTTTGTAGGCTCTAGAGAAGTGTCAGCTCAAGGCAACAATCAGCAGTCTGCCAAACTTGCAAGACTCATCTTAGATCAACTACAAAATTCAACAGCTGAAAATTCCTTCAAAATTGACATATCATCGACATTTCAGTTGCCTCTATATTTTCAAAATTCAACAGAGAAGTTTCCATCTCATTTTGGTTCCTGCAACAAATAGAGCATTAGTGAGAATGAGTTTATAATCGCCAGCTCTTCTGCATTGGAAGAGTACTACTTAAGAGAAACAGAATCCTTGTTCTAGATGAAGCCACTGCATCCATAGACTCTGCCACTGAGGCAAATCTACAGAGAATTATCAGGCAGGAATTCTCAAACTGTACAGTGATTACAGTAGCTCACAGAGCTCCCACAATTATAGATAGTGACATGGTCATGGTCCTCTCTTATGGTATACAATTCCAATCTAATCTGGTTTTGGGGTATTGTTCTTGCTTTCTTGGTATTAACCTAACTTACGTATTGTTACAGTGCGCATGAGATCCATATTGAACCTGATCCTCATAAGTTTGTGCTTTTGTAAGAGTTGATCGTTATCATGGTATCGCTTGCTTGATATCAGCCCAGTGCTCAGCCACTTTTCGCACTAATATTCGACTCCATTCAGATATATTTGAATATTCATAATTGACTTTGTGGTTTGTTTGACTCTCCATGTGTATTGCCATGGGACCGCATGCACGTGAGGAAGGGTGTTAAGAAGCATGATATTCATATTAAGTCCAATTCTATAAGCTTGAGTTTTTAAGAGAGTTGATTATTTAACATAATATCGGTTGAGTTTTGAATTTGTAGGGAACCTTGTTGAGTATGATGAGCCCTCAAATCTGATGGAAACCAACTCATCCTTTTCAAAACTTGCAGTTGAATACTGGTCCAGTTGCAGGAGGGAATCCTCCCCAGCATTTCAACTACTATAAATAGTTGAAGGTGTGACTGTTTATTATTGGTCTTAGAATAAATGATTGAAGAAGGCTATCTAGCAATTGTTTGATTTTTTTTTAAGAGAAATCAGAGTATTTGTGTAATAACGAAAAATGCAGGGAATGAGCAGGCAACGGCTGAGCCCCTTGGTATTGAATTGAAAATATGGTATAGTTATTAAGGTACATGGGGTTTATGTATGACCAAACTGCATGGTTGGTTTTTCAAGTTGAGGTTGACTTCAATACACCTGTCATGAATTATGTAATATTATTCATTTATTTTCTTAAATGTAATATTATTCATTTATATTCTAAATTCCTCTTTGACTTTTTTTTGTGACATAAGGCTGCGAATAAGAAAATTTACAAATTTGATTAGTGGGTACTACAATAATCTTCAAAAGCAAATTTTCTAATATTCCTTGGAAATCTGGATCACTAGATATTTGAATTAGTAATATAAACTTTTATAAATTCTCGAGACTTTCAAATGCATCTACATGTATTATATGGGTTAGGAATCAAAGTATAGAGATAGAGCTTTAATCATTTATGAAATGATTCAAGCTTTAAACTTTTTAATTGATTATAAGGATATTAACAGGTTATGATCAGAGAGCTCGTTTATATATTAATAGTTATAATAAAATAAATAAGATCAATTGATAATATGATAGTTGAAATGTAAAATAATTCAGCCAAGTAAATAAGTACTATTAGGATATGTCTCAAATTCCTAATTAGTATTTATTTATTTATTTTTGTAAAGAATATTGTATAGGATAATTTAAATTTGTTATATTATTGTATTATGCTTCCTTTATAAAAGGAAAAGTTGTTGGCGAATATCCATAAACATTCTAGGTCATGAGGGAAAAGAGAGATATTTCATTTGTGCATAGACGCATGGGTTTTAGGATTGAGATTTTTTGTAATGGATTTTCTCGTTATTGCTGGCATCCTAGGGTTTTGATTTTTCCTAAACGCTATATATTTACTCCAATCTTGTTCTGTGGCTAAGAATAGTGCGGAAAATATCTCTACCATTCATGAATGTAGGCATAATTAGCCGAACCACGTTAAAACTCTTGTGCATCTTTACATTGATTTATTTATCTTTGTTTTCTTGAATTCATATTCTCCTGCATCAAAGCTTCCGCGATTTATAACAAATGATATTAGAGCTTTAGGATTAAAGATGTTTGGAATAACAAAATATTACAAAGCACACAAGATGACGATAAAAGGAATTTCAGTTCAAGATGTGCTGAATGATTGACTTGATGAAATTTGATCAAAGGTGGAGATTTGTTAGAATATGTCTCAAATTTCTAATTAGTATTTATTCTTTGTGAAAGAATATCAGATGTGATTTGTAAAACCCGAAGAATTGAGTTTTTCCAAAATTCGGCAAACACGATGAACTCGCTACGATATAGGCTGAAAACCCGGAAGTTTTATATATCTCGATGATGAAATGGACTATCAAGCTGGGTTCTGCCGTAAATTTAGTTGCCTCGCGAATTTCTGAATTCCGAGATAGTTGAATTTCACGTTGAGAGGCAAGCGTGTTTCCAGACACGTGGCAAGCCATGTGTCACAAAGCATGCATAGGCAAATGCATGTGTGACACATGGCAAGCTGTGTCACATGGCATGCAAAAGAAAATGCATGTGTCCACATGCATGGAGCATGGAATTGCTATAAAAAGGAGTTCACAAGTTGTTTGTGTACAGGAACGTAAAGAAGAAAAATGAAGGAAAAAAAGAAAAGAAAAGGAGTAGGGAAAGAAATAAAGAAAGAGAGGAAAAGAAAAGAGAGAGAAGGAGAAGAAAGGGAGAGAGAAAGAAGGAGAAAAGGAAAGCGGTGATCTACTGGGTTTAACTTGTTGTAGCAAGAAGTAAAGTCCGTATATTTGACAAAGGTCGCTTCTAAGAGGTAGTGATTCCTACCTGCTCTTCTATTTGAGCTTATTGTTTTGGTATGTTGGGACCACATCAGGCCATGCTTACGATGTTTTGTGGTATTAATCAATATGACTCCATCGGCGGTCTCACCTGAGACGAGGCTGTACTGTTTAAAGGGTCGTCCGCAACAAATTTGGGTTGAAAATTGCGGTACATGAGTTTCAAATGTTCCACAATCCTCGTACACACTACATTACGTGGGATTGGCGCAATAGTGTGGCTCCCGCTGCACTCTAACTCTGACCACCATATCTTCGTTTAACCCAATTCGCGACGCTCGACTCTATGAAAATCTCCTCCGAGTCTAGAATCTAAATACATGCTAGTTATTAGCATTTGGTGCTCACATCATTTAAAATTTGACTCATAACATTAAGTGCAATAATTGTATGGCATGGTTTGTTTAAATGAAATGCTAATATGTATTACTATCGACATGTGATGAATTGTGGTAGACATAATAATTACATGGCATGTTGTAGGCTATTTTGTGACATGTTATGCTCCGATTTAGCCTAGAGGATAAAGTGCTTCATTACTGACTAAGTAATGATTTGTCTGTGATGTTGATATATGTCATGTATGGTATTGACACGAATGAATTAATGTAGGGAAATTATATGCATGTTTGATATAATCAGCACGTGATTTACTGGTGATAAAAAGGTTTGATGCTCAACCACATAATGTTATCATCTATATGACATGGTGATAATAGGCAATGGCCCATACATTGCATATGCAAGGGGACATCGCATTAAATGGGTGTGAGTGGATGGTTAGTAAATCGACACAAATTTTGGTGTTTTGATCAGGGCCTTGCGAATGACAATGTCCAACAGAGGTCACAATTAGTGATTGAAATGATAAATAAAATGTGCTGTGTATTAGCACTGGGATAGATCTTTCTCGTGAAATACCCACCAATTATGGTCGATAGTCCTCACGGCAGCGCCATAAAAGTGTCTCGGGTTTATGGAGCCCGCTTGAGACACCAAAATCCACTACACACAAAAGGCGTATAGGTTTTGAATATAAAGGATCACAGATGTATCATCTAAAAGTTTTGGTTTATAAACAAATGAAATTTGTTTTGAAAATGATTATTCGATGTCATCCGTAACGACAGCTTTTTTCACACATGGTTTAGGCGCATGTGAGAGAGCTCTGAGGACTCTGCATGGTACATGATTAAATCAGATCTCATTTCACATGGCATGACATGTAGGATTTTATATAGAATTGGCATATTCTTGTTGGAATTGTATTTATAATGGTAAGTGGACATCAGATGTGATCTTAGCGGAGTAGCCCTTATAGGAGGTATTCTCTATTGGGCGTGGCTCACCCTTTATGGGAAAAATATTTCAAGTGCAGGACAGACACCGATGGACAACGCTCATCCGAGGCCGTAATTGTGAAGAAGGCCGACATGTGGCCTTGATATTCATTTTGTAAAATATATTAGAACAAAATAGTGTTAATATATGATTTTGTATAAGAGTGTTGTGATAAACTCTTAAGGACTATTGTGACATGGTCTGCAATATTTTGAGTATGGTTGAAAGGGCCTCTGCAGGCTACTTTACTCATAAATGAGTCTCTTGAACGAGACACAATAGTGTGGTATCGAGATATGCGATACCTCGTGACATAGTTCCTGGGGTAATATTCTTTTGAGTATGGCTGGGAAAGGGTCTTCTAAGGCTACTTTTACTCATAAATGAGTCTCGGTGAATGAGACAATAGTGTGGTATCGAGATATGCGATACCCATAAGTATTCCGCAGGTTGACGATTAATCAACGGGACCCCCAGGTTTTGGGGCGTCATAAGGATAATTCATAATGGCTATATTATTGTAATATTATGTTTCCTTATAGAATAAGGAAAATTTTTAGGAGTATCCCATTAAATATTCTAGGTCATAAGGGGAAAAGTTATGAGAGAGATTCAGTGTATGTACAGATATAAGGGTTTAGGGATTGATAGTTTTTGTGAGGTATTTTCTTAGTATTGTGGGCATCCTAGAGTTTTGTGATTTTTTTTATTTTTCCTAATCATCACTATACTTTGATACTCCATTCTTATTCTCTGTGTTTTCAAAAATAGTGAAAATATTCTCTCTTATCGATGGATGTAGGCATACTTGACCGAACCACGTTAAAAACCTCGTGTATCTTTATATTGATTTTTTTAATCTTTGTGTTCTTGAATTCATATTCTCATGCATCCAAGTTTCTGCTATTTATAACATGTACCTCAGGTAGGTTTATGAATAAGAAACTCATATTTAAATGGAACCTTAATAAAATTCATTGAAATTTGTCTACGTCAATTGCATAACTTAATTAATTGGTCATTTGTTAGTGCTTCTTTTGAAATCCTCCTAATAGCTAATTGACTTTCTTATATAATGGTGAGAAGAATTTTCATTTTTATTTTATATTAAGAAACATATAAATTTAAATAAAAATTTATTTAGCTTTATATATAAACAAAGATAGATAGAATAACATAATACCAAATATCATTTTCAAACTCCTCTAACTTACGTCTATGTATTTCAAATACAATGATATTTTATTTAGATTAAATTCATCTTCATATTTTAAATAAAAATTTATTTAGATTTATATATAAACAAAGATAGGTAGAATAGTTGTAAAAACAAAGAAGATAGGTAGAATAATATAATACTCAATATCATTTTCAAAACCTCCCTCAACTTATTTCTAGGTATTCCAAATACAATGATGTTTTATTTATTATTAAATTTATCTTCATGAAATAAAATAAAAAGAATCACACACACACACACCTCCCTCAACTTATGTCTAGGTATTCCAAACACAATGATATTTTATTTATGATTGGGCTTATCTTCATGAAATAAAATAAGAATCACACACACACACACACTTCCTCAACTTATGTCTTGGTATTCCAAATACAATGTTGTTTTATTTATTATTAAATTTATCTTCATGAAAAAAAAAATAAAAATCACACACAATTAATGAAAGAAAGTGATTACTACCCAAATAATGTTGATTCACACCTTTAACACTTCATGTTTTGAGAACTTTTTGTGTAGTAATCAGCCTAATTGACCTAGTTGACATGTTAAGGACCTAGCAAGACTACTAATCAATTTTTGTGCAAGTTTTGTTGTTTTCAAAGGCTATATATCTCAAAGGTGGGAATTGAGCTCAAAGCATGAAGAGCACAATTGCGCCCCGCAGCTCGTAAGCTAAAAGAAGGTAGAGCAAAAGTAGAAGAACAAAGATAGCAACCTTGCCAGCTGCATTCAGGAACCCTTGCGAATTTCGCAGGGCCATGAAATTTCGCACCTTGCGGAAAATGTCTGCCACATTTGGCTTTTTGAGTTTTTTTTGTGTGTTCTTCCTTATTTCTCCCCGTGTAATAGTGTTTTTTTTTTGTATATTTTGGTAATTTGTATGACTTTAGTGGTATGTAAGGACCTTAGAAAACTTTGTACAGACAGTTTTTGCATTATTGAATATAGTTTTTGGGAAGCTTGTTCCAGAAGCTTCCGTTTCTTTCATTTTCTTTCACGTTCTTTCATTTTCTTTCATTTTCCTTCCTCTTTCCCTTCAGCTAAACACCCTCTAAGGATGAGTGGCTAAAACTCCTCCCTCCTTGAAGTAAAGGGGCACTGGGCAAAGGAACCTGCGGCAAACCAAGGGTTTTCATGTTTTTAAAGCAGTGTATTTACTCACACACGTTCTTTCCTTCAACCTAGGCGGTTTCCCGATCCCTTCAAGTCACCTTGAATGGTTGATATTTCATAAGCTTTCAAAGGCTCATTGATACTTAATGCTAGATCCTGATGTCTGGCATTATCACTTATTAACTATTGGAAGTTGAGTCAAGGATACATGTTTTTACTCATTGAGAACATTAATGAGAAGAGAATGCTATTTTCAAGAGGATATTTATTGAGGGTCAGTTTTTATAGCTAAATGAAGAACTAATTCAAGAGATAACTATATGTTATTCTCCCCAATACGAGGAAAAGACCCAGAAAACCCCTCATTTGCTTAAGGAACCTAAGCCTAGTGGCCTGACACTTCAAGGGACTTCTCTCCATATTTTAACCCATTTTACTTTCAGTTTTAATCACTAAAATCCACTATTTTTATCATAACCCCAATATCCAAAATGAATTCACTAGTTTAAGCTTTATTGTCAGTCATTTCCATGAAGAAAACCCATCTCTATGGACGATCCTAGAACTACTATACTATAGTAGCTATGCTACGCTAGTATGAGGTATTAGGTTATAAATTTTGTTGATTGATACCCTACTGGGTCATGAATCAAATGGCGTAGTTTCCGGGGATGGTGCCTTAGTGCAAATGACGATGTACTGAACACTTGTAGCTAACCTTTTTTTTTTTATATATATTTTCTAGCTAACATTAATCCCGTCAGAATTGTTTTTTTTTTTCCTTTCCTCGTTTCTGGTGTGTTTGTCCTATTTTTCCGTAGGGAGTTTATGTCACCCGGATTAGAGATCTTCGTGGCGCGTAATAGTTGTTAATATTCCACAGAATCGATTCAATCGAGCTTGAATTTAAACCCAATG